>JAWZYV010011679.1:0-349590 GCA_038373885.1 Cheiracanthium punctorium
TTTTTTTTTATTTATTTATTTAAAGAAAAACAAAACAATGTATGTAACTTATTTATTGCATCCTATTATTACAGAGCAGTTACTTTTAGTTTTAAAACATTCAAAAAATACCTGATACTTACAAATTTATTAAATCAACCGAATTTTTTTTAAAAATGTAGTACATGTAAGTAGAAAAATACCAGTATATTTGTTTATATTCATTATTGAAAATGTTTATTTCAAAGACCATATAAGAATAAATACAATCAGAAATAAAAATAAAACACTTACCTCTGCGATCTGGTAATAAAATTTACATTTCAATATGTGTCATC
Source organism: Cheiracanthium punctorium (assembly GCA_038373885.1). Taxonomy (NCBI): domain Eukaryota; kingdom Metazoa; phylum Arthropoda; class Arachnida; order Araneae; family Cheiracanthiidae; genus Cheiracanthium; species Cheiracanthium punctorium. Next base: position 318 of record JAWZYV010011679.1, read on the forward strand.
CTCTATATATTCATTATCACAATAATAAACTAACTACATTTTCACCGAACAGATGGCGCCAGCACCGTCCTTAAAGCTTTGTGCGGTTTCCGGTCTCTCGATCTCGCTGAGCATGCGCAGACGCGGTATTCGCGCGGGCGGTTGGGATCGGCGAAAATGCTTGGCGCGGACGCCAAAGGTAACAGGTTCGGATGGGTTACCATACAGGTAGCCGATGCCTACACATCGTACCTCTTATCGCCTTACTTGGCGCCAAAGGGCGTCTGCCGTACCTGAGCCGAAAAGGAATATATGAGATTTCATAAAGGATATTTAAAAAGCAACTTACCAGATTAAGGCATTTTCATCTGTGCTTGTTTACATTCGTGATAAAATGTCTTGATAATTACAAATGGCCATATACTTTCTTGTAGGAAAATAATTAACACTATTTCACATTGCAATGAAAACCCAAATGAGAACAGTCATAAACTCTAGATCAAAACCGATAACAAGTAAATAATAAATAAATGAGCAGTCAGCAAAACAAAGATGAATAACTAAACACAATAGTCGAGCCAAGCCAACCCAAGCTGACGTAAACACGCGTGCAAACAAACAACTGCGCGGGAAAATTGCTTTGAAATTGAAAAGCAACCCTGTGTGTCGTACGCCAAAAGACCTCGCCTGGCGTGATTTGGATATATGCCTGTATTATGGTTTTTGTGCATTACACAATGATACCTGGTTTTGCCGCTTCCAGCCGTAAGATGTCGCGTTACGTATAGCCCCAGCCTTCACTCCCTCGCCACTGGTTGGCGACCAAAACTGCTTTCCCCTGTGCTTCCCCCCTCTAAATCAGGGGTGCAAATAAGCAGTCCGCTTCAATTGGTATTAACAGCTATACATATTCAAAATAAGCTATATATTTTCTCCACGCTTTTTTTTTCGATTATTTTATAAACCATACACACTTTTCATAAGTAAAGGGGGGGGGGGTTAAACTCACCGGGAAGTTGAAAATGTACGGTATATGATGGCATTATTTTTTTATGGCATACACTAATTTAACCACATTAAAGGAATTTTATGTAACGCTCATTTTAATTAATTAATATTTTATTTGATGTATTAGGTATTCTATTTTAAAGTGTTTTTATCGATTACGTGCCTTTTATTCGATTGCACATAGTAGGAAACAATGTAATTTTGATTAATCATCAATAATTGCACAGAAATGAATTATTCATTTTTATTGCATTTTCACTCAAAATCATTCTTCAAAATCATTTGAATTTTGATTTTACATAACAATTCTATCTCCTACAGTGTGAACTTTGTTCGTCCCAGGGGTGCAAGTGCAACTGTGTCTGCACCACCCCCTCCAGATCCGCCTATGTAGAAAAATAAGTTCTGCGTTTTTTTGCCGCTGAACAGGGTAAGAAATGCATCGAAATAGACGCAGGCAGAAACGTCCTCTCCCCATTGTGTTGAGGGTTGTGTTTTTGTTTTAGCACATTAATCTTTTGTCGGAGGATCTCGAGCGATCATTAAAAAGTCGTAAAATTCGCAAGAACAATGTCCCTTTACCCCCTGTAGTGACGACTGACGCATGTATACGCACTAAAAACTGCAACTTTTGAAAAAAAAAAATTCATAAGTGGTTTTTTTTTTCCCAGTTCATATTTACAATTAAATCACTTTATGACAGTGAAAGATCTTTCATTTTGTCCAGTGTCTTAAACTTACGTTTCTTTTTAAATTTAATCAAAGTATTTTAAAATATTATGGATCAAGAAAGAAGATAATTTCTTCTGCAAAAAAGCTTCATTGCATCAAATTTTGAAAAATCAGACCTTCTTTTTCTTTTCTTTTTAAAATAAATAAATAAATAAATATTGTGAGAGTAAAAAATTGTAAGAAAGAAACTTATTCCGCTCCTAAAATTATTATTATTATTAAATATTTTGGCTGCGTTCCTTGTTTGGAAAACTCGAAAATTATAAATTCCCAACTATCATTGGTCCCCCCACCCCCGAAAAAAAAAAAATCTTTTTAAACTCTCAATACATATTTTCCAACAAAAATAATTAAAACTTTCCCTTTAAGTTTTGTAAATGCATCACATTCACGTTTTTTTTTTTTTTTTTTTTTTTTTTTTTTTTTTTAAATGCTTGACTGTTATAAAAGAAATGTTTTATAAAAGAAAAAAACAATCTGAATATATCGTAATAGGAATTTAAATAAACACTTCTTTAATATAAATATTAATGGAATTTGATGTTTTCTGGGGAATACAGAATATCCGATGAATTATAATTCAAAAACAAAACTTTATTCTTGCATAAATCTCACAAGTAAGAAAATTTCGCATGCACAACAATGATATTTGTAAACAAACAGTAATCCGAATAACCTACCGAATCTTAAAACAAACGTTGTGTTCATTCCCGTACATAATGTTGTCATTCCGAACGCAGTACCAGCGGAAAAAGTCGCTTGAAATATCATTAAAATATTATATGTTAAGCTTTTTAAAATATTAAACGCCATCTGGGACACAAAAGTCGAAGACGGCGACCTATCGCAGAGAGGAGCGGCCCGTCGAAATGCTCTATGCTCTATGCTTGATTTGTTCGGGGCCTTCGCAATTAATAACGGGCCTGCGCGTGTATTTTGATGAGCCATCCAAAGAGGCCTACGGATGCTCGAGTCTTCACGTATACATAAGGCATTTCTTAAGCTACCCAGTGCTTTCAAACGTTATTTAATGTAGTTTTAAGTAGTAATTGTGTTACTAATTCAAGTACGAACTCATGATTAATTTGTTTGCTATGATACATATTTACATAAAGAAAATAAATGCATATAATTTGAAGGAAACTCAAAGTAGAGCTTACTCTCACGATTCACGATTGCTTATTTTAGTTTCACAAGTGGATATTTAGTATACTTTAAAATAACTAAATACACAAGACATTTTTATAATGAATATTTCAAGAACGTAGTCGTATTTCCTACGTTATTTTAAACAATTCAACATTAATCTTTAACAAATGATGTATTAAAGCGCATTTCAGTGTTTTCGGGATATCCTATATATTGGAGAAAATTTATAAAATACACTCTATAGCGCGATCCCTGAATTAATTATTCTTTAATAAAGACATTTCATGTAGTATATATTATTCTTTTGTCGCTTTCGCAATCGAACTTAGGAATTGAGCAAGCATAATGAACGCTTGTACAAAATATTAACTACATTTGAAGTTTCTGTATAAACGGGCAAAAATCAATAATTTACAATTTACTGTATTTCTGCACTGTACCAGATGTAAGTCTTAATCACATAATCAAGGCATATATAACTGATAAATACATTTTCAACTGGCAAAATTAAATTGTCTAAATAGTATCACAACGTCATGCTTATTTACAAGAATAAAAACTACTCAAGTAATACGATTTCTGATTAAAATAATTTATTTATAAATAACACATGAGTAATTATTCACTAAACATGATTTACATACATATATTTAGAATTTCTAAATACATTATAAGCGTTCACTTACCTTTACATTCAGACTGTGAACGTTCAGATTACGTTCAGACTTAAAAAATGTTCGAATTTTAGGATAAATTTTCATGAAAGAAAATGGCTCAAGATTCACAAAACGATTACCTACATCTAAAGTTTTTTAGTACGACAAAATTATAAAAAAATTGTTTTAAAATAATATGGCATTTATAATACTTAGAATAATAAAATAGAATACTGTGACTGGGGAAAACAAGCTTCAATGATAAATTCATTTTTAGGGATGGCAACTCATAAACAGGCCCGTTGCTTAGCGATGGTCCCGATTTGTCCCCAAATTACCGTTTAGAAATATGGTCCCCTTATCTATTGCACGAGTGTAACTCGTTTGGCGTTTACGAATGCAGCCAGAGTACAAACACAGGCTAGTCAAATCGGGGCCCTTTAAATGACTTGGCAAATTTTTTGTAATGTATTCATCATCACGGACTACTCTACTCGATCTACGGCCAATGGCAGTTTTTGTATAAATATTTTGTAGTATCGTAGATCGTAGCTGTATGGTATGTTGAAAGAAAAATCATCCGCTTATCTTTACCTTTATTGTGGGGAATAAAGAAAAAAAATTGAGTAATTGTTATATTTAATTTTTATAGCAGTGTTAGAGTATTGCAGCTCCTTCATTGGTATTATTTGATAAACATCAGGTTGCGTTATGTCTTGTGACTGGAAACCTGTCATCAGAATTAAAGAAGAACCACAGGTAATTGCGTCAGAAATCATTACGAAGAAAATAAAAGTCCAATTAATGTCTTGATCATAAAGTTTATTGGATGGCTTGAAACATTGGTGGCACCAGACTTACCCCGATGGGGGGGGGGGGGAATAATAAACTCAGTGTGCGCAAAATTTTACTTTTCAGTGCTTGTAAAAACATATTTTTTAATCATTTTGCATAAAAAAATACTTTCATGCAAATTATTGCTTTGGTATGATTATAGTATAGGGTACTTCACTAAAATTACAACTGTCAAAATATAATTGTCAAATTTTTTTTTATTTTATGTTTTATGTGATTTTTGGCATTTTTTCTCGCTCAATTCGTAATGCCGGCGGAAATTACGCTCGCAGCAAAACGGCATTTGTATCATCGGATAGAGGAGAAAATTTTCTTTTAAAAACAGTTTGTACTGAATACGTAACATGATTTACCGATTTTTAGGAATTTTTTTACTAAGCATTTGCTTCGGCGAATTGTTTCGTAAAATAATTTTAAAACTGTCGCATCTTGAATTCTATCCGTCATAACTTTTTGATATTTTGACAAATCGTGAAACATTCTTTTCTCCCTCTTTTAAAACAAAAACGAAAAAATTATGTAAATTAGATGATTTTTTATGAATTTTAATGCAGCTTAATGTTTAGAATTTAATAGCATCAACGCGATCTTATGCCATTCATTACATTGCGATCACGGCACGAGAATTTATCTTCGGTTGTTGCCACAGAAAGGATTAGAAAAAAGGGTTTTTTCAACCAATCGAGTTTTTAAATGGGATATCGAAATTTCAATTCGCAAGTGAGGATCTATGACGTCAAATGCTTTAAGATACGTAAAAATTACGCCATAATTTTAAAACATTTATCCCTGCTCTTTTTTTAACACAAGGAGGCGATATTTTGATTAAAACTTACTTTAGAAATAAACTGAGAAATTCATGAATATTATTATTATTATAAGTGGCATTTTAATCCGTGCTTATTTAAAAATTGAAATATTTTAACGTGGCTGAAAATGTTCTTTATTTTAAAAGCTACAAAATTCATTTTAAAGCGGGATATATTAAAAATTTTCTATTTACTTTTTTATTTCTCACATTTATTTATGTTGCAGGCATATATGTTTCCTAACATATGCATGTTGCGAGTATAGTTTAATTTTTAACATTGGATTACGTTCCTCCATAGTGTCCTATTCTAATTTTCAACGTCGTTGTAAATTTTAATATGATACCTTTTGAAAGCTATTGAGCAAAATATCCAAATTAACTCCCTCAACCAACCGGGGTATCTTTTACGGTAGTTAAACAGTGACGTCATAAATTTTAAAAAACGCGTGAAATTTGTAAATTCTGCAACTCTAACGCCCTGTCACAGTTATACAGGGATGTTAATTCTGCGACGATCTGCGCCGAAACACAAATTCTTGTGCCGAACTGCGCTTTTAGCCGATTTTTGCTCCGGTCTGCGCCGAATACGCTATTTTGACTCTTTCAGGGTGTGCCGAAACACAAATATTGCGCTGAACTGTGCTTTTAGCCGATTTTTGCGCCGGTCTGCGCCGAATACGTCATTTTGACTCTTTGTTAAATTTTTGCCACGCTCATTTATCTTTTAAAGCGTGTATGGAAAGCTAGTTAGCAGTAAAGCAAGATTCAAACTGCGTACGAAAGCTGCATTCTGAAGCCATTCTACCCGCCCCAGATCGGACCAGTCGGGCTTTGTTAGTCACCTCAATCAGGGCCGGCCAGATAGGCAAACAAGTACCGTAATTTATGGAAGAAACGCCGCGGCGTTTATGAGTTTAAAAGTTAAAAAATAGTAAGTGCGGCGTTTCTACCGGGTGCGGCGTTTATAATATTTTTAAGCCGATCTTCAACAAAAAATCGAAAAATTCGTTTCGTGATAATTTTCTCAAAAGATGGCACCACCACCGACACGTACTCTTTAGCGTGCGCAGATCACAGCGTAGCGAAACAGAATGCGAACGTACCCCCATAGAAAAGAGGTTTGATCCAGTTTTGGAGAAAGTCAGAGCACCCTAAGATGGGTCCATGTCCCGTGCTCTGAAGTGGATGGCTTCATACATCCAACCGATGTCTCCTCAATTAAGTAAAAAAAAAAAAAAAATAGAAGTAATCTTTTACATCTACATTTTAGAACTATAATTAAATTTTAATGAAGTTTTGAATATATATTTTGAAGAGTTAAAATTCTGTAAAATACCGCAAAAGTGCACTACCCTCTATTAAATGCACCCGTTTTTCACATGAACCTCTATTGTTCTTAAAATACTGAATTTCAGACAAAATTAGTCAATGTTGCGCACGGTGCGAGTTTAACCCTTCCCCCCTCCCCCCCCCCCCAAAAAAAAATAAATAAAGTTAATCTGAAAGATTTTTTTTTTTCGCCGTGCGGCTTTGCGCCCTGTGCACTCTATGGAATAAACACTGCCAACTAATTGGTATGCTCAAGACATGCTGAATGCTTTTAAAATAAATCCCAATGTTATAAATATAAAAAATAATAAATAAATACCATCAAGAGTTGTTACACAACATTCAGTTTAAAACAACAATTTGCAGAAGCAAGCTCATTACGTAATCAACAGCTAGCCATCCGCAGGGGGGGGGGGGGAAATGTTTACTTTTAACTGGAGACTCTTCTCACACATCGATTGCTGTTTTCATTTTAATGGCGCCTGGTAGTCTGTCCGAACTTTGTGCGGATGCAAGAAGGTTTTTAGAAGTTATTTTTTTATTTCTATAAATTCACCTTTGTGAATATAAACATTGATATCTGATTATTTGAAAATAGAAATCGTAAGCTTCGTAAAATAGTGGCAAATACTTTAAAACATTCTATGGGAAGGGGGAGAAAAAAGGAGATTTTTTTACCGTTTATCCAATTTCTACCGAAATATATCCGATCAACTTAATAATTTTTTTAATAAATTAGGTCTAATAAGTAATGCAACATATTTTTTATTTATTTATTTTTTGTTAATTAAGAAATTATTTTAGAAAACATTGAATTTTATCTGGCATTGACTTCTGACCACGATCACCCCCCCCCCCCACACACACACACACACCAACGATCGCGGCTGCGGCGTTTTTGACGATTTTCTAGCTAACTAAGCTCATTTTCGTGGGTGCGGCGTTTCTTCCATAAATTACGGTAATCATCGCAACGGGCACCGTTTTTTGTTTATGAAGGGGCACGATTTGCTATTTGGAGATGAAACATTATGGACCAATTCGTTTTTCAACATGTACACATGCATTGTTTTTTTTTTTTTTTAAATTGATATTGTACCTTTTTGAGAAAGAAAAATGGAGGAAAATGTTTTTTTGGTGCAAAATAAATCTGCTGTCTTTAAATGAAAACTTAAAGGAGAAATCAATACGCCTTTCATAACTTGTTATTCGAAAAGTTTTTATGTATTCACACTGTTTACAAAAGCGATTCATATGTTTTACCTTTTCGAGCTTAAAAAAAAAAAAAAAAAAAAGCCCCCTCCTCTGAAATGGGTAACGATCCGCCACAGCTCTATGTATATGTATTTTCCCGATTTGAACTGGCACTATTTTTTTCGGGCCCCACCACTGAAGCAGGTCACGAGCCGCCACTGGCTGTTATAGAAAGTGGACAGATTCTATTAACGGAAGGGAAGGATAGACTTGCAAAAACATTAAAACTATTAGAAGAAAATGAAAAAGCTCAAGAAGAAATTAATAAAAATAAAAAAAAGAATAAATAGAAAACTAGATAACTTATGATACTTAATTTGTAATCTCATTAATTTCTTATAATCTTAATTTTTAACTTCCCATAATTCTTAATTTCTCTCAACAGTCATTAAATATTTTTTGTTTACATTTGCTTTGTATATTGTGTTCAAGTATTATAGATGAATATGTAAATATTAGATGAGGTTAAATTACTGATACAAAAGCATATGCTATTAAAAGTACACACATTTAATTATTCTAACCATCAAATTTATTTTGTTTTCGATACTGCTTACCAATTACGTGTTGTTGTATAAGAGGTATAATATTTAGGTTTTCAAAAATCTCCATTTAGTACTACTTGTGATTTGTAATAGAACCAAAGAATGAGATAGAAGCTTTTGTTTTAAAATTTAGTTTTCATTTTATTTGTGCTCTCTTTTTCGAGAGGAAGATTCCTTAAATGATTCTGAAAAAGAAAAAAAAAGGGACAGGGATTGGCAACCTGTGGCTTGCAAGCCGCATACAAATTATACTCATGGTTCTTGAGTAGGAAAAAAATGACTTAACCACAGAAAGGTTGCTGACTCCTGATATGTATTGTTTTTACCAAGTTGCTGATAGCATAGCCTGTATACACCCTTTTTTTTTCCAGAGCTTTCCTAAAGTGCTTTCAAATAGTGTTTTGCTTTTAGCAAATGGTGTTTGCTCGCAAACTTTGCTTTTCTTGTATGCATTTATTGTGTTCCTAAATCTTCAATTTTATGCTCCAAAATCATGTTAATTCTGATCTCTAATCTTAGTTTTCCTCTCGGAAACTATTTTTTTGTGCTCCCGAGGTGCTCCCAAATGGAATTTTTCTGCTCCCAAATAGAATTTTTCTGCTCCCAAATGGAATTTTTCTGCTCCCAAATGGAATTTTTCTGCTCCCAAGGTGCTCCCAAATGAAATTTTTTCTGCTCCCGGGGTGCTCCGAAATCGAGTGTTGGAGTTAACATCCCTTGTTATAGCTAATCTAAATCGCTCCTCGAGATTACAAAATTTGATGGGTATTTACATATTATCACGGCGGTCCGCCAAGACAAGTGAATTTTTGACAAGATAAATGCCAGGCACGTGAAATTATGAATGGCTTTGAATACGATTGGCGACAATTTAGCAACTCATTTGACTAAAAAATAGTTTGGCGGGAATGACCGCCGGGATGTTTATGGTAATGCGTAAATTGCAAAGAATCGCCATAGAATAAAAAAGTCCCATTTGTGCGAAATAATGTAAGCTGTTTCGTTAAATTGAGCATTAAAGAGGGAGAAGCGAAGATAGATAGTATTAATATGCGTAATAGGTAATATTATTAGATTTGTAAGGGTAATATGTTTCATGATATTAAAAGTGTTCTGTTTATCTTTTTTCAAGGGTTGTTTTACAACCAACTGAACGATAAGTAATTCTAATTTGCGTTGATATATCCCACACTAATTTCAACAGATGAGATTACTTGAACTTTTTTAAAAGTGAAATTCTGTTTTGTCACATGCAGATATGATTTTAGTGAAATATTCGCTTCTTCCCGTATGAAGAGCGGGTGCTCAGCTATTTTAAAATAAACAGTTGTCCATTTCATGTAGTGTCTGAGGTATTTAATGCTACAACTTGAACCTAAAAACAGTATGATGTAGAAATAACACATTTTGAAAGTCAGGAGTTCTCTGCAAACCGCCAAGCGTTTCACTTTTATGATCGCGAATGACACTGACGTAGTTTTTTGAGTCATTATACTGCAATGATGCCAGGTTAGTACTCATGACGCAAACTTTACATCATAAGTCAAATAATTTTGCTTTTATTTTAGATTTCACATCACTGGAATTAATTGGAATTACACATGTAAGGAAAATTTTCGTTTCCTACCGTGCGAAGAACGGGCACGCAGCTAGTACTTAATAGAAAAAGTTAGGAAGGAGTTTTACTAAAAAATACTTAAATTGATTATTTTTTAATTCAAAGTCTCAACTATTTTTAATTATTAATTATAGCAAAATAAATTACAGAAAAAATAAGTAAAGTATATAATAATCTGTTATTATTTTTTAAAATGAAATAAAACAAAAACGACAGTAACACAAAGCTCATCTAGCAAAAATGCGACGTCGGGGACAGAACTGAAGTCAATGGGTCAGAAATCGGAAGCGAAACGTAGTAGCTGTCTAGGACCAAACTGGTTTACGATATAAGTTAACTTGTACAAATCTTGTCACGGATCTACTGACATCTGGGATAGTTGAGAGCGAAAAGCAAAAGGAAACAGAAATATTATTAAAAGAGTGACTAATTTAAAATATAAAGGATAACATATTCAAAAGGAAGAATGAAGGGTATGTGTGTATGAAATCATGGATTGAGATTGAGCGCCGAGTCATTTCCCTTTAGATATTTTAGATCAATTCTTTGCATCAATTTTGTCCAGAGCATATTTATAACAATTTGGAATACTGTGATGAAAATTGATGATTAATTGAACCCCCCCCCCCCCCCCCCGTTTTAAAATAAAAAAAACGAGTTTTCTTAGCTTAACTGGCGACGTCACTCATCGAATTTGGCACGGATTAAAATCATACATTAATTGTAAAAAGTTCATTAGAGCGGATTCCGAGATCCAGAAGAGAACTTTTAAAAATGGAAAAGTTAGCTGTAATATATAAGTGCCGCAAAATTTTACGGTTGGTTGGTTGGGGCTGGCTGCGTCACTAGTAGAACTGTCGTTCTACATGATGTTCCAATCTTGTGTTCTAGTTAACCGATTTACATCCAACAAAGTGCAAAACTTAATTTTAGTAACACTATTAACTTTTATTAGTAGTAATGTATGCTTCATGAAAATTAATACACCTGCTGCTTGTTTTTAAACTGTGTATTTTCTCCCCATAAAAAAAAAAAAAATAATTTTTAAAAAGGTTCATAACTTTTTTTTTTTAATTTTGAGTATTTATTTATTTTTTAATTCACATAATAATTCAATAAAAAGCTATGTTAACAATTCCATGATCTAAAATTCTGTAATCTGCATGTTTATTGATTCCGGTGTATGTAGTTTTGAGAGAGTCTACCATATTTTGTATTTTATGTTTAACTAAAAATACTTGGAAAGACATTGAAAACTGTCTACTTTATCATGTTTTGTTCCATGAACTTCTGTATCCAAAGAAACAGAACTAAACCGCAAGCTTCATCTGTTACAGAGTAATGAATTGAATCTTCACAAATATTATATAAACTTCTTTCAGAAAACAAAAATGTATATTTAACATTTTTAAAACTTTGTTTAGAAGATTTTAGTCTGTTTAGATTGTTAAAAAGGATACTACTTTTACCACAAAGGCTACTATTTTGTACCCTGAAGGCTACTAAAGCAACTATTTCTGTGGCTGTGCTGTGGTGTGCCCCCTGTAATTAGGTAAAGAGTATTTGCTTTGCTTTGCGTGTTAGTTCGGGAAACGTCTGTGAAACTGCCTCTGAATTCCAAAATCTTACAAAGTTTTCAGCGGAACATTGCTTGACATACCAAACTGACACTCTTTTCTTTGAATGTTTGCCAACCTATGGGGGACCTTCCTAATAAGACCAACTGGCCTCCGAGAGACGTTCGGTCATCCTGGTTAGCAGCAAAATCAGCATCAGAGTAAATTACAAGCTGGGGTGTTCACATAATAATTCTAACTTATAGTTAGCTGTGTGCACTGTATACCCTAAAAGTCTCAACTATCCGTCCTAATGTGACATGCCATGGTTTGACTGGAATTGACTAAATATATTTACTGCATGTGCGATATCAGGTCTAGTTCTATTAGAAATAAATGATAGGCAACCTAAAGTACTTCGGTAAGGCAATTTAGACATTTCACTGATTTCCTCTTGTGTAGTTGGGCAAAATTTCTTACAACTGAGAAAACTGTGCCTTTTGTTATTGGGAGAGAAGGTATGGGTATTTTAAAATGGCTAAATCTTTCATTTACTTCCTCAATGTAGGAGCGTTGGTGTAGCCAAACTTTACCACCATTTTCCTCAAATTCGACACCTAAGAGTGTACGAGTCCTTCCCAAGACTTTTATATCAAAATGGTCTGTCAGTTTATCTAAAGCACTATTTATTACCTGTTGATTTTTACCAAAAATAACAAAATCATCTACATACAAAATTAAAATTAAGTAATCCTTTCAAATGTATGCAATATTCCCCCATTCGAATTTATTAAAACCCATTTCCAGTAAAGTATTACGTACCTTGAAAAACCATTGCCAATCGCTTTGCTTCAAACCATAAATAGCTCTGTTTAAACGGCAGTATTTTTCTATCTGGTCCTGCACCTCAAAACCAGGAGGCTGTGACATATAAATTTCTTCATTCAGGGGGACGTACAAATACGTGCCTTTCACATTGCATTGCAGGTTATTATTTTGTATAGTTTGTTATTGGTAAAAATAAAATAAAGGTGGTTTAAGATTGTATTACAAGCCACAACCGCGCAAACTTTGTTTTGACAAATTGGAAAGGGGAATTTACTGCATATTGTCTTGCGATCGTCTGCTAGCGATTCTTAGGGTAAACATAAATAAGTGTGCCACGAAAACTCGCCAATTCAGCATCTATTAGGAATCTTGCCAAAGTGAACTACATTTAAGCCGAAATAACTTTGAAAGAAGAATAATTCATAGCAGAGTTTAAAATGAGATTTAATTTTGAAATATTTGGAAGAATAAATGTAGTTGTTCTGGATCAATTTGAGATGGATTATGTGACAATATCTCTTAAAACTTCTGTATGCATTGTAATAATTTTACATGTATTTTTGATAGTTTGAAAACAAATCTTGAAAAGAGAGTTTTTTTTTTAAATTCCCAAATACAACACCAAGCTCAAATTTTGCATTAAGTTGCCATTTATGTAAATTATTAAATATAATCCACTCCAGTTAACAGGGATACATCAGAATGAAGAAAATTGACCTGTTTAAGCTACTGCCTCTGTTATCAGAAGTTTAAATAAAGAAGGAAATTGCCTTTGTTGCCCCGATTATAGAGTGTCCCAACTAGCTGAAATACTGTATAAGCAGTGTAATTTTTATCCTGCATTATAATTGATTACCCCACCATGTTTTAGATTTGTGAACTCCATTTTGCATCTAATGATATCATTAAAGAAACTATCCATTTCGATGAAACAACTGGCAGTTCTGTTACAATTTCATTGCCTGCACCAAGATTAAGAAAAGGTGCCATTCCATGTCTTTTACCAGGGTGTCCACAGTACTTATCAAAATCAGCTCCTACTCGTGAAGCACCAGATGACAAACGAAGAAGGCGGGAAATGCAAAATTTAGAAAAGGCAATACAAGATAGCATTAAAACTAAATCTTTATATGATGATGAACATGCGTATAAAAGTTTGGAGGATTTGAAAGATAAAATTAATTTTATTTCCATACCAAAAGGATGGACAGTAACACCAGGAAGTGAAAATGTGATGTTTTCATTGATAGATTTCCTTCCAGAAACAGTCATTCAGAAATCTTTAACTCATCCATGAATGTAAAGGCATATTACAAAAATGTACAATTATCAAAGGTTAAACAATTTGTTTTTCCTTTTTTATTATGAAATGTTAAGGATATTACTAATATAATGAAAGATGTTGACCTAATAAATCAGAATGTTCAAACCAGCTCATGTAAATGAATTTTTAATGTAATTAATGATTCAGTAACTTTGTTAAAAACATTATTACCATCCTTCAAGGAAAATTTAGATTTTTTTACTTGAACAATTATCTTTAACTATTGATGGAAAATGCAATTTTAAATATAACTCTGAATTTTAGATTTTGTGTAGTTTATTATTTACAATTTCTCCCCATGCTTATACATTTTTAAGAAACTCTAATCATATTATTCTACCTCATCCATACACAATCTACAGAATATGTTCCTCTTTTAATTTAAGTCCCATCACTGAACAGTTTGAGGATAATTTTTTGTCTTACATTAAACAACGCTCTCAACGCACGCATTGCAATCTGTAGACCGTACAATTTGTTTATTGATGGATGAGATCCATATCAAACCTTTCATGGATTTTAAAGGCGTAAATATTGTTGGTCATGCGTATGATACTGAAAAATGTGCAACAAGCACTTATGTTTTCATAATACAGAGTTTTTTTTATCAACATATAAAGATGTTGCACATATACTACCAGTTCAAAAAATAAATGCAGAGGGTTTGTTTAATGTAATAAAAAAAGTTGTAGTAGGTTTGGAGAAAATTGGATTTACAGTCAGTGCCGGTCCTAGCTATTTTTCTAAGTGGCGCGAAATACAAAAATGTGCCCCCCCCCCCACACACACACAGATAAAAAAGTTTTCAGAGGAGTTAAAACAAAAATTCGAACGATATTTGGACACTCAAATATACATATGTATATTATAAAGTAAGGTATTTTGGCACTCCTATAGAGATGGTGCCTGGTGCGGTTACACTGGTCGCTCCACCCTAGGACCGGCTCTATTTACAGTTATATGTGTTAGTTAGGACAATAATGTGATTAATGGCAAAGCAATGCCATTTTTTAATCATCCCCCAAAGCAAAGTATTGAGTACAAGCATCCAACAGATTTAAATAGGCCTTTATTTTTTATTTATGATCCTGTGCACATCTTAAAAAAAATTTGAGAAATAATTGGATAAATCAAAGAAATATGGGACAATGCATGTTTTATCCTGATTATTGTGAAATTACCAAAAGTGCTTCTTTTGAAATAATAAAAAAGCCCCATTCCTATAGTCCTATACATTTTAACCTTTTAATAATTAAAAAGCCCCATTCCATTGAAGCAGGAAACATTCTGAAGTTTGGTTATGGAGTGACATCGAAAGGATTAGTACCAACCAGCTTTGAGAGGCAAAATGTAAAGTATGTTTTGCAAATTTTTAACGATCATGTGATTGAGGGCCCGTAACAATTTTGCGAAAATAATGACTTGCATCATTGTCAGGATACTGCAGATTATGTTCGCTTAATGTATACATGGTGGTCAATTATGAATGTTAAAAGTTTATTTGAGGGACAAAATAAAAATAATGCTTTTCAAGAGCCACTTACTTTATCTGAAACAGATGAAAAAAATGTATTTTTAAATAAGTTTTTAACTTATTTAAATTTTTGGATAGATATTTTGTTAGATATTTGGAAAAAATGTAATTAAACAAGTGGTACTTTAACCAGAGAAACACGTACTGCCTTACAACATACCACTCAAGGTGTATTAAAACTTTTGTCATATTGTGTAAATGATTTGGGTTTCACATATATTCTTATTGGTAAAATCCAAACCAATGCTTTAGAGCAGAGGTTTGGAAAGTTCAGACAACTTGCAGGTTCTCAGTATTTGGTTTCTTTGCGACAAGTGTTTGAAACTGAAACTAAACTATGCCTTCAAAGTATTGGGCCTTTAAAAATCAAATCTTGTAGGTATGGTGAAATATCTTTTGATACAGAAAATAGTGAAACAGGAGAATTAGAGACCTGCCAGGTAGCTGATCTTCCTACCTTTGCTCAAAATGTTACTGTTTCGGATGATGATATTTCTCATGTATCTAATGGTATTCCTTTGGTATCATATGTAGCGGGATACTGTGCATTTGCAACAATAAAAAAACTTCATAACTGTAACTCATGTAAATTAAATTTAAGTCTTGATGAAAATGAATCTTGTTCAAATGAAATTTTATTCATTAAAAAAATGGATAGAGGTAAACTAATGTATCCACATCCAAAAGTTATCGATATTGTAATTCATGTGTTTATAATAGTTCAAAAATTAATCTCCAATGACTTTGAACATTTGTTCTTGAATGTAAGCAATCAACATCAGTTAGTTGTTATTTTATCTTTATCAGTCATATGTGAAAAAGGAATTTTCTTAAATATCAATTGTCCCTGTGGTCATTCTCTTTTACTATTACAAGATATATTATTATGGCTGCTACAAATACATTTTTAAAAAACTATTGTTAAAAAAAAATATGTAAAAAAGTTTGACAGCAAGAAAAGAAAACTGGCAACCTTTAAAAATTAGTATTAACTATTATTCAGTTGCTTTTATTTATTGTATAAATCTGTATAATTAGTTTTCTTTCATAACTTCATTTCTATACTTTTTTTTTTGTCTTATCCCATTAAAAAGTTATCTGATTTATAATGTGATATTTATATTATCAAAGTAATATTAGTAACATTTTAAATGCATTTTTTGCATGAATAAAAATTTTCAAAGTTAAACTGTCGTTGATTGCTTACATTCAAGAACAAATGTAAAAAAAAAAAAAAAAAAAATGTAAAAAAAGGTCTGAAACAAAAAAAGGAAACTTGCAATATATAACAAGTAATATTAACTGTTTAGTCTTTTTTATTAATTGTATAATTCTGTATTTTTTTTCTTTCATAACTCCATTTCTGTACTTTTTTTTGTCTAATCCCATTAAAATAGTCTGATTTGTCATGTGATATTTATACTATCAAAGTAATATTAGTAACATTTTAAATATATTCTTTTATGAATAAAAGTTTTCTTTGAAAAATATTTGTTTTTGTTTCATTAGTGAAAATCCTAATTACTTATTTTTTTCCTTAAAGAAAAAAAACCAAAAAACCAAACAAACAAACAAAAAAAAAACGCTCATAATGAAAGTAAGTACTTTATTGTATAATGTATAAAAATATAATCTGGATAATAAGTACATCTCTAAAATCCCTCAACCCAAATATAATAGAAATTTGTATTTAAACTTTAACATAGCTCATTTAGACATTGTGTGTTGTTTGCAAATTTCTTAGGATTTTTATTGCATTCAACAAATATTTTTATTGTATATTCACATGAAAATTAATTTTATTACAGGTAAACACCAACTATACAAAGCAAAATTTATATGCTTCAGGCTAAAACTAGTATGAAAGTTTATACAATTTCAAATTTATTTAAAATAAATGTTGTTTAAGTTGAAGACATTTTTGGTAATATTTCAGAAAATTTACTCTTGATGCAATTAAAAATGTCTATTCAAAATGAAAATATCTTTTCTTCTTACAAAAAAGCTGAAATTTTGATAGACAAATATCGATTTTTATGGACTGAATATATTCTATAAAATAGAAATACTTTTAGTAATTTAAACCACAAACTTAATATGCTTTAAAGGATTTTCTCAGGTCATAATTCAATTTAATGTAAATCTGATATTTTTCCCTGCTACATAAGAAAGTTACTATTGAGTTCAATAAATCCACTTGAAAAGACTTTGAATTTCATGTAATAAATTTATAAAATAGTTTTTTCTAATTAAAGAGGTAAGTTCTTGTGAAGAATTTTTTACTTTTATAAAGACAGTCTCATGTGAATGAATATTTTATTTACTGTTCAAAAAGAAAAGGTTGGGCACTGTTTTGGTCAAAACTCATTCAAATGAACGCAGAGCACTGGACTTCAAAGTCGGCCATTTTGAATCTGTGTGGAGACCTATATCAGAGGTGACGACGCCCCCCACCCCTCCTTGAAATGTTTTTCTAGATACGTGCCTGGTAATCTAGAAAAACTATTTTAAACAAATTGCAATCGGAACTTTCCCTTCAAAGCTTGATATAACCGTGACTTCAGTATGACGTCTTTATCACTTGTGACTCCTAATTTTGTCATGCAAAATATTAACTTTTTTTACTCTCGGAAATAACATACAGCTGAAAATTTTTGGAGTAATGATGGTAAAAGTTTTATCTTGGAGTGCTTGAACCGAAATTGTTCCAGAAGTGAGTCAGGGATCAGTGTAACTAAATACACTCACTTGCAAAAGTTAAGCACGGAGAAGAAAATGCTAATTTCCGGAAGCCAATCAGAATTGAAGAGGATGCAATTCGCTGCAGAGGTAGATGAAAGTGTTCAAATATATTAGGTAACAGCCAATCGCGCTTTCATGTCAAGAAATATGCAAAAAGGGCAGTCTTATAAGATGCCAGCTTTATGAAGGGTTACAGAAGTTGATTGTAAGTGCTGATAGAAGGTGTTTAAAACTTTCGTACAATTTGTTTTCAAGACATATGTGTTTCTATGACTTCCAGAAGACAAAGAAAGGAAGGAAGATTCTGAGTGCTGGCGTGCTGTGGGGTGCATTGAGGCAGGACAGTTGATCACAGATGTTGCTCTTTTCTTCGCTGTTCATCATTCTGTAATTTCACGTTTATGGAAACAATTCCAAACCACACAGATAGTTGTCCAAAAGCCCGTAGCCAGTCACCCAAGGGTTATAACTCCCACGGAAGATCGATATATTGCTAATTTAGCCAAGCGGAATCGCAGAGCGATCTCCACACGTGTGACATCTATGGTTACAGCGTTCATTGGTAAGGTGATATCTGCAGCTATTGTACGCCGAATATTACATATGAGTGGACTTTATGCCAGGTACCTCGAGTTTGTGTTTTTCTATCCATCCAATCAAGAGGGGCACGATTAAAGTGGTGCTGGGAACATGTCAATTGGACTGTGTCTGACTGGAGCAATGTTTACTGATGAGTCAAGATTTGCTCTGGAGCCAGATGACAAGCGTATAAGGATATGGCGTGAACAAGGAACACGCAATCAGCCCCAAAACATTCCCCGAACCAAATCAATCACCGAACATCACGCATTCCAAGGCGGAAGCATTATGGTGTGGGCAGGGATTTCATTAGGATACCGCACTGACCTGCACATCTTTAAATGGGGTTCTGTGATGGCTGTCCGGTATCGAGATGAGTCCTAGAACCAGCGTCAGCCTGCAAAAAAGGCTAAAATTGCCCCCCCTCCAATTTTTTTTTTTTTTTTTTTTTTTTTTTACAGGAGAAATAAGTTTTGAAGAAAGCATTTGTTTAAAAAAAATAATAAATTTATTTATCGGGGAAAATTAATTTTTCTGCATTTCATATTTACAAACTTTTCTTTAATTTCTTTTGTATCTATCTCTTGACAGATTTCATTTTCAATAGCGATCAAAGCTAGATCTATGAGTCTTTCCTGAGATATACTTCACCGTAAATATGTCTTGATCAATTTTAATTTTGAGAATGATCTTTTGCTACTAGCAACACTTACAGGAATGCTGAGTAGTATTCTCAATATGATATTCAAGTTTGGGAAGCACAATTTATTTGACACAATTAAGTTCAGAAAATCGAATGGGTCATTCATACCGGCTGTAAAAATGTCTTTGGAACCTACTATTTCGTCAAAAAGTTCTTCTGCATTAATATCTTTACTATCACCATATTGTAACAATTTTTCTAAATTACTGCATTTTATTTTCAAATCTGCATTATCGATTTCCGATAAATTACACAAGAAACTAAAATTATGGCAGTGATTTTTCATTGCATCAAATCTTTCATTTAATGATGCCCAAGCTGTATCCAAAATTCTAAAAAAGATATTTGTCCTAAATTTCTCTTCTGGAGATTGAGGGGATTCGTCAGCATGTTCGTAATCGAAGTGACATTTCTTTTTCCTTCCTCGGATTTCTTCAACAGTTTTAAAATGGGCTCGCCATCCACTTCTTCACAAGTTCTTTGGCTTTCTCAAGAATATTTTTGTAATTGAAGTCACTTCTATGTTCTTGAATGAATGATTTTAAGTTACTTATTGCCTGTAAGGCTAGTGTGACATTCAAACCCTTTTCTTGCAATTGTTTGCTGACAGGATTAATTCTATTAAGCAAATCGTGCCAAAGTATCAAGGAACAAATAAATTTATAATCCTTGATTTTGACGCACAGACTTCGTGCTTCATGTTGCACTTCTTTTGAAAAGCATTCACCTTCGGATATTTCAAAAAGAGCGTCGTAGATTTCTCTTAGTTGATATCTTAAAGGTCGAATGGCTTCAATTTTGCTTTCCCATCAAGTGTTTCAGAGGGGTTTCAATGTTAAACAGGAAATGTTTTTCAAAAGAACTCCCATCGTTTAGGAGAAGAAGCAAATAAATTGTGCAATTCTTGAATTGTCGAAAAAAAAACTAATAGTATCTGCATTCATCTTTCCTGCATAGTTAATCATTAAATTTAAGCTATGAGCGTCACAGGTAACATAAAAAGCACGAGGATTTATTTTTAGGATATTATTTTGAAGATCATTTTTCTTTTTCATATTTGCCCGGTTATCATATCCCTGGCCTCTCATATCATCTGGAGGAATGGTCCACATTTTCAACATTTCCATTACTGTTTCACATAGGCCGCTACCTGTAGAATCGTCAATAAAGCCTAAAATATGTTCCTTGATTTCAGCTCCTCCATCACTGCAGATGGCAAAACATATGATGGCACTCATCTGTCCAGTTTTGCTAACATCAGGTGTACAGTCCAAAATTATAGAATTGTACTTGGCTTTTCAAAGAGATAGTAAGATTTTCTCTCTTATACTTACTGCCAATAATTTGCAACATTTCATTTTGACTGTCTTTGCTTAGATAATGAACTTTACTGTTGCTACCTTTAAGTCGTAATGCTCTTTCTACGTGAAATTCCATGACTGGGTCGAACATTGCAAAAAATTCCACTAATGTTAAGAAGTTTCCGTTGTCTTTTTGGTACAGCCCATCAGATGAGCCTCGAAAGGCTAAATTCTGGCTGCCAAGAAATTTTGTGATCTCAATCAGTCTTCCTAATACATTTGACCAATGCTTTTTTTCATTTTCATAATTGCTTGTAATTGTTGTTTTATTTTTCAATTTTTTCTCAAGATCTTTCCATTTTAAGAAATTTTTCATATGTGCTCTACTAGTCTCATGCCTATGCAAGGTTTTAGATACATTTATCCAATCATTATAGCCTTTTACGAGGCTACTACTGTCAATCGATGCAAATATCTTGCAACAGAAGCAAAAAAAAAAGAATTCGTACTCATGGAATATACACTGCTGGCCACCCAAATTGCAACACCAAGAAAAACAAGAGATATCACAACAAAATTTATTGTGTAGATAACATGTTGACCAAGTAACAAATGATTAAATTTACAGCATTCTATGAAGCGTGGTTTCTGCCAAAATCAGTACCCAGAGTAGCCGCCGTTGTTGGAGATCACAGCTGCCACACGCCTCGGCATTGATTCAAAGAGACTTTGAATGTGTTCTTGGGGTACAGCAGACCAAGCAGCTTCCACACGTTGCCAAAGTTGATCTGGTGTGACAGCTGGGGATGAACTCTGGGTCAGTCGTTGAGCAACCATGGACCACATGTTTTCTATCGGCGAAAGATCCGGAGAGCGCGCCGGCCAGGGAAGCAATTCAATCTGGTGATTGACCAAGAACCCTTGGACAATGCGTGCCACGTGTGGCCGTGCATTATCCTGCTGAAATATGGCTGTTGGCAAGCCCTGAAGGTAAGAAAGGACAACTGGCTCCAACACCTCGGAGATGTAGCGCTGGCTGGTTAAAGTCCCGGCAATGCGTACTAGAGGAGTGCGAGAGAGATATCCGATACCGCCCCATACCATAATACCCGGTGCAGGACCAGTGTGACGGTGCATAATGCAGCTGTTCAGCATCCTCTCTCCACGGTGTCTCCAGACTCGAATCCGACCGTCGTGGTGTTGCATACAGAAGCGTGACTCGTCAGTAAAGAGAATTTCATTCCATTCTGTCGTCCACATCCTTCTTTCATCGCACCATTGGCGGCGGAGACGTCTGTGGTTCCGCGTCAGAGGTAGACAAAGCAACGGACGTCTTGCGGACAGACCATTCTGCTGTAAACGACGTCGAATGGTACGCGCAGACACTGGATGATGCGTTACAGACTGAATCTGCTGTGATATGGTTCGTGATGTGACTGAGCGGTCCGTCACTGCCATGCGTACAATCTGCCTGTCATCACGTGACGTGGTGCACTGAGGTCGATGCGGTCGATCACGTCTGTCCGTCGTACCCTCCTGCACCCAACGATCACATATCCGCATCACAGTTGTTTGGTTTCGTCCAATACGACGACCGATTTCCCTGAAAGATAACCCACAATCTCGGTATGCCACTATCCTTCCTCTGTCAAACTCGGATACTTGATCAAAAGATGATCGTTGTTTCCTACGAGGCATAATTTATCGTTTTTTTGAAAAAAAAGCAAGAAAAACACAATTGCTGTACTTGAAACCGTCGAAATCTCCAAGCCTTAAATAGCGCTTTGAGGTGGCGCCACAGGCGCGCTTGATGTGCGTCTGCGCTGAAATTCTAATCATTTGCATATCTCACCTCAGCTAATGCATGTTGTAAATTTCATATTATTTGCATGCTTCCTTCAGGGTGTTGCATTTACGATGGCCAGCAGTGTAATAGCCATGTACGGGGAACTAATTCTCAGTTTTCCATTTTTTCTGTTGTTCACTAAATTTATGCCCATTATCACTTTTCGGATATATTAAACCTTTCTTTTGAATAGGACCAATTTCAGACAAAGTCATTCTCACTCTGTTGCTAAGAACTGCCCACTTTGAAGGATCTTCAAAATCAATATGAAGAACGGAATTTTCAGGGGTGGGAGGGAGGCGTAGCATTGGGCGCCATTCTTAACTCAAAAACTGAGAAAAGGTTGATGTTCGTAAAAGGGGGAGCCTTTTTTTACATTTTCAGCGGGGGGGGGGGGGGCACGTACCCTATGCCCGCCCCTGCTTTTACATATAGTAATATATGTTTAAAAGTTTTTACTTCCCTTTTACATATAGTAATATACAAAACCATACCCAAGCGATTGGTCCTATGGATCCGGACCCTGCCCCTCCCCGAAATTATCACATTATATATATATCCTATATGTGTGTGTGTGTGGGAGAGAGAGAATATTTATATATAAAATGATGATATTCAATCAAACTGACACCCCCCCCCCATCTCCCTAAAAAAATGTCGGACCCCCACCAAAATTATTTTCTGGGTGCGGCCTTGCAACACATTTTATCACACAAATAAGCAAATTATATATACACTGCAGTCATTATTAATGTAAAACATATCTTCATAAAATCTGTCCATTTAAAAATTTTTTTTGAAAATTTTTGATTGGGGACAATTTGGTGCCTGCCTGCAAAGAAGGCCTTGCAGGCCCGCTTCTGCCGGCCCTGCCTAGAACCCATTGTGAGATTGCGGCAGTTGGCCCTACTTTTGTTTTAATGGACGATAACGTACCTCCCCAGAGAGCTGACATCGTCGATGACTACCTGGCGAGTGAAGGGATTGCGCGTATGGTATGGCCAGCATATTCGCCCGACCTTAATCCCATTGAAAATCTTTGGGATGCTCTTGGCCGTGCTGTATCTTCACGTTTCCCACCTCCAGCCACTCTTATTGAGATGGAAACTGCTCTACAAGAAGAATGGTGATTGCTTAATTCTGCAGTGGTTGACCACCTAATTGAAAGCATGGTCACAAGGTGTAAACTTTGAATACAGATGAGGGGGCTTACATACCTTATTAATGTCCTTTTTTTTTCATTTTATGCTGTTTATTTTCACTTTAAACATAATTCTGTTTGTCTCCAGTATGTCGATATCTGATAACTTACAAAACTTTAATATTGTTTTCATTTCTTTATATAATTATTCATTTTGTTTTATGCATAAAAAAATGCTACTTTCCTGCCAAATTTTGTGTCAATCAAAGCAATATTAGTTGATTTTTTTGCATTTTACATTTTCGTGCTTAACTTTTGGAAGTGAGTGTAGTAGGATTTACATTGTAACCTGGCTATCTGTGGTGTGAGTAATAATGTTGAAAATAAAGTTAAATTTAATGTACTCTCTTAAAAATTTAGAGTGACATAGTCACCCTTAGAAAAAGTCACCGACATATGAACCCAGATAGAGTGAGAAAACTGCATTATGATTCTTCATTGATAGAATTCTGTCACCCTAACTGCAATAGTGAGACAATATCAGTCTTATAGTAAGGGTGAAGGCGCTATCTGCTCACTCTAGCGAGAGAGTCACCACCTTTCCCAAGATGCGTTCTCTTTAGTAGGAGTGAGTGCGTTGCTTCCGCACTAAAACAACGCCATATTGGAATTGGACTGCAGTTGCGAAGTACCAATTGCATACAAGTAATGGGATACTTTTAGCTAACAAGTTAGTAAAACCTTATAACTTTTCACTTATTGTAAATTTTATTTAAAATTTGATAATTCACAACATATAAGATACATTGATTCAGTGTTGGATCCAGTAGGACTCCAGCTCTTCCAACAGACATTGCTTTGGTTAGGGATGGGGTGTAGTGGGGCCGGAACGACGTTCCAGTACTTTTTTGTGAGCCGGAACTGCGTTCCGGAACCCAAATAAGATAAGATTATTATTTTGTTGTGGTGAATGTTAAAAAGAAAGAGAAATTCTTATCTAGCCTGCTCACACTAGCAATATTCCTGTCCCAATTCTATGAATACCTTTATAGTTGAAATTATCCCAATGAACTGATAACTGGGTCTAGTTGATTTGAAATTCAATACCCTGCATTTTCTGTTCAGAAGAAAATAAACATCACCATATGGATGCAAATAATAAAATACATAGAACCATTAGACTCTCAGAATGTATGTCGATAACAAAATGAACACAGATGTTAAACGCGGTGGTACCATTGCAGGCAATGAAATTTGTGACAACCCATTTGACCAGTCAGTGGCGGATCCAGGGTAGGGACTAAGAAGCTTCAGCCTCCCCAAGTATAGTTATAGGGTAACATTCTGCTTTATTATACACCTCGGATAGGTAAAGTGAACTTTTTAAAATTAATTATCCTATCCCAAAAAATTTTACATAACTCTACACTCTGTTTGGGTCAATAAAGATTTTTTTCAAAATTATCCAGTCACTTATATATTGATTACTGTCATAAAAAAGCAGGGTTTTATTATTAGTTGTCAGAAATTTGCCCCCCCCCATATGGAGTCAGGCATTCCGGGAAAAACATTTTTAGCACTACAACACTGGGTTCGGGTTAACATTTTGCTTTACTATACATTTTGTTTTTAGGACTCAAACAAGCCTGTTTCTTTTAATTTTATACCATACCAAGAAATTGATCTTTGAATCCGCCTCTATACTTGATCGTAGTGTTTTATTCATGCTTATATAGCTGAAATCTTGCATTCATTTTTTGTTTCTGTATATAATATTTGAGCATGTTTTGATGCGTGTTTATAAATCGGTGGTGCAGTCAGGATTTTATTTCGGGGGAGGAGAGGGCTGTGACCTGTGTATCAAATTGTAAGCAAGCTGTTTCAACTGTAGCCTAAGTATCAAATTTTAAACTAAGTAAAGGATCAGATTTGTAGGGAGCTGATGCTACAGCCCCCCTCGGATATGCGCCTGTTCCATAAACTAAATTTTAAATCAAAAGCAGAAAATAATGATCAATTATATATTATATGCGAGTGTTACTTCAAACATTTTATATTGAAATAAATTATAAACGTGGGGAAAAAAAATTGTGATTAAATTTCAATATGCCTGTTGCTATGTGCATCATTTTATCTTATTGCAATTGATTAAATCAAAATAATCGCTCTGTTGTTGTGGTGTATATTCCCCTCTCCACCTCACACATATGCACAAACCTCCCTCATATGGTCAAGTGGATAATTTACGACCGAAACCCACAGATGGCCTCAGGAAAGTTGACTTTTTAATCAGGGGAAAACAGCTTGAGCTTCCATTAGTAGTACGAAAAACAAGGAATACTTGTGCTGTTAACTCTGATTCAACGTGGAAAAAAGTTATTGTTTTTGGTGTAAAATGTGAGATTTTTGGAATTGAAAAGTACACTGTACAAGGATAATTCAACAGTATAGTAACGAGTAAGTTTAATATTACTGGTAATAAAGGTAAGTGTTACAATATTAAATTTAGTAATACAATATTAATTTTAGAACCTTGCAGATTTTGGTTTGGTAGATTTTATGTCTTCTGTTGTGTATAAAATATTGGTAAATAAAATTCTCAAATTGGTAAAACTTACCTTTTAGCCTAGATATCAATTCAAAACAATGCTAATGTTTTTTCTATTGAATTTTATTAACATATGAAATGTATCCACATTATTGGGTATATATTGGAAATGTTTCTGAAGTAGTTCCATTACTACTGATCCAGTTTTTAATAGTAACTCAGTATTGTGAAAACATTAAAAACATAAACCTGTGTTTTTACATAGTAGTTAGTCCAAATATTTTTATAATGTGTTCACAATATTAAGAAAAAATTGGAAATATTTATAATCTATTCTTAATATTGACAAGTAATTATTTTAAAATATTTTTGTACCATTTTTTAAAATTTTTCTAATGCTAATATACTCAATCACTCACATTATTATAACATTGGAAATAAAAACTAATATTGGTTATTGTCCATGTTAATGAATTAAATTAAATATATTTCAAATGTATCCACACAGTATTGTGTGTATATTGTAAATTTCCCTCATATTGTACTAACAAATATTTTTTATGTGTCAGCATCTTAATATCACAGTAATGGTGAATTAAAACTGTTTATCAACTGTACATTATTTCAAAAATTTTTAAAATCTGAGAAATAATTTTAGGTGCATTTATGTACAAATTGCTGAAAAATATATTTTAATAATTAAGTCAAATACTACTGAAAATCCTGTGATGATATGACCATGATTATCACAGGGGCAAGCAGGGCACATGCCCCAGACACCCCATTTTAAGGCGTCCTTAAATTTTTTCAGAATATGAATTTAGTTTATTAAATTTTCATTCTAAGATACTAAATGCCTGTTTTATTTTTTTTCCAAAAGTTGGATGTGTGTGTAGCAAAAGAGATCCCAAATGGATGAGCCAATTTTAATGTGGTTTGTTTTATTTTAAAGATGGTATAATCAGAACGGTTCTTAATTGTATTTAATTCAAATAATTGTTGACATTCAATTAATTTTGATTGCTGAATGATTTCTATTTCTATAATGTTATGGAAAAAGTCAGGCTTTGAGTTGTATTTTTTTAAGACTTCACTTTTAATAAAGGTTATTTCACATATTGCATAGAAAATGTTCATAAACG
Organism: Cheiracanthium punctorium; assembly: GCA_038373885.1. NCBI lineage: Eukaryota > Metazoa > Arthropoda > Arachnida > Araneae > Cheiracanthiidae > Cheiracanthium > Cheiracanthium punctorium. Next base: position 27,498 of record JAWZYV010011679.1, read on the forward strand.
TTAAAATTTATCTAGCATATTTAATTTTAAATTCATTTAATCAGAACATATCTTTGCAGCTTGAAAAACATACTTAAGTAGGGGAGGGAGGGGTAGGGTGTTAGGCTTAGGGACGTGTCTAAACCTTAAAAATTTCAAGCTGAACTTTCAAAATTATCCACGAATATGTAATTTTCTCCATTTCTTATGTTTACTTATTTCAAGGGTAGCTGAAGCCCCATCAGTCACCCTCTGGCCAAGGACGTATCCAGGGGGGGGGGGAATTGAGGGGGTCTGGAACACCTCCGAAATTTCAGTTTTTATTAACAAAGCAATAATGGTGAAGTCTTTTTGAAAATTTCTGCCTTTTTCAGCGTTTGGACCTTTGCCTTTTTCATCACTTGGCTCTGCAAGCTTTAAAGACAAGCTTGTAATAGCATAGTTGAATTCTTTTAAAACCTGTTCAGAAATTGCATTATTTCTTGTAAAAAAAAAATAATAATAATAATAACGACTGAAACATTTTGTTTCTACTCAGTGAGACACAATGAAGCACAATTTTTGTGACAAATCTACTACCCATCTGATTCAGTGTTTAAATATACATTCTTCTAAAATGGGATGCAGTTTGACTGTAATTCTGTCCGTGACTTTTTTTTGTTGTTGTTGTTGTTGTTCGAGCATCATGTAAAAATGACAGAAGCGAATGAATTGAAATTTGGTGATACAATAGATGGTCACTCAACTTAAAAAATAGGCATCGATTTTTTAAAAAATCTGATTACATTTCGAGATTTTGCGAAAATCGTTTCAAACTCTGTAAATTTTTGTTCGAGCATCGCGTAATAACGACTAAAGCGAAATTTGGTGAACTGATAGGTGGTCATTCAATTTAAAATACAAGTGTCGAACTCTTAAAAAATCTTGATTAAATTTTGAGTTTTTCGAAAATATTTATCGATACGTATGAACCACTAAAGAGAGTGAAATAAAATTTAGTATCGTCACTGGTAATCACTTGAACTCTTTGCGTCAAAGTGTTTTAAATATTTTTTATAGGCTTTGAGATTTTGAGAAAATTCAATGCATGTTTGTGCTATTCCTGAAAAGTGGGAATGGAATAGAATAAAATTTGGAATTACGTTAGATGCAAGTTAATTTGAACTCCAAATGCCGAAACAGTTTTAAATATTTCATAGATTTTTGGAATTTTGTGAAAATCATATAAATATTTGTTCTCATATTCCTTAAAAATGGATTAAGAGAATACGTTGTTTAGTAATGTTAGAATAAGTTTAGTAACATCATCAGCAATGGCTAAAACAACAAAAATGGGATTTTTTTTTGTTATATAATTTTTTAAATGTTTATTTGCTCTTTTAGATTTTTGTGAAAATTGCACAAAATATTTTCGAGGAATAATGTTAAAATATTTATAGTGAATCAAACAAAATGTAGTTGCATGTTAGAAATGACCTCTTGACTGAAAAACTCATTCAGCCAGAATAAATTTTTTTTTTTTTTTAATGGAAAGAAGTTCTCTATAATAGTCAAATTTACTGATCACTTTGTTATCCCAAACCTGTAATCTTTTACCAATACACAGAAGATATAGTTTTTATTTCTATACTATTGCTAACATACTATTTCCACATCTACAATGCTGACGAAGATTCAAGCTTTTTGAAAATTTGTGTTATGTACTAACTCGTCAGCGACGGGTACTTCAGCTAGTTTATCTATAATACTTGAAATGTCTACCGCCTTACAGGTAACCCTTTCAATTGAAATAATAGCCAAATTCATAAGCCTTTCTTGTGAGATTGTTGATCTTCAGTAATTTTGAAAAGCTTCTTTCACCTGAAGCAACACTGATTGGTATAGTCAAAAATATTGTGAGTGCTATAGATAAATTGGGAAAATGTGTTGTTAAATCCTGACATAATGTACCCAGCAAACACACACAGGTTCTCTGAACGTCTATTAACGTTCAGAAGACGTTTTCTGGACGTTAATAGACGTTGAGAGAACCTGTGTGTGTTTGCTGGGTATGATTTAAAATTTCTAATAAAAAAAATCTTCAAAATTTTAGTTGGAGCAGGCTGATTAGGGTTTAAAGTATTGTTTACTCAAAGTTTTTTTTTTAAAAACATTCATGTAAGGTTTTCATTTTTTCTACGTTGTTTGATTATCATTTCGCCGCCCCTTAAGTTTGGCCGCCCACGTGCCGTGCACCATCTTGCCCCTCGCTAGGATCGGCCCTGATGGGATGCTTTGCAATGCAAATAATAATATAAAATTCACACAGATATGAATATAAGGAACATTTATAACATATGATATGAATATAAAATTAACTCCCAAATTTAAAAGTACACTGAAACAGTAAATAATTAAAAATAAATACATACTTATATCTTAAGACATCCAACGTAGTATTCATCTTTATCAAAGGTTCTTGAAAAATCACCCAGTCATCGCTGTTATTAAGTCTCCTATATTTCAAGAAAATGAGTATTCAGTACATTCTAAAAGTTTAGTTTTCTAAAGCAATCAATTTATATGAATATAATAGTCTTCAGTTAAAATTTACATTTAAACATTATCACAAAAACAAATGATTCGGTGGCAGATCGAGGGGTAATGGAATGAGTGGCTATAGGGCTTCAGTCCTCCCCCCCACATCTCAAATCCAGGCAGCAATTATGACATACCGGCGCTTGGGTCAGAAGTATGGGTCTAAATGGGGGCCGCTTACATTTTGTTTCTTCACCGACTTTGACAATTGTCTTTCTGTATTTTCCACAGTATTCTAGTACAAATCTATGTCAGGATTAAACAAATTTAACATGAAATATGACAGATAAATGTGAATGCTCATGAACATTTTCTTTGCAATAAGTGAAACAAACTTTAATAAAAATGAAGTCTCAAAAAAGTACAACTAAAATTCTGACTTTTCCATGATATTACCAAAAGTGGTAAATCTGTTAACCAGTAACTGATTATTCTGCAGCTAAAATTAATTGAATGACAACAATTATGTGAATTGTCTGAGACTGAACAAGTATACAGCAAGCTTTATGTAAAGGAGGATAAAGGAAATGAATATTATCAAATATAGTTAAGAAACATCCCGATTAAACCATCTTTAAAATAAACAAACCACATAAAAACTAGCCTTAAAACTTCCGTAAAAATCTAAAAACACGCACCATTTGGGTGCTTTTGACAGTTCAGCCCACTGTCACCCTCAGAACTGAGCTCGTCTGGCTCGTTCACCGCTTCTTCATCAAGGCTTGCGGAAGTTTTAAGGCTTTTAATGTTTTTAATTATTTAACTAATTTTTATAGTATTTTTATTTTTTCATGTTCATATACTTAATTATTCAATATTATCATTAATCATTAAATTGGAGATAAATACTAATGTAAATAGTAGCAAATTAATATTTACCCATTATATTGTCAATGTTAATGAATTTAAATTAAATTTATTTAAAATGTATCCACAATATTGGGTGTATATTTCAAATATTCCTCATATATATTGCACAAGTAAATATTTTTAATGTGTTAGCATCTTAATATATTATTACTTGCGAATTATTGCTGTTTATCTGTTACACATTATTTTTGCATTTAAAATCTGAAATAATTTTAAATGCATTCATATACAAATTTCTGAAAAATATATCTTAACAAATGAGTCAAATATTACTGAAAAATTTAATGTAATATAATTGTTCCCTGATTATCATGGGCAAGCGGGTACATGCCCTAGTCTCCAAATTTAAAGACTCTGAATTATTGTAGAATGTGAATTTTGAGTATTAAATTTTCCAAGATAGTAAATGCTTGTTTCTTTTCAAAAGTTTGACTCTTAGTGGTGAAATAGACTACAAACAAATGTGCCTAGTTTTTATGTGGTTTGTTTATTTTAAAGATGGTTTAATCGGGACGTTTCTTAACTATATTTGATAATATTCATTTCCTTTATCCCCCTTTACATAAAGCTTGCTGTATACTTGTTCAGTCTTAGAAAATTCACATAATTGTTGTCATTCAATTAGTTTTAGCTGCAGAATAATCAGTTACTGGTTAACAGATTTACCACTTTTGGTAATATCATGGTAAAGTCAGAATTTTAGTTGTACTTTTTTGAGACTTCATTTTTATTAAAGTTTGTTTCACTTATTGCAAAGAAAATGTTCATGAGCATTCACATTTATCTGTCATATTTCATGTTAAATTTGTTTAATCCTGACATAGATTTGTACTAGAATACTGTGGAAAATACAGAAAGACAATTGTCAGAGTCGGTGAAGAAACAAAATGTAAGCGGCCCCCATTTAGACCCATACTTCTGACCCAAGCGCCGGTATGTCATAATTGCTGCCTGGATTTGAGATGTGGGGGGGAGGACTGAAGCCCTATAGCCACTCATTCCATTACCCCTCGATCTGCCACCGAATCATTTGTTTTTGTGATAATGTTTAAATGTAAATTTTAACTGAAGACTATTATATTCATATAAATTGATTGCTTTAGAAAACTAAACTTTTAGAATGTACTGAATACTCATTTTCTTGAAATATAGGAGACTTAATAACAGCGATGACTGGTTGATTTTTTCAAGAACCTTTGATAAAGATGAATACTACGTTGGATGTCTTAAGATATAAGTATGTATTTATTTTTAATTATTTACTGTTTCAGTGTACTTTTAAATTTAGGAGTTAATTTTATATTCATATCATATGTTATAAATGTTCCTTATACTCATATCTGTGTGAATTTTATATTATTATTATTATTTGCATTGCAAAGCATCCAATTTTAGAAGAATGTATATTTAAACACTGAATCAGATGGGTAGTAGATTTCTCACAAAAATTGTGTTTCATTGTGTCTCACTGAGTAGAAACAAAATGTTTCAGTCAAGTTATTATTATTTTTTTTTACAAGAAATAATGCAATTTCTGAACAGGTTTTAAAAAGAATTCAACTATGTCACAAATTTGAAAATTCAGAATTTCTCTTCACAAGCTGTATTTATGTCAATACAAATGGTTAATTTATAGAAGTGAAATACTCAAGAGAAAAATTTATAACATATTGCATTGTTCAAAATAGAGGGAGAATTAGCCATCAGATACAGTTTCCACTTTCGTGAATTTCTCCCTAAAAATGGGATAAGACCTGCAGTTTTGTTGTTCTATATAAGTTCATCATGCTGTCTATGAAGAAGGATTCTGAATTATACCGAGTTTTTTTACAAGCTTGTCTTTAAAGCTTGCAGAGCCAAGTGATGAATAAAATATGTTACAAGAAAAACTGTTTATCACGTTATTTTCTTTTTATTTTCTAGTACTCTGAACTGGTCCTGTGGGAAACCTTTGAATTTTTGTCAGTGGCATGCTGTAAAAGAGAAGAAACTATTGGCATTATAATTGGTAGTCATATTTTTATTTTATTTGTTTATTTATTCTTTAAATGTTCTTGATTACTAGTTCAAAGTCTGCATACTTTTGATCTCTACGGTCTAGTTTTTTCAAAGCTTGTATCGCATAATTTTCAAGTTTTTTTTTACTTTATTTTTTTCTTATTTTCCCAAATTGATTTATATGTTGTTTTTTTTTCCCCTTAAATTCATGTTACTTTGGGGCAGTTAGTGGCTATGTATTAAATTTTATAAATTTCATGTAAATTGAGAAAGTTATTAGGGCTGTTCTTAAAAGAAAAAAAGTATAACTTTTCGTAAAGTTACATCAATGAGTAAAACAATGAATATACAGGGTGTCCAGCCTTAATGTGACCCAATAGCTAATTCCCGAACCGTTTGGTTTAGATATGCACTTCCAATTTAAAAAATGTTTTAAAAAGGGTAAAGAATGTTTTTACGTGCTTTTCGAACCAAAAAACCCATTTAGAAAAAAATTACAAAAATTAAATTTTTATACGGTCCCCAGGTCCTATCATTTATATTTAGGAAAAGATGCAGTACACAAAAACAAAGTAAACACAAAAAGTTTCATTTTATTACGATAAAAACTGACCAAGTTATGGAACTTTGAAAATCATACATTTCATCCATTTTCTCGGCCAATTTCAAGAAGCTAGTAAGGGACCGTCTCCAAAGTGAAATTAATTGGAACTCTGCCAGGAAACTTTCGCTCTTGCACGTCACTCTTATGTAAATCGTTTTTAAATTTAAAAGTACATACATTACGTTAATATTACAATAATTGAGTACTTAAGAAACAAAATTTATTCTGTGTACGTGTAAAACATAGATAAAATAAAATATTTTGGACGAAGAAAACTTTTCAAAAGCAGTTCCAAAAAAATAGACTTATTTGCCTGCGGCTTCAGACTGATTTGCTGCGATACTGATCATGGCGAACGTTAAAAATCTGTTGTGTAGTCGCTTGCAATTGCATACAGCCGTATTCTAATATTACGAATTCTAGTATGGGAGAACGAGATGTATACAACTGGTCTCCAGGCATTAGCTCCTGCGCCAGGACTGGACGATAAGGAAATGCACCGTACGTATGTAATATGTTCCACACCATCGATTTTGAGTAGGAACAAGCCTTGCTAATATCCTGGACACTACTTTCAGGATGAGCCAGGGCATATCCTAGAACATCCTCAGCGGGTATCCGCAAGCTTGAAGGTGTGGCACGAGACAAGGGAATACGTCTATGACAACTCCCAGTTCTATACAAGCGTTGAACAGCACGGGCAATTGTACAATAAGATAGATGTCTTCGACTGGGAAATTTAATGGCATAAAGTCTTGCCGCCTCTCTCTTATTTCGATTACACTGCCCATACAACAGTACCATTTCGCAGTATTCTTCATTTGTATACATCTCGTTCTCCTGTACTAGAATTCGTAATATTAGAATACGACTGTATGCAATTGCAAGCGACTACACAACAGATTTTTAACGTTTGCCATGATCAGTACCGCAGCAAATCAGTCTGAAGCCGCAGGCAAATAAGTCTAAGTTTTTGGAACTGCTTTTGAAAAGTTTTCTTCGTCCAAAATATTTTATTTTATCTATGTTTTACACGTACACAGAATAAATTTTGTTTCTTAAGTACTCAGTTATTGTAATATTAACGTAATGTGTGTACTTTTAAATTTAAAAACGATTTACATAAGAGTGACGTGCGAGAGCGAATGTTTCCTGGCATAGTTCCAATTAATTTCACTTTGGAGACGGTCCCTTACTAGCTTCTTCAAATTGGCCGAGAAAATGGATGAAATGTATGATTTTCAAAGTTCCATAACTTGGTCAGTTTTTATCGTAATAAAATGAAACTTTTTGTGTTTACTTTGTTTTTGTGTACTGCATCTTTTCCTAAATATAAGTGATAGGACCTGGGGACCGTATAAAAATTTAATTTTTGTAATTTTTTTCTAAATGGGTTTTTTGGTTCGAAAAGCACATAAAAACATTCTTTACCTTTTTAAAAACATTTTTCAAATTGGAAGTGCATATCTAAACCGAATGGTTCGGGAATTAGCTATTGGGTCACATTAAGGCTGGACACCCTGTATATACAGTAAAATTCAATGTGGTATTTTTTATTAAAGCATTTGACCCAGGCAACTCTTTAATATATCATTTTATGTTATGCTATATTCTGTGATTTATTTAATCTATTCTGTAAATTTTTTATGTTAAGTTGCATATTTGATATCAAGTTAATAAATTGCTTGCAAAATCAGGTCTTATTTGCAACATTTTATGAGTACAAGAATAAGTAAAAATCAATTTTTAGTCCCTTCAGATTAATTTTTTTACTCTGCACCCTCACCACCTCTTAAAAATGTGTTGTAAATAAAACCTTGAAACTCCTGTAACTTTTATTATTATTATTATTAATGTTGTCGCTGCTGTTGTTGTTCAAAAAGTAAACTGTAAAATGCTACTTTCAGAGATGAGATTTAAGACTTTAGTTTAATATTCAGACCTTTTCAATGTTTATAAAGAATTCAGTTTTTTCAATTTTTCAAAAATTTTCTGATTTTTCATTACGGCAAAATTGTATATAAGTAAGATAGATTTAGTATCAATAAAAATTAAAATATTTATTGAACTTGAAATTCATAAGTATTATTGCTCAAAAGTTGTTTGGACATTCTTTCAGACTCTTTTTTTCTTTTCTTTTTTTTTTGTTAATCTCATATCTGTATTTTGGTACAAACCAAATCGAAAACTATCCTACCAGTTTTGACACCATATCACATGTCAAAATTAGTGGTAAAATGAGATGAAATATACTAGTTTTTAATTTTACTAATGGGTCAGTCCATGTGAAATCATCCAGACCCTGTTGCTCGATATTTTTTATCCTTTATATTTTTTGACAGTTAATTAACCAGTATATTAGGTGTTCAAAAAAAATTTAGGCCCTTAGGATTTTTTTTGATGGCCAGTTTTAGGTGGCAACACGGGGGATTTTTGATAAAAATAGAGGTTCACAGAAAACCTCATAACTTTTTTATTTTTAAGAGTTTTTTAATTATTTAAAAATCGTTATAATCAGAAGGGAATTATCTAAATGTTTGCTAATTAGTACTTTTTTATACAACTTGAAGAAGTTACTGAAAATACACTGTAAAAATTTCATTTGTCAATGAAGAAAATGGCATTTTTGACATAAAAGTTTCAATAGAAGGAAATAAGACTCACCTTAATAATTGCATTCCTAAATAGATACAATAGACTACTTCTCTCAGGGAAAGTATGAGTAATTAGAAGCTATTCCTTTTTTAAATATAATTAGTTAAACATGGCCATTTTGTAAAAAATTGCTAAGTTTGCAGTTAAATAATTAAAAAGGAACTGAATGAAAAATTATGAAATCCTGACAGGAAAGTCGTCTTATATGTAGAAGTAGATGATATAAATTTCATGAGTGATATCAGGTTGCTTTCAGAGATACAGGGTCTCAAAAGTGATGTCGAAATCACACTTATGAACAGACATTATTGCAGCCAAAAACAGTCTCTTCAGTAAAAAATTAATTCTGTTTATAATTTTCATAAAATCTGTATAACTTCTAGCGATGGTATATGCCTTTCCCTGTGTCTGTTTGAAATAAATAATTTAATTTGAGGTAACAGAAAAAAAAATCTGAAACTTCATCTTTCAGCTTTTCACTGATATTATAAGTACGTCCAGTCATTGTCGTAAATTCGAGAGGTGGTAAGCTTTCGAAGCACTTTGCTTACTGGAACCCAAACTGTATCATTTTTTGACATTTTAAATGATGTTCTAGGTCCACATGTATGAAAAAAATATATTGAGAAGTCATTGTTTTCTTCGTTTGTGTCCAAAACTTTTCCAATCCACCACTCTTTTTCATAAATGCATGCAGCATAGTTCATTCTTTTGAAATGATAAAGAACAATATTTTAAAAAAGGGTACGGTTGAAGGTAAAATAATTCAAGAAATATATTTGTCTTTATAAAGATTCACTAAAGTGCTGTTTGAGTAAGACAATCGCAAAACGGTTGTTAAACATTAAAATATTTAGATAAACTTGTAACATGCCTATAAAAAAATTAAAAACTTTTTTTTTTTGGACTACTTGTTTCTGAGAACAAAATAAGTAAATTATACATTAGGACAAACAGTACATCTCTTACTTTTATCATTTAAGTTTTAACCTCTTTAGCATTACGTTAAAATTGTACCGTATTCAGCTTACTTATAATGAGTCAGCAATGTTTTTCGCTCTAGGAAGTTTTTCCATTTGCTTTCCATTCACTAGCAAGAACACAAAATATCTCATTTTTATTTTATTCTATAATTTTATGTTCTTAACGTTCTAATTGTCCTAATTTACCTCTGTAGTCAGAGAGTTTGAGGTTCTGCTTTAAGAAGGGCAAGATTGTGTTCTAAAATAGTACAGCTGTGTATTTTATACTTTGATTTTTAGTATGAATTGCTTTATTGGTGTTTTCGCTTGTGAACAGTGTCATAAACAAGACTATCAAAATGTGCCTAAGGAAGTGGTTATGATTAGTGATTTGCCAAATGAAGATTAGACTCTGCTTAAACTTAAGAGTCGCCAAAGAAATACACTATTTGTCACTATCATTATAAATATCTTGTTAAGTTCACCACATTTTTGGAAAGAAATGTTGCTATCCATTATGCATTCATAAAAAGCCTGTTAAGAATGGATTGAAAAAATTCTTTTTGAACACCTCTCCAAGACAACAAATTTTCCTCTTGATTTAATCACTGGTAATCTTTGTGTCCCAATTGTGCAGTTAAAATTTTTGTTCAAAAATCTGATGAAAAACCAAGTGAGTATGATTCAGCATATGAAACCTGAGTCATATGCATTGATAAATTATGCAGCTTTAGACAGTGTTAACACGGTAATAATAAAAAATTATAAGGCTGAAAAGAATTTTGTAAATGTCAGCTCTCATATCAATGACTTTGGAATGAAAGCAGAATGGAATTTCTTTGCCTCTGTACACGGAAAAAATGCTTGTGATGGAATAGGGGGAACCACGGAAAGCCAACTCACAAGACTATCCTTATAGAGACCGTACAATAGCCAAATTTTAACTCCAAAAGACTTGTTTGACTGCTGCTCAGAAAAAATTTGGGAATTACTTATTCCTATGTTTCAGCAGAGGAAATACAAGAAAATGAGAAAACACCAAACAAAAGATTTCAGTTCTGCGACAGAATTTCTGATACCAGGGATATCCCAATCAGGTGCTTTGTAACATCTATATGCCAACAATATGATGATCATAGTATCTCAAAAATATGTGAAAGTTCCTTATCATTTCAAAAGAATGACTATGTTGCATGCATGTATGAAAAAGAGTGGTGGATGGAAAAGTTTTGGACATAAACGAAGAAAACAATGACCTCGCAATCCATTTTTTTCACCCATGTGGACCTAGAACATCATTTAAAATGTCAAAAAAGATACAGTTTGGATTTTCGAAAGCTTACAACAATGACCTCTTTACAACAAAGACTGGCGTACTTATAATATTGTGAAAAGCTAAAGATGAAATTTCAGATTTTTTTTTCTGTTACCTCAAATTAAATTATTTATTTCAAACAGATACAGGGAAAGACATATACAATCGCTAAAAAGTTATACAGATTTTATGAAAATTATAAACAGAATTAATTTTTTACTGAAGAGACTGTTCTTGGCTGTAATAATGTCTGTTCATAAGTGTAATTTCGACATCACTTTTGAGACCCTGTATCTCTGAAAGCAACCTGATATCACTCATGAAATTTATATCACCTACTTCTACGTATAAGACGACTTTCCTGTCAGGATTTCATAATTTTTCATTCAGTCCCTTTTTAATTATTTAACTGCAAACTTAGCAATTTTTTACAAAATGGCCATGTTTGACTAATTATATTTAAAAAAGGAATAGCTTCTAATTACTCATACTTTCCCTGGGAGTAGTACTCTATTGTATCTATTTAGGAATGCAATTATTAAGGTGAGTCTTATTTCCTTCTATTGAAATTTTCATGTCAAAAACGCCATTTTCTTCATTGACAAATGAAATTTTTACAGTGTATTTTCAGTAACTTCTTCAAGTTGTAGAAAAAAGTACTAATTAGCAAAAATTTAGATTATTTCCTTCTGATTATAACGATTTTTAAATAATTAAAAAACTCTTAAAAATAAAAAAGTTATGAGGTTTTCTGTGAACCTCTATTTTCATCAAAAATCCCTGGTGTTGCCACCTAAAACTGGTCACCAAAAAAAAAAAAAAAAAATCCTAAGGGCCTAAATTTTTTTGAACACTTGTTTTGAACTCCCAATATACTGGTTAATAAACTGGCAAAATATAAAAAGGTATCAAAAATATCGAGCAACAAATTTTATTTTTTCTGGATGATTTCACATGGACTGACCCTAATACAATATGCAAATGCAAACTTTACTTCCTTAGTAAATTCAGATTTTTTAAGCCTGCAGTATTCACAAAAGTGTAATAACCTTGTCAGTGTTCATATGTTGTCATATGTATATTTGAATATTACTCAAAAATATCTTGAGTCTAGTTTTTAACTGACCTCAAAAAGATCTAGGTTATTAATTGGGGGTCAGTACTCAGAGGTATAGCAAGAATTTTCAGTGCCAGAGATTGCGTCACTTCCTGTTTACCAAAATGCTCTGGAAAAAGTTCTATTTATTCAAATTGGTGCATTTTGGGTCCTGTGCCCTGAGACAGATGTCCCCCTCTAGCTATACCTCTGAGCACTGAATCATTGTTAATTACCAGACTGGATATGAAAAGTATTTTCAAACTTCCGTTTAACTACTTCTTTCATTTGTTTATCTTCCACATATAGATGTGAACTTTGCTAAGAATGTTGTTATTTGATGATATTTTACTTGCTGTGCATGAAAAGTTTTTATTGCAAAGTTGTTACTTTATTTTTATTTTACTTAATTTTTATTTACATGAAATATATTACAAGTCCTGAATATTTTCTATTTTTTAATTGATTGTAATAATTTGCAAATTTAACTTACCAATAGTAAGTAATGTGTTTAATATTTATTTTGTCACTATTAGTTTGATGTTTGATATTATGCACTGGTTACTGTGATTCAGGGATAATTTTATTCCAAATTGCTTTGATATGTGATTTTCGCTTCAATACTGTCCCCAATTATTCTTTTTTGTCATACAATGTGTTCCTTACATACATCATACAATGTGTTCCTTACTTTTAATAAAGTATTTTGTGCTCTCAATCACTTTGCATATCAGTATATTCTAATATTAATAGGACATAGAGAACAGATTATTTTATAAAACAGTACAAGCATTTCTTATCTGTAAAATTAAATGTTTTTTTTCTTTTATTTTTTGCATGTTAAAAAATAGAAAAAGTTTTTTTTTTTTTTTTTTAGCTGCTATATTTAGGTTTCATTGCAGTTTTTTCCACTTGCTTTTGAGCTCAGTGACAAAATTAAGAATGTAAAACGCAGTTTAAATTCTACATCTTTATTTTATTAATTTTTTGTATAATTTGTACAATTTTAACAGTAAGAGCCTTGTTTCCCTTCCCTCTCTTACTCAGAAGGTTACAGTATATATAAATGTTACTTGAAAGTATTTATTATTACCATACATAAACTTTTTCGGTATGCTTTTGTGCTGTTCCAAAATTGTATTTAACTTGCTCCTAAAGGTGTTCCAAAATGTATGTAGATTTGCAGACTTTTTGATATAAAGTTATCCTCCAATTTTAGTGAAACTATAAACAAAATGTTTTCGAATCAAATGAAAAGTTCTGCTGACTTATTCCTGTGTAAATTCATCACCTAGTTGAATGTGTAGGTTGTGCTTTAGTTGGAGATTTAAATTTGACACTAAGCCATGTACACACAAAACTAATTTTATTTTGTATGTATTAAACATGGTTCTAGTTTATGTTCTAGCTGCCAACTGTTCCTGATTTTGAACCTTTCTTCAGTCTTATTCAAATTATGGGGAGGGGGAGGGTACCCTTTTTTTATTAGGATAGAATAGCAGTTATGTTTTAACTTTTATTAATTCTGTAATTACTTGTTGAAGTCATAATTTTTATCTTCCAGATGCTGTTAGAAGAATCCCTGAATGTGAAATAGTATTGAAGCACTGATTTTGAATTCAGTCATTGTATTTTATATCGACGCGACAAAATAATCTGATTAAACAAAATTTGTAATAATTTTGTTGTGTGTTCACTGCCATTGCTTTTATAATTTATTTAAACACGCATTGGTCTCAATAAAGGATATCTTCCACTTTTTTCAATTAACAGACTATTTTTTACTTCTGCAGTTCTGTAATTGTTTGAATTTTTTAAAATTTAGTACGCATGGTAAACTAAAATTTGCTAGTATGAAGACTGCTCTGGACTTGGAAGTTCCATTACTCAAGTTTTTATTTAAGACCTTGCTTATATATTTTTATTAACTGTTTTTTCTTTCTTTTTTTTTTTTTTGGCCCTCGGCTTAATTGAACTTTTCTCTAACATACTAATGAATTTTTCTGGTTTTACCTTCATCTATTGTTCTAAATCTATATTCAATAGTATAATAATTCTGCATAAAATCTATATTAAATAGTATTTTTTTTTTCAATTTGAAGTTTGGAAAAGATTAAGTAATTTGTAGCTATTTTGCTGTAAAAGTGAAATTGAAAGAAATAAAATCACACTTAAAATAAATAAAGAAATGAATGTGTGTATATATTATAAAAATTAAGAAATATCTTTCTTATGACATCATGTATAGATTATGTTCAGAACAGGAATTTTGCTTTTTTAAGAGGTGCAGAAAAAATACAAAACATCTTAGTTTCTGTGAATCTCACCCCCTTCACCCAGACATTATCTATGGAGGCTATTATGTTTCACCCTCATGCTCTAAACTTCAATTTTTTCTTGGCGTTATGGCAAGTCTACAAGAGGGTGTCTTCTTGGGAGTGGTGACTTGGGTGGTGAACTTTTTAAGTGATTCTAACCTGTATTCTTGCTCAAGCCTCTAAACTTTAAATTATGATTTTTGGGCAAGACAAGAATGTTGGGGGATTTCAACCAAATGGGCATTGTCGGGGAATTATGAAATAATTTGTTTTGATTTATATTACTTATGTACTGCCCATGTGAGAAGAAAAGAGCATTCATGAGAATGCCAACACAAAATATTTCTTTACCCCTTTTCACAAAAAGAGAAATCAATCAATATAAAGTTGTTTCCATTTTAGAAATACTTTATTCCTTTTTTTGAGGGGGGGGGGGATAGAAAAATAGGTATTCTCTTAAATTTCCAAACATGATATGTACATTAACAGAGATTATCAGCAGATATATTTATATTTTTGATTTACCCAACAATTAGTTTTTATGTTTTTTTGTTTTCAATTAAAGGATAGCTATTACTCTTTTAACTTATTTTGTGTTCATAATTCTTGTATTTGTATGTATAAATGACTGAAATTTAATTTCAAGTAATTTCTTTTCTGATAACAATTCAATCTTGTCCATTTCTTATTTATTTAATTTAAAAAAAGACTTGTTAATTGTAATAAAGTTGAAAAGAAAGTTTTTTTAATTATGCTTAAAATAAAATCTATTTAAAAATCAAAATTATTAGTATTCTTTTGATTTTATATAAATATCTTATCATGAACTATTTTTATTGTTTTGTTAATACTGTTGTAAGTGAAAATTGTTCTGAAATGCACCATAGGTAAAAAATAAGCTTCGAGGGATTTTTTATTTCAGCAGGAGAAAAGGTAACATTGAACATATCAAATATCTGTGCTCACTGTTGAGTAATGTTGATCATCTCGATATCTGTATGTGAAGAATGCCAAACTCTTATTTCCATTCTTGTTTGATCACAGATTAACTCAAATGAAGTTATAGTATTGCAGACAAAGAAAGTTCTTATAAATCTCTCTGCTGATAGATTTTACATAGCTCAATGGCTATACAGATCATCCTCCAAGCATTTTGAAACTTTCACTTCTATACCTCTTAAGTTTTGGCTGACCAAACAAAACATAAGCTGTCAACGATTTCTGTAACTAAATAGATCTGGAAGTTACGGAGGTTTGTTTTAGTAACCATGTGGAACTCTTGTGGGTACCTTTGAGTGATGCCATCATCTGATTATTAAAATGAAACTCTGTACTCCTTCTTAATCTGTTTAGTTTCAGAATAGGATGTTATTTTAAATACTGCATGCTTTTGTGTCAACAGTCCACATTTCACAGGAACGAAAGCAAGAATTTAAAAATGCATGTGGTTAGATATTACTTGTACATTGAGCTATGTAAAATTTATTTTCCAGCTGTTATGGATCATTCTGAACACTGACAATAATCCAAAATAGCCCAGAAATGGATATCTAAGAAGTTCTGGATATGAAATAGGTATCAATTTCTGATCATATGATATTTTGGATATGAAATAGGTATCCATTTTTGGATATTTAGGATCTTCTGGTAGTTTAATTATCGTAACTGCGCAACATATATACAGATCTCTTATAGACCTGTATATTATAGATGTTATTTACTCATTAGAGAGATCACACCTCAAATTTCTAATAGAGAAATCTATTTTATTTTGGACTTCTAATAGATATACCCAATATCCAGCTCTGATGTATTAAAGATTGCCTATGGACAAACTTGGAGGGGGGGGGGGGTTAAATGCGGCAAAAATATTTACTTGTATGATATGAAGAATATTTTTAAGGCACACAATATTGCAGATACATTTTAAATATATTTAATTTAAATTCAATAGCAACACAGTTTTATAATTTTTACAATATAATGGTTAAATATCAACTTCCTACTTTTTACCAATACTAGCTTTATTCCCAGTGAAATATTGAGTAAATATTAACCAAAAAAATTAAAAATGGTATAAAATTATGTTAAAGTAATTACTTATCAATATTGAATATATTTCCAATGTATATCGAATACTATAAATGCATTTTAAATATATCTGAGGCAAATATTAACTTTGCTACTTTGTACGAAGTTACATTATTTGATTGTTACATTTGATACTACATTTGATGAAGTTACAGTTGATCTTTGTTTTCAATTTTTTTAACAATATTGAGTTAACATTTAAAAATTTATCAATTGTATCAAAAATTTATCAATTTCCAGTACACACCCTATATTAAGAATATATTTTTTTGTATGTTAAATTCAGTAGAAAAAAGTATCAATATAGTCATACTGAAAGTATTAATTTTATTTTGAAAATTTATCAGACCTAAATGCTAATTTTTACCAATATTGGAATTTTATTTACCAATATTGGCAATTGTGTTTATTCTCAATTCACTTACTACTTTGTACCATTATTGGTTTTTGATATCAATGTTTTTACAATATTGAGTTAATATTTAAAAGTTTATTGGTAGTGAGACTACTTCAGAAATATTCCTAATATATAATTAATGCTTCAATACACTTCATATGTTAATTTAAATTTTACAAATAATAATAATAACATTTTGAGCATATATCAGGACTAAACTAATTTTTACCTATACTGGAAATGGTTTTTACTCTCAAAGTATTCACATATATATAAATTTTAATGTTTAAAAGTAATTACTTATAATATTGGAAATATTTCTAATATGCACTCAATATTATTTATACATTTCAAATATTTTAAGATTCAATAGTATTAAAATTTGTAAAAATTGACTTCAAATGAGCAAAATATTAAATTTATAATATTGGATTTTATTTTCAATGAATTCACAAGATTGCCAAATGTTGAAGCTGTATAGAAAATATCTTTTAATATTTGCCAAATATTTAAAAAATAATAATCAATGCTGTTACCAGATACATTCTTAAGTATATATATATATATATATATATATATATATATATATATATATATATATATATATATATAAGGAATTATTTTAATTTCCCTAAAATAGTGATAGCCAGAAGCAAGGCACATTCAAGGAATAAATCCAGGGCCGTACCCAGAAAAAAATTTCAGGGAGGGTCCAAACCGTGGAAAAGGTAGAATTTTTACACAAAAAGACATCATTATTATTATTTTATTAGCAAAAATCAAATTTTTTTTTTTTTTGCAGGGGGGAGGGTCCGGACCGCCTGGACATGGCCTCGAATAATCACCCTATAAAAAGTGCCAGTCACTCTTAAAAATGGTCATAGCTCACTCTTGATTAGAGCAGTCCACTCTTTAAGGGATGGCGTGCTGTCACCCTTTCCTTAGAGTGAGGCTCTCTTTCCTGGAGTGCGCTTTTGAATTCTCACTCCTAGTCCAGAGTCAGAAATGTCACTCCTCAGAATAGTGCTTTCTCACTCTATGGAGGCTGGCTGATTTTTGCCACGAAGGTAGGGTGATACATCACTCCACAGCACTGGTTTTTCACTCTTGATTATCAAGAGATTAGCATTTAAGAATATTTAGTATCATAAAACATGCAGTTTTTTTTTTTTAAACTGTGAAAATCAATTACTATATATTTTAAGCTAAGCACTTCTATTAAAATAACATATCAAATTAAACTATGATATTTCTCCATCTTTAAATTTTGCATATCATTTCGAAAAATATTAATTTAAAAACTTTTGACGTTATTTTTATTATTGATTATTTATTTATACACTTTTAACAATAAACAAAAATAATAAAAATATGTCTTGTTACTAACATAAAACGTAATACCGAAATGATTACCTCCAGAATTGATTTTTATTCTTATTCATTGATAATACATAGAGTTTGCGAATAAAGAAGAAAATATGACTATTTCAAATGTAATTGACCACTTGCAATAGTCTATATTTTAAACACAATCAACAAAACTCCTCCCGCGGAAAATAAATTCATTATGCCATAGAAACTCCTACAAATTTGGCATAGAAGTTGATTAAAAAAAATAACCTTTTTTTCAAAAGATTTCCATTGTTATGCAAAAAGCTGAAAATTTCTGAAGACACTGTCTCAGTAAAGAGAATTTCTGACATAAGTTGGTCAGCACGTGTGGAGGCAGTAAAATTAAGCTATACCCTTGTACAAGAAGCACTAGAAGAAATTTGCAACTCAAAAGTAGAGAAAAAGATGACAGTAGTAACAGCAAATTCGCTCAAGAAAAAATTAGAGAAGTACGAAACTGTTCTGATGACAATCATTTGGAACAGAATACTGGGAAGAATAAATTGCACTAGCAAATCTCTGCAGTCAGTGAAAAGCAAACTACTGTAAGGCTCGAACTTATTGACGTTACTTGAAAATTTTATTGAAAAACTTGAAGGTGAATTTGAAAAAATCGAGCACCCCTTGGCACTTACGACCATACCAGTGATGAACAAGAGGGTGATCCAATTCCAGAGATCATCCTAGGATTTAAAAGGGGCAGGGTGCTAGTTCTTAACCCATTTATGCCTAGTGTCCCTTTTTTGGGACGGCATTTTCGCTATTAGTCGAAAACGTTATTTATTTTTCCTAGCCTTAATTCATGAGTATTGAGCCTCAACTCTACAAAATATTTTAACATGACCAAATAGGATGTTAATATTTCGATTTTTATGCATAATGATTTAAAAGAAATCATCCCTTGTTCATGAAGTTGACATCAAAAATTTATCTATTATTTCTGTTATCAGTAAAAATCGAAGAAAGTCGCAAAAATATCCAGGCACAAATGGGTTAAAAAAGGGCAATTTAAGCTTTTAAGTGCACGTCAGAATATAAAGAAGCACTATACGAATATATATATATACACCCCCTAATAATGCTTAATTTCAAAAAGGGCACTTTGGGGTTCCACTAGAATGTACAGGTAGATAACATATATAGAAACTGGTTTGAAATGATCTGATCCCCGAAACTTTAACATGTAGAGTTGTAATATGCGTTCTTCTGACTTATAATGCATAGTTGGATTTCTTCCAATTTGTCTTAGTTTTCTTCCCCCTTCTTTTGGAGAAAATATCCTGTAGAAGTAAGTGTAAGCAAAATAGGAAAAAGGATTTGTTGGTAATATTTTGCTCTAAACATGACAAATATGTGGATTAAATCTGTACATAACTAGAAGTTTTTGATTAAAAATAAAGTTTTAATATAAGTAATTTTGAATTTTCTGCTTAATTTTTTTTCTTGAAGTTACGCAATGTGCATGTTTATTATTTATAAGAATAGTACATTTATTGAAGAAGGTTTCAGAAATTTTTAGCCAGACATGATTTGTTATGCAGTTGAAGGCAGAGTACTGTTAATTTTTGTTCCTCAATTTTATCACTCTAACACTACTGGACCACAATTACTGGATCGCATTCATATATGATATTTTACCTATATTGGTACAAACTTTTAAACAGAAAAGGACTGTCAGTGTAAGTGGACTAGGATAGATGTGTTTAGCATATAATAAAAATAATAAAATTTCTATAATGGAGGATGTATAAAATTTAATAATATAAATCAGAATTTTATTTAAATTCTTTTGTTCGAAATAATTCTTGAATGAGTACC
Organism: Cheiracanthium punctorium; assembly: GCA_038373885.1. NCBI lineage: Eukaryota > Metazoa > Arthropoda > Arachnida > Araneae > Cheiracanthiidae > Cheiracanthium > Cheiracanthium punctorium. The sequence continues at coordinate 47,570 of JAWZYV010011679.1, forward strand.
AAGTAAAGATTTTCAAAGTTACCCTTATTACTATTAGACATTATTTAAAATTGCATCAAACAATTTAACTCATCCATCAATTGAGAACTATAGAAATTGGGGAAATTGAATTCAGAACACAGAAGATTGCTGGAAAAAATGACATAGCCATGCAAATTTTGTATTGCATCCAATGGTTAGAATGTAAACACCATATCAAATCAAATTACTGAAATATATTTGTTCTTCCTCTTTCACTTCTAATTTAATGTTTGCTCATTCATGAAAAGTGAATATAAGTTTTTTAAAAAGCACTATTCTTTAAAATAAATAAAAATAATTACTACATGTAAGCATAAAATGCTTACATGTAGTAATTATTTTTAATATGCAGGTATAAAATAAATAATTTTTTAAACTCACAGAATTGTCCAAAAGTATGAAATAAAGTTTAAAATATTTTAAATAATTTATTTTTCTTAAAGCTTTTTTATTTTTTTGTAACATATTTAAAAAAGTCTCTTTAAAAACACTAAATTTTTTTTCTTAAACCTTGTTTTAATGTTTTTAAAATAAAAAAAAGTATTAAATATTTTATTTTAACTATCAAATGTTTTTAATCAGCTTAAAATAATAAAAATAAATAACATCCTGTTGCCAAAAGTACTTAAAATATATATTAAAAAGCCTTCCAGAATTCTTTCTTTTTTTTTTTTATTTAGTTTTCAAAAACTGAAAATAAACTTAAATCGATGACAGTTTATTATGCAAGTTGGAGTGTTTAGGCTGATTAATTATTATTTTTTACCAACTATGCAAAAAACTCCAGAGCTGGAGATCGAACCCAGGACTGCCGCTTAACGTGCGGGTGCTCTACCACTGAGCTACTCCGGGACGATTCCCAGATGAAATTTCTCGCATTAGAACCGTTGGCATCTATCATCTTCTGCAAATCACAGATAGAACAGATGAAACAATTAATTGGCGACAACTCCGTTATGCCGCAGAAATTCTGCAGCGTAACGGAGTTGTCCCGAATTAATTGTTTCATCTGTTCTATCTGTGATTTGCAGAAGAAGATGATAGATGCCAACAATTCTAATGCGAGAAATTTCAGCTGGGAATCATCCCAGAGTAGCTCAACGCGGGTAGAGCACCCGCACGTTAAGCGGCAATCCTGGGTTCGATCCCCAGCTCTGGAGTTCTTAGCATAGTTGGTAAGAAATAAAAATTAATCAGCCTAAACACTCCAACTTGCCTAATATACTTGAAAGGTTGATATAATCACTTTCTAAAATTGATGACAGTTTGTTTTATGAATAACCTAGCTGTTAACTTATGACACTATTTGTTTTCTGAAGTCATCCTTTCCCAGAACTAGCTTTCTTTTGCTTTTATTTTTTTTTCTTCATTCATTAAAAATTTGAGAATTTTAAAAAGATCAGAAGATATATAATATGAATATTTAGAATACCAAATTTTGTCAATAGTCTGATTTACTAAATTCTGCAGTTATTTCACTTTTATAAATTAAAACTGTGGTGTAATAAGAGAGAGGGGGGGCGGCACCCGAGCGGGGAAAGAAAAAAGATGGTGGCCTGCAGGACACTTAGAAATAATATGGTGGAAAACTAAAGGACTGGAATGGGGGGCAGAATGCTGAAACTTAGAAAGAATGCTGCAGCAAACTGAAGGACCACACTGGGCACCAATAACCCAAGCACTATACTGCTAAAGCAAAAGATCATTATTATGCTCTTAATTTGGCAAAAGCATAATGTGTTTCAATTGCTGTATTCGCAAAATGTCGCTAATCGCTCGCTTTTCAGATCGATTTGAGTAGATAAAGCCACTGAACATGGTAGACGGCTGAAGTGTTGAAGTTCCCACGTTCGGGCCCCAGCCGCGTGACTGTCGGACTGGAGTTTTGGCCGGTTTCATCCAGATGTAACGTCAAAACACGTTACAACTCCTTAGAAAGTTCCAACCAAGGCACCCCTCTTAGGAGATATCCCTTGTCTAGGCTTGCCACAACAAACAAACAAATCCTGCAGAATTTTCGAGTCGCAAAATGTCGTTTTGCTAAGGCATACTTTCTGTATCATCTGTAATTATATATGGTTAGTAAATAACTGTTATACATTAATAATAATATATACTAAGAAAGCCGATTAAAAAGAGCAAATCGTTTAGGGGGAAAATAAAAAAAACTTTCTAGAGTGCAAAACTATTAAAAACATCGAGAAGAGCAATAACTATATACAGCTTGTGAAGAACTCTGGAATAATGATTGTTTGATAATTCGCAACTACATATTGATCAAACGTAGTTACCGATATTTGAGGATTGACAGATGGAATCAAAAATTTTTAGATAACTTTAGAAAATTTTGTATTTCCAAACTGTATTTTCTTTCCCTAAGTAAAATGCCCACATAATTCTGTCCTGCCGATCGGACTTCTCACTTGAGTCAGCAAAAACAAAACATACTAGAGGGGCCACTTTTCGGGTTATTCTGCTCCCGCAATGAAGACAATGGAAAAGGCAGTAAAAGTATTTCGATCTCAAAGCATAAAATATTTCAAAAAGGCATTTTAATAAATTACATTTGTGGGAAAGATCCGATTTCATAGATGGGGTTATTGTACACAATCGTATTTCTGTGAAGGGGCCGTTTTAATTAATGTATTTTCGTGATGGGCCACAAATGGTATGTAGGAAATAAAAAGTGGTGATTGTTGAATAATTAAAACAAAAATGTAAAAGCAGGAGGGCGCAGAAGGAAGAGAAATAGGGCCGCCGGGAGCTGCGCCCTGCCAAATCAATCTAGAGCCAACACTATAGAATCTGTGAAGGTGCTGACTAATGTCAACAAAAAGGAAAAGGATTCCGCAACACAATAAATGTAAACAGAGGGGAAAAGATGGTACTATGAATGAAATTGGGGCAAGAAGAGCAGCATACAGGGTGCCGTTTTTGGGTGGCAAAAGGGCAGGATTTTTGCTTTAAAGGGCGGGTAGGGTGCAGCACCCTTCGAAAAAACCTAGGATGAACACTGCAATTCTGTCTTTTTTTCTTGAAAAGAGCATTTCATGAAAGCTGATAGAATAGAATCGCTAATTATTAATGCAAACATTCACCAAATGATCTAGGAAAAATAGAAAGTTGTAGGATGAGTGAGTGAAGTGAGCTGAGATCATGTAGTGACTCGAGCATTGCAAAACAATCCTGGAGAGTCAGTGAGCAGGGGGCAGGGCCTTGAAGTACCAATATATTTTCTGATAAATTTCTGTTGTGATTCTCCTAGATGTAGTCGTCTTGTGATTTAACAACCATCATGGGATCTTGGAAAGCTTTTTACTTTGTCTATCAAAAACTATCAAATTACAGTGAACTATGACCATCAAGTTCTAGCCCAGGTTGATTCCTATCGCTATCTCGGACTCATTTTTGATAGTAAACTCTTATGGAAAAAACAAGCTGAGGAGATGGCAGAAAAGGTATTAATAGATTGAAAATTTTAAAGAGACTTTCAAGTATCACCTGGGGTTCTTCGACTGACACGTTATTGACTTCGTTTAAGACTTATTTAAAATAGTTGATCTAGTTCAAAACAAGGCCCTTAGACTAATAACTGGTGCAGCTGGCTCTACAGCTATCATTGCTATGGAGATTCAAACTAACATTCAGCCTTTGAGAAGAAGAGAGAGACAACTTCTGAGGCTCCTTGTAAAATGTAAAGGGCTTGCCTTACACCACTGGCAGACATATATCTCTCCTAACTTAAGACTGAAAACTCACTTGACCTTTCTGTCTAAAGCTGAGAAGCTAATGGCAGATAACGACTTGACTAGCAGTTCTTGTCATCCGTTTACTAATGGGCCTCCTCCTGATCGTAAGGTCCCTACTTTTTACCTCACAATCGGTACCTCTGAGAAGAAATGTGATGCCTTGCCTGAAATTCTTAGGGCCTACTCATTGGAGACTATCGCTGCAAACTGTCCAAGCACCGATTGGCTCCATATTTATACTGATGGTTCTGCAACGGAGAATGCCAGTTTATATTAAGGGCCAGTTTATATTGTAAAGGATTCTTCAGTGACTTTTATCCTCTAGGCACCAATGCCACTAACTTTGACGCTGAAATTGAGGCCTGATGAGCCATTCTCAATTTGTTAAATCTTAGGAAGGTTGCTTTCTTTGTAGACTCTCAGTCTGCAATTTTGACTGTTACTTCACATGTAATAAGTGACTCCTTTCATGTTGAAGAAACTAAGAGGCTTTTTAATCAGGCAATCACTATTGGCTGGGAAATTGTAATTCAATGGATTCCGAGTCATTGCAGAATTCCAGGGAACGAAAAGGTCGGCATCCTTGCAAAAAATGGATGTAACTTAAAGCAGCCACATTTTACTCCTTCTTACTAGCAAATCTGTGGTGCTATTAATAAAAAAATTCAAAGGACCCTGCAAAATAATTATGTTGAAGCCATGGCAGGTAAAGTCTGGAGTTCTTTGCTGGGTTCTCCTCTTCCCATGAACCTCCCTCGCTCAGTCTTCACCGCTAATTTTAGAATTGTGACTGGCCATGACTTTTTGCAAAAACACCTATACCGGATTGGCGTTGCGGACAGCCCTATATGTGTTCTGTGTCCTTCTCAAACTGTTATGGATTTTAATCACTTGACAAGCTGCCCAGCGTTTTCTTACTTGAACTCTTCTGCTGACAACTCTGTTTCCAAGGCTAATTTTTATTGGGCTGCCAGAGGGCTTATGGCTGATGTGGCAGCAGCCTGGACGTAGGGAAAAAAGGGGGGGGATCTCAGAAAGTAGGATGTTAAATCAAATGGTTGTTGAATCGACAATTTATTAAAGGTATTGGAAAATGGTCAGGACTTTATCAGAAAGTTGTTAAATCGGGAAGGGTCGTAAAATTGCAAGTTGACTGTGCTATAAATCACATTCTAGATAATTATTTAATTGAATTGGATGATTTTATCAAATTACTAGCAGCCTTCGGCGACCAGTTTTGGCCATCGATGGACACTTCGCGGCCAAGATGTACAAGAGGGTGGCCACAAGTTATATGGGGGAAAAAAATTTTAATGTTATTTTTTGGGGCACCCCCTAAAAGTTGCCAATTGACTAGAAAATGAGATTGGCAAAGTTTTAGCTCAATTGCATAATATTAACCTGTGCTGCATCGAGGTTGAATTCTTGAAAAAGATTTTTTCCAAAAATACCTAGTTTTTCCTTCATTTAGTATAAACTATTTGCTCTACAGTCCCGGTTCCTGTTTTATTTCATAAAAAATGTTGTTGCTTTGAACTTTTACTCTCAACAAAACCAGTATTTAATAATGTTCAGTGTTTTTTAGGTCAGTTTGTGAATCGTACTACCAAAATCTGCATTTTTGTAAAATTAGTGAAAAAAGGACAAATTAAGAATTTTAAGTAATTTTGACAGTCTTTTGTTTTATTTGCATCAAAAAATAAATCAAGAATTTTCAAAACTTAAACTACAATTCGTGAAATATTTTTATTTATTTGATATGCATTTCTGTGTTTCAGAAGAAAGATCTTGATTTGTATTTCAGTTGAAGCATATCTAAGACAAACCTCTCAAATTTTCTTTATTACAATGCTATTTTTGTTGTCTGTTATTATTTACTTTTAGAATGGACATGGGTGCCCATACGTATGGGCAAGAAAGGGCTATGCCTCCCCTAGCTCCCATATTATCGTTATGATTTACATACTGGTATAATGTAAAAGTGGTTCAACACTAACACATAATATCTTTCCAGTGCAGGACCCTTGACGTGCAATAAGACTCTGAAGACAAGAATTTCGAAAACAAAGAATTGATCTCATCAAAAGCAGATTTTAAAATTCTGATTTAGAGGGTGTTGTTCACTGGGATGGAAAAATGCTTCCTCATACTTTGAATAAAGAAAATGTAGAGAAAATAACGACTTTAATTAGCTGTGGCGATGAAGAACAGTTAATAGGAGTTCCTCAGCTTGAAAATAATATGAGAATAATTTTTAGGCAAAAGCTGTATTTACAGCAGTTGAAGAATGGGAGACAGTTGGTAAAATTCAGGCAATGTGTTTTGATACCATTTGTTTGATGAAACTAGGGCAAAAAAGTCAAAATAAGCATGGCTGTAAAATTAATTGCATTTGAAAAAAAAAAAAAAATGATGAAGATGTAAGAGTAATGAAGTGGATCATTTATTGAACAAAGAAGTTAATTTTTTTATTTCATCTCGAACAGTGATTTTTAAAAGAGATTTAATTTTAATATACAATTTTTGAATACTGATCCCAATGTATGGTGTGGAAATCAGTATAATTTGAAAGAAAAAAAACTGAAAGCTTTTAAGGTTTTTAATGACTTAGATGAAAGGGGAGTAAAATTAATATCAGGATTCAATTCCTATTTAACTGAGGATGAAGAACAAAAGCAGTTTTTACTATAGGTAGTATCCGAATGTAGAAAAACTTTTCCAGACTCTTCAAAAGAAACATTATCTAAGCCGTACAACTTTAACAAAAAATTGTGGCACAAATAATTTTTTTTTAAATAATGTGCTTCCTCTTAGATACATAACTTTAATAATCAAGTACATTCAAACGTTAGTCATTCTCAATTTTATGCCTTCTTTGACCTTATTTTCTGTTAATTCTTTTACTTAAATTTCATTTTTTTTTAAATTCCAGATTTTTTTAAATTACAAACCTTTATTTTGTACCCAAAAAAGAAAGAAAAACAAAAGGAGAATAAAGACGAAATATAATTTTTTGAATTTTAATAAAAAAGCTAACTTTTAGGATTCGGATCGTATCTAGTCCTGAAAAAAGCATAGATATGTGCTTTTTTAGGACTAGATATGATCCGAATGTTACCCTCTGAACGTTTTGGAAATGGGCAAATAATCTAAAGTTGTTTCCACGGTAAAATTTTCATGCAATTTTTAAATTATAAAAAAAAATAAAAATTTTAAATTATAAAAAAAATAAAATTTTTAACAGGAAGATTTGCAATTATTTAAAAAAAAAGGCTTCTAAATTACATACAAGCTTTAATATCAAACATATTTTATGATATCTCAGTGTTACAAATGAATATTATTATAGATGTACTGCAGTGAAAACTGGAATAAAGTGGACGGGATTTGACATCACAACCGCTTGGAGGGTTAAATCTGTAAGTTTTTACATAAAAGTGATGTGTGACTCATCAAGGTGGGAAGTTTTCTTCTGAAATGAGAACAACATCATGTTTCTAGACTCAATTTTATCCATTTTATAATGGAAAGACTGCTTTTTTGCGAAAAACCGCAATTTTTCTAAACTTTAACCTCAATGCGGCTCGGGTTAATATTATGCAAATGAGCTGAAACTTTACCAATCTCATTTTTGAGCCTATTGGCAACTTTTTGGGGGGTGCCGCCCCAAAAATTCGAAAGTTGATTTCTTGTGACTACCCTAATGTACAACCTAGAGCACACTGTCCGCTTCGTGACTGGCTTGTGCAACCTACGGCACACAGGCATCTTTGCAACCTGCGGGTCGTCCGCATTCAGCAACCAGTTGGTCCGAACGTTTCATGTCCAGCCTATGCAATGTACTGGCTGCTTTTACATATTTCGGTGAGCGGCCAGCTTGTCCACTGATGCCCTCTTCGCGACCAAAAAGTGTAACCTACAGGTTACCAGCCTTCTGTGACCACCTGATCTGCCAACGGGCTACTTAAAAAAAAAAAATATGCAACCTACTGGCTGCTCGCCTTCGGCGACCAGCTGAATGAGGAGGGGGATGTTAACTGTGTAAGTCTTAATAACTACGTCTATTTTTAAAAAAATGGAGTCTTGTTTCAACAACTCAACTCTGAACTCTAGAATTTCTTTTTGTTTTCTTAAGATATTGGATTCAACACAATCGAAAAATTGCTTACCAGTAAGGTAGACTTCATGCCTCTGGTCTGGATCAAGACGGCTCCATTCCATCTGGTTTGGGCCAACTACGTCTATGATTTTATTTTTTAAAAAATTGGAATCGTGTTTCAACAACTCAACTCTGAACTCTAGAATTTCTTTCTGTTTTCTTAAGATATTGGATTCAACACAATCAAAATTCTAGAGTTCAGAGTTGAGTTGTTGAAACACGATTCCAATTTTTTAAAAATAAAATCATAGACGTAGTTATTAGACTTGACTGACACAGTTAACAGAGGTATGAAGTCTACCTTACTGGTAAGCATGGGCGCCAGCAGAATATTTCCTAGGGGGGGTTTCCAAAGACTACTTTAACGTATGGTTACCATGTTGGAAAGAGCAAAAAAGCAAGGGAAAACACTTCATACAAAAATACAGGGGGGTGGGGGGGCATTGCCCCCTTGCCCTATGCTGCCGGTGCCCATGCTGGTAAGCAATTTTTTTAAGGGAATTTTCACGGGCCAGTGATGCCGGCTTGCCGGTTAGTAATTATAGATTTACAACAAAAACAAAACAAACAACACCAAATTAACCTAAATAAAAGCTATGAAATCCAACAACATTGAAATCAAATTCCATCTGGTTAAATGAATTCAAAATTAAACAAACGCTTATGACAAAAACATATGTCACCAAAAACAATCTAAAACACTCAAACACTTCAAAATGAAACAAATGCTTATGGATTTATGACAAAAATAAAACAAATGTCCCAAAACAATCTAAATAAAAGTATAAAAGTTACAATCCAACACCGAAATCAAAATGCATCCATTTAAACGAATTCAAAATTAAACAAACGCTGTCACCAAAACAATTTATAACACTCGGGTGAGAGCAATGAAAAAAAAAAAAAAAAGTAACTTTCACAAATAACAACAAGTACATTTTTCGCATCTCAAAGAGTGTTGCCAATTTCTAAAAAAGAATTCCTACAAATAGGTGTTTAAGTGTTATGCAAAGAAAATTTTACACATTCTCAATAAATTTTCCCAAAATCTATCAAATTTTTCTGTTAAATAGAACTGAAATATTAAATCAAACTGTCGTGGCATTGCCTACCATGCAAAAGGAGTATTTTCACCAGTATATGACATCATCTAATCGATCTACGCGAGAGATTATGTTCCGTGATTATTTTTCAAAGAATCAAGGAATGAATCATCTTTGCTTCTTACTTTTTCAAGGCCTGATATCTTGCTAAATATTTAGAGTTGAAAGTAGCTGCAAGTTAAAAAAAGATTAATTTATTAGAGATCTTTCGAACAGTATAAAGAGTTTAGCTTTTAGTTAGAGATAAAAATGTTGTTTTTATCAAAATTTCAACATGGCGGCAGATGCACCAGGAGCAATGAGTAGATTCCAGAATTGTTACGGATAGGACTTTTATTATTTAGATAAATTATTTGTAGTGGTTTTTTAAACTTGTGCACTTGTTTATGTACTATAAAGGTGTTAATGTATGTACTATAAAGGTGTTCTCTTCTTTTTAGAGCATGGACATAGATTATGAAACCAAATTTAGGAAGGACTTAACAGATGATGAGTTAGTTTCCCTCTCTGTCAGAGATCTTAACAGACTACTTAAATCATCTGGTTACAGTAGAGCTGAAGTTCATAGAATCAAACAGCGAAGACGTACTCTTAAAAACAGAGGTTATGCTGCTAGTTGTCGCAACAAGAGACTGGAACAGAAAGATGATCTACAACATGAAAGAAATTTAGTTCATCAAGAGATAGCTATCTTAAAAGAGGAAAATAGAGGAATTGAATATGAAATTAGCATAAAAAGGAAAGAATATGAACGTCTAAGACAGTTCGCTATCCAAAGAAATATACCATTACCTTCAGACTTAGATATTCCTTGATATTAAAATGTTCTGTTTGTTATACACATTGGACAGATATTATGTAGAATACATATTTATTTTTATTTGATGAATTTATAATTTTACAAAAAAAATTACTTCTCAGACTTTAATCTTTTACAATGATATTTTTAATTAACATTTAGTTAATGGCCCTCTTTAAGAAGCAAAATATTTATAATGCTTCTTGGCCCTACAGCAGATTTCTTTATCTGTTCTTTGACAAGTTGTACAAATACAAAATATTTCCAGATATACAAAAACACATTTGAAGGGGAATATACCAAATATTCCAGCATATAACATTGACTTTTCATTAGGGATGCACCAGATATCTGGAAAATATCCGATATCCGGCTACACAAAGTTTGTATTTTTTAAATAACTAGGGGCCCGAGCCCCTAGACTCGCTACGCTTGCTTTTTGGCCCCCCAAAAGGCTTATTCGTAGAAAAGGCATAATTTCAACTAACAAAACTCGCAGGTTGGATCAGATAGAATGTTACCGAGCTACACATTGCTTGGTTCTTGCATGTTGCTTGGAACATAAAAATTTAAACTTCGCACTATTTTTAATTATGTGAAACCCATGGAAGACCTTGTGTATTAGCCAATTATGGCGAATTTTCACAATTTGGCAACTTGCATATATGTACAGTTAATAATTAGCTCTAAGAAAACAGTACTTCATATTTCTTTGATAAAAACTATAGAACAGCTAGGATATCTTGCCACCAATGGCAACTTTTCATTATTTGGCGATTTACGCATGCTCACAACCTATAATTACTGCTCATTTAAGAGCCCCGAAAACAGTTATCCATATTTTCATATACATAATCCTTTGCAGATTGGCGTATTTAACACCACAAATTATATCATCTCGTCACGCTTGAAGATATCCACAGTGTAATGCTATAATGGTATAGTTAATGCCACCAAATATGTCTACTGGTAGCAAATACTCCAGCTGGACCAAACCGGCTTTAAAATAATCAGGATTTTAATTATTTTTCATTTTCAAGATATTGGGTTCTAACATTCTGGAACGTGAAGTTTAGATTCATCCTGCTCGGAAAGATACCATTTTGCGAGATCATTCCTAATGCCAAGATGGCACTTTTAAAATCATTTACAATTAGTTATTCTGTTTTGGAAAAACAAACAGTCGCTAATTCTAAACTCCTGTTATCTAAGTGAACTTACTATTTGAAAATTGTCAACTTTGTGTAAAGCACTTTGAGTTATTTATTTCATATACATTTTAATTTGGTGTAATACGACTTCATGTTTGTGAATTTCACGCGATTCTACATACTTGGAATTGCTTTGTTGCAAAGGAATGAACAATTTTATGCCAAATCTGGCAACCATTATGTTTATTTCTTCCATTTTTTATTAATATCTTCTGAAATAATTAGATTTTCAAAATTTAAGTCAGCTTATCAGGGTCCCCGTAATTTTCCGAACACATGGACATGTTTCTCGAAATTCAAATCCCCACGGTTTAGGAGAAGATAGCTGAACAAGATCTTTACAGCGGCCGTTGCTTTTTTTTTTTTTGGAATATAGAGAAAATTACTCATTTAATTTTTCTTTTTTAAATAAAAATTAGTTATTCTTCATAATATTACTACTACACAGAGTTAAAGATTGTTTAAAATATTCTAATGTGATTTCGTTAGTTTGGGTTTGAAATTACAGTCGACTGGTGATTTAATGACCTTATTAGAGGGTCGGTAAATCAGGAAGGTTGCAAAATTGTGAGATGACTGTAATTCGAAAATAAAACTTAGTACCTTTCTTTTCAGATTGTAAAGTAATATATTACCGTAATTTATGGAAGAAACGCCTGAATGAAAATGAGCTTAATTAACTAGAAAATCATCAGGATCTCCCATCTCCGAAAAAAAACATCGCACTGGGATATATTTTGGGAGGGGGTGGATAAAGGATAAAAATATCTCCTTTTTTTTCCCTTTCCCATATAATGTTTTAAAGTTCTTATCGCTATTTTACGAAGCTTACGATTTGCATTTTCAAATAATCAGTGTCCAGGGTCATAGACAAGGGGGGGGATTAGGGGGTCATAACCTCCTCATGAGGAATTTTTTGCCGTACAAAATGTATATTCTTCACTCCCTTATCACACACATGTATGCATATATGGGAGTTACAGTAGTCGTTAACCCCCCCCCCCCCCCCCACGAAAAATTTCTGGCTATGCCACTGCGAGGGTCAGATTTCAGATAAAACATGTTGCTTTTTATATTCACCAAAGCAAATTTATAGAAATAAATAAATAACTTGTAAAAAACTTCTTGCATTCGCAAAAAGTTCGGACAGTATAACCCAGGGATGGTGAACCTTTATGGATCAATGTGCCATTTTTTCTAAAGAAATGTTTAATGAGGCCATAGACGTGCCGTCAAATAATTTTGACTTAGTGATTATTGGGAAAATAATAAAATTAAATACTAGCAACTCAAAATTCTTTATTTGCTAACAGAAAAATACGGTTATATGTGTAATTCATATTAAAATGTGTAATTTTTAATTAAAATGCAAACCGTTTTGATCGGTGGCATGCCCAAAATATTGTGTCATGTGCCATTGGTTCGCCACCCCTGATATAACCCATGCCGTTAAAACGAAAGAGCAAGCCCATGAGGCTCCATTCAAAAGTAAACATTCCCCCCAATGCTGTGTGATAACTCCTGATGTTTCTATTCATCCATTACTTTTGATATTTCTAACATTGGGATTTATTTTAAAAGCACTCAGCATTTCCGGAGCTTGCCAATTACTCGTAGTTATCTTTCTACCGTAATAATAGCGTAAGGCAGTGTTTATTCGGTAAAGTGCTCCTTCACTGGGTGCAGAAGGCTCGGGCCCTCAGCTATTGAAAGGGGCCCCTTACTGGTGAATTTGGAGGGAATAGAATATTAGGATATGTAATATTTGAAAATTAGGTTTACTTGCCTAAAAACCATATTCATCTATTTTAAAGCTATTGGGGGCCCCTGATTCTTCAGGGTGATCCTTCACGGCGCGTGGCCTGTGAGGTTACTTCGCAACGTCACTGTGCAAAAGGGTAAGATTACAAATAAATAAATAATCGAACTACTTTGGTACATTACACTGATCTATATCAGGTTACTTTAATTATGAAGTAGTATATCCATTTTGGGGAGGCCTCGCTGAAGGCCCCTCCCTTATGCCCGGGGCTCTCGGCAATCACTGACCTGGCCAGTCCTTGCATGAGAACAATGGACGTTCATTAACCCACCATGGGTGTGGTTAATCGAAGGTAGCGTGTTTTTGCGGTATTTTAAAGAACTGTAGCCCATCAAAATATGTATATTAAAACTTTCATTAAAATTTTATTATACAGTGGACTCCGCTTAATGTGATCGCGGTTAATGTTATCAATCGCTTATTGTTATCGAAATCACTTGGTTCTGATTTTCTCTATTCATTTGTATGTTAAAATTATCGCTTTATGTGATCATTACATCGGTTAATGTTATCAGTTTTCGAACCTCATTTTAACTGGCAAAGGAATATTCACAATGTATTCAGAGGAACCCATTCTTTTCTTTCCCTTTGCTGTTGTTTGAATTTCCCAGAATTCTCCCTCTTCCACCTAGAGAAATGGGAAATGAACAAAGGAGTGAGGAATTACTTTCCTGGAATTCCCCCCTCCACGCACATCCTGCTGGTGGTCAGTGGTTGTCAGATAACCGTTTTCACTTGCTGGGCATTGTAATCGAAAAATTTATGGCTTTTCTTATGACCAGTCGGAATGAGCCGACAAACGGTAACCCATAAAACCACACCTCTCACATGATAGACGGAACGGGAGCTTTTTTTTCCTGAGAACGTTTCCTTCAATACACACAATGTTTACCCCTGGAGTTCCCCTCAATCTTCAGCGCATGTGAACAGGACATTATCGGAACTCAGAAGAAGCGTATTCACATTTTATGCCTTGCTCCCTTACATGCAGCTTGTCGATATGGAAGCCAGAAAGCGAAATGATTTAACATTAAAACAAAATATCGAAATTTTAAATCGTTATGACAGGTTACCAAAAATGAGTCAGCGCAATGCTGCAGAGCAGATGGTTTGAAAATGTTCAAGAACGTGATGTTCCATTCAACGGACCCCTTATGCAACAAAAAGCAGAAAGTTTAGCTGCTCAAATGGGAAAAAAAGATTTTGTTGCAACAAATGGTTGGTTTCAGCGATGGAAGACACGCGAAAATATTGTTTACAAGAGAATTCACGGCGAACAAGAAGATGCCGATAAGCCAGCAGCGTAAAATTGGCTACAAGACGAGTGGCCAAAACTAATTGCCTCATATTCACCAGAAAATGTGTACAATGCTGACGAAACAGCTTTGTATTTTAGAGAATTCCCAGAACATACATACTTATTTAAGAATGAAAGCTTAAAAAGACAAAGTCTCAAAAGAACGTATCATTGTTTTATGTTGCGTCAGTATGTCTGGAGAAAAACAGAGACTTTTAGTCATCGGGATAAGTAAGAATCCTCGTTGTTTTAAAGGTGTTAAAAAACTTCCTGTCGACTACTATGCCAACAAGAATTCCTGGATGACAACAGTCATTTTCAATGACTGGATACGTAAGTGGGACGATAAGCTAAAACAAGATATTCTTCTCCTTGTGGACAATTGCACTGCACACATTTTAAATGTCACTCTGAAGCATATTAATGTTGTTTTTTTAACCGCAAACACTACTTCCCTTTTGCAGCCTTGTGATCAAGGAATTATTCGTGCTTTGAAAGCATATTATCGCCACGAAATGTGGGCACGATTACTGGATGAAATAGAGTGCACACAAAATCTTAAAGCTAATGATTTGGCCATGAAAACTAACGTTCTTGATGCAGTGCACCTGTTAACAGCTTCCTGGAATCAAGTTTCTGCTCAAACGATCAGAAACTGCTTCGCCTACGCAGGATCTTGCAAAAAAAATGACCAGAAATCTGAAGAAAAGATTGAAATTCCTTCGGATATGACCCCTGAAGAGTTCGAGGCATGGGTGGAAGTAGATCAAAGCATCCCAGTAGCTTCCACATTAAAAGAATCTGAAGTCTGTCAGATTGCCATAGGAAAACAGACGAATGATGGAACTGATGAATCCGATGAAGAATCTGTTGATATTGAGCCACCTCCTACAAGTGCTGAAATGAGACATGCATTAAAAGTGTTGAAACGTGGAGTTCAACACCGCTCCGATGACTTTAAAAAACATTATGAATACGAACAATTTATTAATAACCTTCTAAGAAAAAATTGTAGACAAACAACCATTGATAAATTTTTTTAATTATCTATACAATTCTTGTGTTTTAAAGGATAATATACAGTACATAAATATAAGGTGAGTTTTTCCATTTTATTTTGAAATTTAGTACGTGTAAATTAGAGTGGGGGGGGGAATATATCTAATTTTGCATATCGTTTATTGTTATCAAAATCACGGTGTCCCAAACTGATCACATTAAGCGGAGTCCACTGTAGTTCTAAAATGTATGTATAAAAAGCTCAGGGATGTTAACTCCAACACTCGATTTGGGAGCACCCCGGGAGCAGAAAAAATTTCATTTGGGAGCACCTCGGGAGCAGAAAAATTCCATTTGGGAGCACCTTGGGAGCACAAAAAAATAGTTTCCGAGAGGAAAACTAAGATTCAAGATCAGAATTAACATGATTTTGGAGCATAAAATTGAAGATTTAGGAACACAATAAATGCACACAAGAAAAGCAAAGTTTGCAAGCAAACACCATTTGCTAAAAGCAAAACACTATTTGAAAGCACTTTAGGAAAGCTCTGGAAAAAAAAAAGGGGTGTATACAGGCTATGCTATCAGCAACTTGGTAAAAACAATACATGGATTTACATGGACGGAAGGAATTTTTTTTGTGTGTGTGTGTGAAACTGCTCTTTTTAATGGTTTTCATATAAATGCTAAATGGAAAGAGAGTGGGAGGGAAGTATTTCTTATATGCAATGGTACTTTTAATGCATGTTCGAAGGTTGTAAAAATACTAATATTTAAATGGTAGAATTAACATTTCTGCCGTTTATATCATTCTAGAATTATGTATTCAAAATTTAGTCTATTTTAAAATAAAGATTTTAATTACGGATCTATAAATGAAATTCGTAACACATTCTGAAAAATTTGCGGACGCACTTTGGCTGAACACGGGCCCAGGGGCGTCGCCCCGTCTGCCCCCTCTCGTAGAGCCTGCACACACACAAAAAGAAAAACAGTGGTGTAGTTTTAAGAAAAAAGGTTTAGGAACACTCGCAACTGAAGACCCAAAAATCATGCGTCCATGATGAAAAGTGAAGAACGCTTACTTTTGCTGACATAAGCTCGAATGAAAAAGTAGTGAGACGGCATCTCCCCGCTCATGATCTTCACGGGCCGAAAATGTCTAGCCCGGCCCGGCATTTAATCAAAATAAAAAATTCAGACCCGGTCCAGCTCGTATATTAATCATGATTTAAGGAGGGGGGGGAATCACAAGCCAATCGTTTGGTCTTGTCCAAATTTTAGGAGAGCAAAAATTTCCGGAAAGGCTCGATTTTGCAAGCGCAGAGGACCGTCTTTAAGAGTATACGCTTGTTCCGGTCCATTCTAGAAAATGCTGAGGTCAGACCGTGCCTTGAATGAATCGTGCTGGAAAAGCCTGGGCCCGCACAGATCTCTACCCCCCGCGACTACACCACTGGCAGCGGATTTCCGGATTATTTTGAAATGAAATATTCTATTAATTCAGACAGCCTAGATTCTGATTTCTAAACCGGTCATGCTTCCAATTTTCATTCTTGCTACGGGCCGGGTCATAAACCGTGATTTTTTAGGGGCTGGGACGTCACCGTAATATACTGTTTTCTTTACGGACCGGTCTGGTTTAGATCAGGGGCGGCCCTGCGGTACATGACACCCACTCCACCCGGCAAACGTAGAAAAAGACGTCCCTTTTACTTTTTTCAAAATTGCTTTTATGATTTTAAGTTGGAAATTGTGCCCCTTCATAAACAAAAAACGGTGCCCGTTGCGATGATTACTTGTTTGCCTATCTGGCCGGCCCTGATTGAGGTGACTAACAAAGTCCGACTGGTCCGATCCGGGGCGGGTAGAATGGCTTCGGAATGCAGCTTTCGTACGCAGTTTAAATCTTGCTTTATTGCTAACTAGCTTTCCATGCACGCTTTAAAAGATAAATGAGCGTGGCAAAAATTTAACAAAGAGTCAAAATGACGTATTCGGAGCAGACCGGCGCAAAAATCGGCTAAAAGCGCAGTTCGGCGCAATATTTGTGTTTCGGCGCACCCTGAAAGAGTCAAAATGACGTATTCGGCGCAGACAGGCGCAAAAAATGGCTAAAAGCGCAGTTCGGCGCAAGAATTTGTGTTTCGGCGCAGAATTAACATCACTGAAAGCTTCTTTTTTTTTTTTTTTTTAAAACTTGATTGAGGAGACATTGTTTGGATTTATATACCCATCCAGAGCGTTGAATCAAACCTCTTTTCAACGGGGTAGGCTCGTATTCTGATTCGCTATGCTGTGCTCCGTGCACCGCTAAAAAGTACGTGGTCGGTGGTGGCGTCATCTTTTGAGACAATTATTACTGAATAATTTTTCATTTTTCATTTAATTGCAGATTTTTTTTTACATTATGGCCAATGGCTGGAAATTCGTGAAAGTGCACTAGGGTCTAAACGGTGTATTTGATTAAGCACAAATTGGGCATGTACTTAAAAGGTCACAGTCAGGTGATATGCATAGGTTTTGGCATGTGTAGAGTCGGCTAAAAAAAGAGTAAGATCGGCTAAAAAAAAAAAAAAATTAACCAGAATAATACCGTAAGCGAGTGCCGGTCGCCAAGCCAGACAAGTTGTCAAAGCTTTTGATAAGTAAACAAGTGTGTCAGCGTTGCTAATCGAGAAGAGGTATTTAGCAACCCTTGTGCAGAGTTGTGTTGTTGTTTTATGATGTGATCAGAAATTATGTGATTGGTCAAAGAAATTAACTGTGGACTGGTCATTTTTGGAGGAATTATTTGATCCATTGAAAGAATTTAACTGCTAACCAAAAACTGAACCTGACAGCCTGACACAACCAGTGTACGCGTTGAACATGCTTGTTTGTTGTGTGTGAAAAAAAAAAATGATTTTTGATGAAGCTATAAGTGGTATTAAATTCTTTTAGGTGGTCCTGTAAATAAACTGCCCAGTAGATTGGAACCAAAAATCGAGATGCACAACTAGGTGTTACAACAATCTTATATATGAAATTTCATATATAAGGGCCATTATCTAACTGCATGGTAGGATGGTACTGTGCTTAAAATGAATTAATGTCTAAAACTGCCATTGATCAGTGTATTGGAACTTTTTTGAGTGTTCCTGTAAAATAACTGTAAGTGATAAAGACATTATTTTCAATGGAGACATTAATTTTTTAATCCTTAACAACATATATCACTTTTGATTTGTTTGAAATAACTTAGTATCTCTAAAATACGCTTTAATGAATTTCTGCCCATAGAGCATAATGTATGGAAAATCTTTTGAGTGGCCCTGTAAATAAGCTATCTAGTCGATTGGAACCAAAAGGGGAGGTGCACAATAAATGTTACAACAATCCTAAATATAAAAATTCAGCATTTTATGACTAATAGTTTTTGAGATATGAGAGTTACAAACATATGTCAGGGAAAAACTGGTCAGAATAGACTGGAAGTCGGTCAAAATGGATTGTAAAGGACTTTTCAATAGGGATGATACAATTTTAAATGGCAACATTGCGTATTCTTTTTTAACATTTCTTGTGTCTTTTGTGTTTAGTATGCTATTCCATTTAATCATGGAAAGATACATGCTTGAACAATGTTCCAAAATTATTAAATTGTTTTTTCAAAATCAGTGTTCATATGTGAATCAGGGTGTCTACCATATAAAGTAAGCTTGATTTCTTGACCATAACAAATACGAAACACTAATATCAAAAATACATTCGTGCCAGGGATGCAGAATATGTACGATCCGGCAATCTAGGATAGGGGGAAATTTTAGCCATCTGGGGAAAATTTTGCAGAAAATATACAACTGATTTCGATTTTAACAATGAATTACAAAATTCTTCGAGTTATTCTTTCTTATTCCTATTTTTAAGGCGATTTTTTTCAACTTTTTCACCGATCAGGAATTTGCTTTCTCTTAACTTGGACCAATTGCTATTTAGTAAACATGTATATGTAGCTTGTACATTGCAAATATTTTTACACTTATGGTAATACAGAACTTATGCAAGGCTATAAACATATCATAAAATTTTGGGGAAATTTGCATATGGATTGAGGGAAATGTTGAGAGTAAAAACAGTTTCTGCACCCCTGCATCATACTGATAGAATGAAGAAAAATTATACTTTTAAATTTAACACTATTATTATCCCATTTATGCCTAGCGTCCCTTTTTTGGGACGGCATTTTCGCTATCATTCGAAAACGTTATTTATTTTTCCGAGCCTTTATTCGCGAGTATTGAACCTCAATTCCACAAAACATTTTAATATGGCCAAGTGGGATGTTGAAATTTCAATTTTTATACATAATGATTTTAAATGAAATCATCCCTTGTTCAAAAAGTTGACATCAGAAATTTATCAATTACTGCTGGTGTTAGCAAAAATCGAAGAAAGTCGCAAAAATATCCAGGCATGAATGGGTTAAACAGGGTGAGCAGCGAATAAGCCCTGATTTCAAAATTAAATATCTCTACAACAAAGATTGATAGAATTATACGGTAAACTGTACGTTTAATAGCGAAACCGTAAAAATGGTGCACAAAAGTTTAGAAAATTTAGTTACGAAAATCGTCAACTAAGAATTCGAATGAAATGGAAAAAGGGAGTTGAGTCGCTAATCGTGACCTAGTGCTTCATTTCTTGACTTTCGTGACCTTTTTTCCAATTCTTGACTTTTCCGTGACTTTCGTGACCTTTGCATGATGGTAGAAACCCTGTGAATGCTGAGAGAAATTTGAGAAAAATCCGTGGACGACATTATTCAGATCTTGTAATTTAACACCTTGTGATTTCTTTCCTTGGGGATATGTTAAGTCGCAAGTTCGTGCTAATAAATCCAATAATAATAGAGCAATTAAAAAACCAACATTGAATGTGTTATTCATGAAATAACACCAAATTTATGTATAAGAGTGACGAAAAATTGGGTTGACAGAATGCGGTATGTACAGAGAAGTTGTGGTGCTCACATAAACGATATTACTTTTCACACTTAATGGCATAATGCAAGGTTAAAAAAAAAAGTTCTCACTGAATAATTTATGCATTTTTAAAATTTTATCACTCTTAATGGAAAACCCTTTACATGCATTTATATAAACACACATACATGCATAGGATGTGATGTCTCACAAAAACTCTTGAAAGGAAATTTAGAGGCAATCAAAATTGTTTTTTCGTCAAAATTTGATACTGAAACTTTTCACAATCACATTACTTACTTTTACTTCGTTCATGGAAGTAAAAAACAATCTTTGAAAACCAATTTTGAATCTTACAAAAATTACTACTAAAGATGAAATTTTTTCAATGATTTCTTAATAAAGAAGTGTACAATATATAAACAAAGAACTTAAAAAAATATTTTAATATACAATTAAAATTTAATAAAACAATATAATTATATAAAGTAAATACATTATTTCATTTTACACTGAGTTAGCAAACACCATTTAGCTTTTGGTGAGATGATTATCTTCAAAGTTCACAACAAAATTAGCCATGTTGGAGTATATAGCATAAGGAGGTGGGAATGCTTGTCAACTTTGTGTAGAAGTGCACTCTGAATTTTCAGAAGTCTTGGATGATAAAGACAACTGATCTACAGATGATTCTACTATGGCTTCATCCATTGAAGTTGAAAATGAGAATTCCAGACCATCACTTTCAGCTGTGCTCTCTTTTTCAGAGCTAAAAAAAAGTTGTAACAAGAGAGAACTATGTAATATCTAAAAATGAGGCTTTCTGATTAATACAATAATGTGATGATCTCACAACCATACACATAAATAATGTTATGTCATGTTGCATTTTAATATATTTATATTAAGTGTTGGCAGCCCAACAGTTTAACTAAATAGAATGGCACTGTAATTAATATTTTTTCATTTTAATCATGATATAATACATAGCTTTGAAAATTTACAGGAATTCTTTGTAAAAATAATTGCCTAAGTCATCAGAGTAATTATTTTAACCTATTTTAAATATTAAAATTTCTTAAGTGTTTTGTTAATTCTTGTTAATAATTGTCTTATCTTAAAAATCTAATACTTGATAACAGATGATCACAGAAAGGAAGTAATGCGTTACAAGCAGCAAAACTACAGTAGTCGCTACTTCTTTCCATAGTTTGTAGTGTAGCATACTACAAAAAATCAGTAGTTTGTAGCCAGGGCGCGAAATTAGCGGTCGTTAGTCGTATTTTGCAACTGTAATTTTTGTTTTGACGACCAAGATTAAAGAACCAGTCGTCATTTTTTACGCCTAACATTTTGCCCGAGACAGACGACTAAAAAGTGACTATTTCGGCATCGGCCGACTCCGGAGACTTTTTAAACAAAAATACCGCGAAAAACGAATATTTTACTAATTCTGGGGACTTTTTTACTGTCTAGACGACTATTTTTCAAAATGTGCTGAAAAAATGTAAATTTCTGCGAAAAAAACTTTAGCTTTTGTAAGCACCGCTTCGTGGCAGGAAGAGATCGATCCTCTGCAGACAGTCTTCTGTGGTTGAAAAATGCACGGAAGAACACTTTCTTGTCTTCCGCGGATGTGTAATCATTTAAATCGCACCTTTTTTAATGTAAACAAATAGAGGAACTTAAAGAAATTTAGCCATAATTTTTTAACTCCATGTATATTAATGAAGTGGATCGGAGGAAACTACGAGCTCGCGTTTGCCATATTTGATTCTTTCTGCAAATGAGTGTTTTAGCGGTAGCTCGGCTCATATGGCACGGCGGTGTGGGAAGATGCGATGATAATACTTGATAACAATATTGATGAACGCACGAGATTCTTTTAAATAAGGAAGTGTAAAAGTTAATTGGATTAGTAGTTAATATTCATTAATTAAATATAATTATTTATTGCAAGAGTACAGGTTTACGGTCCGGACGCCATTAGACCCTCTCCCAACTTCAACCCACTGAGAATACAAATGCATATTTCCACAATTTTAACATGTACTACCTGTTTGCTTACAGTGGCGGTTGATCAGGTGACATTTTGAAGCTAGTACACGTATACTGCATAAGTTTATCTACCATAGGCATTGTAGTTATATAGCAACAATTTATAAAATACTTCTAAACTAAAACTAAAGACCATGTTCTTGTAAAATGTATTACAATATTTTATTCTGGATGCATAGGTGGAAAGCCATAAAAATTGATTTTATATTTACTTACTATTTATTACTATCTTAATTTTAATAGTTCTGATCTTCTTTATTATTACTGTACATAATCATTAAGCCTACCTGTTTATAGTTTATGCATATAAGCAAAACAAAGGTTTTCGAAACTGCACCTGAACGAGACAGTTGGGCAACCGGGAAAAAAAAGTTAGGTGCCATTGACGCCTAGATTTTTGCCCCCAATTTCTCACCCTGTTTGTAGCACATTTTTAGAAACTACTTTACATTTTTAAGATTACTGTTAGTGCGAGATCACTTCGAGTGATTGACCACATGGCGGGATTCCTCTTTTTTCCGAGGATAGAATGTACAATTAAAAACTACTCGAACGGGATACTTTGAAAGATTTTTCTTTTACATTATGGCCAATGGCTGGAAATTCGTGAAAGTGCACTTATGTCTAAACGGTGTATTTGGTTAAGCACAAATTGGGCATGTACTTAAAACGTCACAGTCAGGTGATATGCATAGGTTTTGGCATGTGTAGAGTTGATAGTTTGCTCACGGGATTGCAAAAAATAACTTTTATACATTACGGCCTATGGACGCAAATCATTTAAAAGGAGTTAGAGTCTAAATGGTGCATTTGAAAAAGTTCAAATTGGGTATGTATAATATTAGTCACTGTCACACAACATGCATACATATATTTTTTGTATAGGACTTAAAAGTTTCTTGGCACGGCAATGATTGAGTGTTCTTTTACTACAAAATTCTCCAAAGTGAGCTAGTGTCTTTAGGATTGCATTCGACTGAGTTCAAACTGGGTATGTATATTATAGGTCACGGTCTCATGACCTGTATAGATTTTGGCATGTGTAGAACTGATAATTTGTTCACAGGCTTGCAAAAAGTAATTCTTAAATATATTATGGCCTAAAGACGCAAATAATTTAAAGTGAAGTAGTGCCTGAATGGTGCATTCAATTGACATCAAATTAGGTACGTATATTATAGGTCACTGCCTTAGATAGTGTATAAATTTTAGCGAGTGTACGCCCTACAGTTTTCTACAGGGCTACAAAAAAGTACTCTTATACATTGCAGCCTATATACACTCAAATCATTTTAAGTGCACTAGTTCCTGAACACTAGTAGATACAATTCAGTTGAATGAAATTTATTTAAACGCCTGATCAAGTATTCAGAAAGTTGAGTGAAGCCACTCCAGATTTCTTTATTTTATGTTCTAAGGCTACATAGAGGAATAGTTTAAATTTTAAGAATAGCTTATTTTGGAAATATGTAGGATTGAGATTGTTTTCCATTATTGTGGGCCTTATTAAACATGTGGGGTTATAAAACATTTCAGTCCTCCTCTGATTTCACATGCACATGATATTTTAATAAAAAAATAACCTTACAAATAATCTTAAAAAGTTATTCTTTTATTTTTACTTGGAGAGTCTGAATCATTTAATAAACTTGCCAAATATGACAACCTAGATATGCTTTAACCTCGGTCTTTCCACTGCGGGGTTACAATTGCGAAATGGCAGAAATAAAAAATTGGTCTTTTGCGACACATTTATCAATATCCCCTAAAATATTTCGAATAAATCGCTTTGAGGTATGTCGGGACCTGTTCTGGAGAATTTCCATACAAAATTTGGTAGGTCTAGGATCACCCGTCTCAGAGCTACGTGAGACAAAGACAAACTAACCAACAGACATTTTACACTTTGTTTTATTTATATAGATACATCCAAAGTTTCACACTCTTATTTAATTGATCAACACACACACACACACAATCAATACTGTAAAACCCAGTAATCTTCATCACAATCGATTTCTCAGGAGTAGGAATCTGTGACTCTGCCCCACCAACTGGTGAATGCAATGGAGAATAACAATAAACACAGGTTTTTTTTCCTGAAATAAGTACTGGATTATAGGATAGGCATATACAAGGAAATTTATTTTAGCGACTTTGCTCTGGTTCTATTAGGATGTTTATTGAATGGTTAAAACTACAAGTTCTCAGCATTAAATGGTAACATTTTAGATGTTCATCCTTGCGTACTTTGCAGATACTTCCAAATCATAAACTGTCTCATTTGTACAGTGGCATAGCGAGAGGGTGGTTTTGAAGTTCAGAACACCACCCTAAATTTTTCTAAAAGTGCCTTATTCTTGGCAATGAGAACAGAGTCCACAAAATAGGAAGAGCTTTATATTTCTTTCATCATATAATTTTTAGACAGAAATTTTAGAGATCTTTTATGCATAACTTCCTTTTACTATTATATAAATGAAATAGAATAGAAATTGTTTTTGTGCAGTGGAAATATTCAGGGTGCCCACCAATGTCAGGAGGCAAAAATGGAATCAATAGTAGCCTCGCGAACATAAAAAAGTCACCAGTTTAGTAATCATTTTTTAAATTTTAATTGCCAAAATAGTAGCATTTTTGCATGATTTTGTGATTAAGAAGTAAACATACGTCATTTATAGGGTTCGACCGATCGCGATAGTATTGGCGCCGATACCTCCTATTTTTTTAGGTATCGGTTCTTTCGATTCTAAAAGTATCGGGGAAGTATCGGTTTCTGTTGCTTTCATCCATTTTTACTGATACTTCGCTTTTCAGAAGAAAACCACGCAGGCGCAACGCCATTGTAGAATCTTTATTTTGGTAATGAGATGAGAGGCGTCGTTTCATTGGCACATTTGTTTGCGCAAGTGTTTTCAAGCTGTTTTTTTTTTTTTTTTTTAAATTCTAATCATCGCTGAATGGATGTCGTATCACCAAGTGTGGTCAAAATTATGGACGAAGAATCGTTAGATGACAGTTTAACAGGACAATCGTCTATTCTTCTAAATTATTTTGATTTGGTGCCCAACACTAAATATGCTATCTGCAAGGATTGTAAAAAACAAATCTCGAGACGTAGGCTATAATTTTACTTGTTTTATAAATGTTTATTTTCTCACTGTGTGAACTTCAAAATGAGTTCATTCATATAGATATACTAGCGGCTACCCGCGACTTCGTCCACGTCGGCTTTAGAATTAGGTCCCGAGAGAAACGAAGCATGTGCGAATAACAAATATGTTTGCGACTAAAGAAACTCCATTTAAATATTATTTGCTTTTTGTTGGTTAACACATTTCTTTTATGTTTCCCAAACCTTTATTTCATTTAACTTTCAAATAATATCTTTAAAAGCAAATATCAATCTAGTAAAACATAATTATATTCCTTAAAACTTAATTTACAACTTAAATGCATAAGTAAGCCTTCCTCAAAGATGTAAACAAATCGTTATTGAAGCACACATTAAAGTTCCACTTCAAGTTAAAGTTACAGTTCAGCTAAAGTTAGTATTTTGTTGCTTCACTGCAACTGAACTTTCTAGTTCTAAATGTCATATTAAATCATAACTTTTTTTAATTGTAATTTTATAACCCCCTATTATTTATAAACAACCATTTGTCAATAATTAATTTTTTTATATTTAATTGTTCCACTAAGCCCTCTGTTCAGTGTTTATGCAAATATCATTAGGCTTGTTCTGATTGGATGATGACATGGCAATCTATTATTGGTTAATGCACATATATAAGAAACCGTGCTAATGCATCAGTATTCAGTTTTTTGAAAGCACTGAAGTCCAGTGCAAGGTATTTGTATCTATTAATGTTTTTGTTAAAATAAATGTTTGTTCAAGTTTTAACTTTTTGTGGTGTTTATCAGGGAGCACACACTTTTTACTTATTTTAAATGAAGTATAATGCATGGTAGTATCCTTCATTTAAAATAACAGAGTATGTAAAATTACTAAATTTAGGTTTTTTTCAGGCATTTGGCGAATAGAGACAGTTACGGCAGTATTTGCGAACTGTTTTGAGTGTTCTTGTAAAAGAAATATTTATGCTCTATGCATGAATTTTAGCCTATGTTAATCAGGAATAGTGCAGCTTTCTATTAGCGAAAAAGTTTTAGAATCGGTTCTATAGTTACAGAGATACCCATAGAGCGTAATGTATTAGAATTATTTTGAGTGTTCTTGTAAAGGAACTATTTGCGCTACATGCATTAATTTTAGCCTATAATACTCAAGAATAGTGTAGCTTACTATCAGTGAAAAAAGTTTTGGAATCGTTTCAGTACTTACAGAGATACACATAGAGCGTAATGTAATTCTTATGAGTATCCCTGTAAAAGAACTATTTGTGATATATGCATAAAAAGCAGCCTATAACACTCAGGGTCTTCCCAGTGTCTAAGAGGGCCTGCTCTTAAACCTGGAAGGCGGGAGGTGCCAGGTTCAAACATCGGTCGTGCCTGTCGACCTAGCCGCTCGCAGTTTTCCGTGTTTTTTCCACAAACCTCGCGAAAATACGGGCTAGGATCCCTTAGAAAATTCCACACAGAGGAATTCTCCATATACGCCTAGGACCCTATAGGCCTAGGACTTTCAATCAGTGAAGAAAGTTTTAAAATCGGTTTAGTTGCTACAAAATTTCCATAGAGCGCAATGCATTAGCATTATTTTGAGTGTCTTTGTAAAAGAATTATTTATGCTATATGCTTGAAAGGTTGCCTGTATGTTAATCCAGGGCATAAGCTATCCTCATTACAAATTTTTCCAACCATTTTTGTGTGATTCAGTCAAAAACATCCAAACACATAAACGTACACATTTATATTATTTGTAGGATTTGGAAATTTACGAACTTTAAGAAACACATCTGGACTTTTCTTGGTACTTACCTATTATCCCAGCGGTCATTCCCGCCGAACTGTTTTTTCGTCAAATGAGTTGCCAAACTGTTGCCAATCGTATTCAAAACCATTAATAATTTCATGTGCCCGGTATTTATCTCTGCAAAAAATCGCTCGTCTTGGCGGACCGCCGGGATAATACGTAAGTGCACTTCTCTTTATTTATGCTTTTTAATTTGGCGTAAAATCAACATAATTTCCATACTTATTTATGTTTTTCAAATGCATGTGATTTTGCAAATAGAATTTCTGCTTTATTTCAAAAGCATAATCATTTTGTGCAGGTGATAAAACGGTTTTTAATTAATAGTTAGAAAAGTAATTAAAATTTCCGAGCCTCAGGTACACTTTACCGAAGTCATGGGTCCAGGCATGCTCAAATTTTCAAAGCTCTTCTTTCTGTAGATTTGTCTGGAGAACATTCATTTTTATTATTAGAGATAGATATATTTGGCATAAAAATGGCATAATTTCCATATTATTTAATGTTTTTCAGATGCACGTGCTTCTTTATTGAAGTAATAGCATTCTTGTTAGCTCAAAACATGAATCATATGATACGGGCGAAACTCGCCAAGCATGGCAACGTAAAAATGGTTTTTAATTAATAATCTTAAATTCTAAGTAGCCTATAACCAACTCCAGGGTCCCATCTATATCTAAACCGAAATGCATCCTAATTGATTCAGCAGTTTAGGCATGAAAGCGTCATAAACAAACAAACAAACTCACTTTCGCATTTATAATATTAGTTAGGATTTAATCTCCCTATAACGAACTCGCTCATTCCAGTTAAAAAATTCGCTGTAGGGTCATTCCATTTCAAATCAACCAGGCCATGTCACCCACCGTCTCGGATTTCTTTGAAAATTTTTATAAATGTAGCCATTAGTGTTCTAACTAACAATATAAAATTTTACTTCAATATCACTAATACTTTTTAAGATAAAAATTACAGTAGAAGATCCATATACCGCAATTCTATAAACCACAATTCTCCATAAACCCCATTAACACTGCGGATGTAAACAGAGAAAATCACAATTAAGAAATTTCTACAATCTGCTTTTTTTTTTTTTTTTTAATTGCTTTCCTAGGGAATTAATTTTGAGACATTAGATAAATCCCACAACATGCCAAGCTTAAAATAAACAATTATTCTCCCATGCATGCATTATGCATTATCAGCATAACAGCTGGCCCACCCGGTCGAAGAGGAAGGAATGTTTACTTTAATAAAACCATGATTTGTTTTATATTAAATCGTATGCCGTTACTTGGCTTCCTAAATCATATGCGTAGCATCAAAAGTTTTTTTTTTTTATGTGTGTGCGTGTGGGTGGGAGAATACACATAGCATATTCTAAAGTAAAAATAGCCATGTTTCTTTAAGTTTGGCATGAATGGTTTTCTAAACAAAGTTGGGGGGGGGGGGGGGGGGTTGGCACACGCCCCCGCCCCCTGCCCGACGATATGCTTATGTCTCAATATTGACAGTCAAATACTTTTAAAAAGTCTATGAGAAGTAGGGGAGTTTTCTCAATGTAACAGTATTTTAAAACTGAATTTTGGAACTGGATTTAAGCCATCTTTAGTTAAAATGAAAACTGCTGAACTAATGCATTGTGACAAAATGGAAAGTACTCAGTTTGCAAACCTGCATGAAGAAAACATTTTGAATATTTGGTAATGGATGATAAGTCACAAATTGTTAATCATTTGACCAGTGCTGAAATAATTTCCTCTGTTTCAAAACGAGGAAAACAATTCTGAAGCAGAATCAAATGCTGGAGAGAAAGTTGAAAAACTTTCAGAATCTGAAGAAATTTCCATAAAAGATCAATATTTTAAATTCCTAGAAACACAAGACTGCGTAACCAAAGTAAAATTATTACCTGTTCAAAGGCTGCAAGAAAATTTATTTGTTGAGAGATTGCAAATTCTAAAACAAATCAAAATTAATATATTGTTTAACAAATAAACTTTAATGCTTTTGGTAATTTCAATTTATTTATTTTTTCTGTAAATAAATAAATTCCATTTTTTTGTTTTTTAAAGTAGTATTTGTATTTAAAAAAAGTTTTAAGCATTATATTTATGTGTTCTAGCTATATTTTAATATGCTTACTAGGGAAGTTTAATGATATAAGTGAATGATCCATATAACGCAAAATTCTATATAATGCAAAACCTTGTGTTTCGAGAAAGGAGTGAAAAGTAGAAGCATTATAAAGATCTTCTACTGTATTAAAATAATGGGAAAGTGACCATAAATGGCATTTTTGCAAACAATTATTTTAATGGTGCTTTTTCAGATAAAAAATCATAACTTTCTTTATTTTCAATATATTAAATTGAAATTTATACCAAAGTGTTCACAAAGGTTTGGAGATTATAGAAAAAATTAATTTGATAGTCCTGTTTAGAACTGGAACCCCCCCAAAAATTCCTAAACTTTGTTTTTTTCAAAAATATTTCATAAAAACAATAATTTTGCAAAAGCTGTTTGAGAAAATGGTGTAGCTCTTAACAAAACAAACTATTTTTTTACTCACATGTAAATGCATAAAGTAAGATAATTTAAAATAAAAACGGTGGGTATTTGAGTCCTAATAGGTTAATTTAATTAAAAACCAAATATTTTGAAGATTTTTCTTAAAATGCTATGCAGCATGCAAATGCTATTATAAAATAATTATTTATTTATTTAATTTTAAAAGGTGCTTATTTTATTTAAAAGTTAATAATGAGTTTTAAAGTTATTTTACTTAAAATTTAATTTTTTATTTTTAAAATATAAAAAACTTTTTAAATAAAATCTAAATATACATCTAGTAAACATGTGTCAAAACTTAGAAGTTTTTCTTTTTTTTAATGTCAACTACAAGTTAAATTACATCCATTCTGACTTATTTTAGAGCAGTAATATAACTGTTAATTTTATTTTTTTAATGCAGACAATGCTTTGTTTATAATAGGAATCTCCTCACCTGTCAGGTAAAAACTTGGTATTTATTTATTTTTAATAGAAAATTTTTTAATGTCTCATTGGAAATCAAGTTAAAATAGTTTATTAGTGTTTAAATCAGTATTTTTAAAATCAGTTTAAGCAAAAAGGAAAAAGAGTGTGTCAATAACAAATGATAAAAAAATGGGAGTTGGGGAGAAAAAGTGGAAACAGGCTGTTTTTTTTTTTCCCCAGAAATGATGCAGCTTTTAAAGTTATTTTTATGCAATTAAGTTATTTTTATTTAGAGATTCAAAGTTTTTTAGAATGTCTCTTCAGAAGTTGTACTATGCGCTTTTAGGAACAATTATTCTAACAGTAATGAAACATGCAGAAAAAAGAAATTTAGTTAAATTTATGTGCTGTATGGTTAAAAAGATTTTCAAATTTAAATGTTGTCTCAGCCAATTTTGTAATGTAATTTATTTATTTATTTTTTTTTTTGGAGGGGGGGGGGGGCTAAATTGCCTAAGGCATGAAGAAGGCATATCTGTATAGTATTGTTTATATATAAAACAATTTAAAAAACTGTTTTGTTTTTTATCATAATTTTGCTTATTTTAACATCAGTTTAAAAGAACTATGACAATAGTCTCTTTTCATTCAACAGGCTTTTGGACTGTAACTAGATCAGATCACATTCTTTCTGTTTGTTGTGTGGTAAGGAGCTGGTGTAATATGAGAGGATGCAGGGGGAAGGATAGTAAAGGGGTGGGGTCCACTCCCTCTTCCAATGAGTCATCCTCTTGTTTGCAGGAATGAATATCGCTTCCTTGGTCAGATGCTTTGAGAATTTGAATCAGTTTTGCCTTTCTTTGGTTAAGTGAAGATGTTCTTTGAGTAATTTGGAATTGTTTTTGATGTTCTCTGGGATTGTTAAGTTATTTTAAAGAGTAAAACGAATAATCTAAAGCTAAATTATTCAGCTTGATATGTAAGCTCATTTTTGTTTATCTAATTGAAAGACTTTAAATTAGAATGTTTTTACCACTATTTCTTTCAAGCACGAGATTTTTGTCTACGCGGCACACTGTGGTCACTTTTCCAT
Organism: Cheiracanthium punctorium; assembly: GCA_038373885.1. Taxonomy (NCBI): domain Eukaryota; kingdom Metazoa; phylum Arthropoda; class Arachnida; order Araneae; family Cheiracanthiidae; genus Cheiracanthium; species Cheiracanthium punctorium. The sequence goes on from JAWZYV010011679.1 coordinate 78,763, forward strand.
TTGATTCATGTTTTCTGCGGAGTGATTTGATATTGCTAACAGAAACAGAAACATGGACTATCCCTTTAGATGATTTTCAAATACCAGGATTCACTTTGGTCAAACGGATAGACAGTGGTTTCCAAAACAGAAAGCCATCTAGAGTTACGATTTTTATAGAGGAAAACTTTATAAGAAGAATATGAAACACTTGACCCGTGCCTACACGAGCCAGATCAATGGTGTTCAAATGGCCATTGCGTATATTCAAGATAAACCAATAATCTAAAGCTAAATTATTCAGCTTGATATGTAAGCTCATTCTTGTTTATCTAATCAAAAGACTTTGCAGTTAAATTCGCTAGTCCTCGAATTTCTTATGAAGATAAATTAGACGCTCTATTCGAAACGTTACTGAAGGAGGATGATTGTAAGATTGTTTTAGTTGGAGATTTTAACCTAGAATTAAATTCCGATGAAGGATCAAATTTCATAACTGAAATGGATATTTTAGATTTTCCAATACGCACTAATCCAAAACATTTCAGCACTAGAGGTGAAACAACAATGGATGCAATTTTCAGCAACAAAATTATGTGAACAGGAGTCTATATGAGCACTTACAGTTATCTTTTTCCTCTAAATGGCAGAAGTGATTGAATAGATTAAAAAAAAAAAAAAAAAGACTGAAATTCTTCCAGCCGAGTGTGTAAATAAAATCTGGAAGAATTTCAGATTTTCTTTTCTTTCTTTTTTCTTGCTACTACTGAATATCAGTTACATTTAATATGGCAGTAGAACATTCCCAAACGTGCTGTAGTATTGGCTAAGAAAATGGAACTGAATGCCATAAAAAGATATACTCAAGTAGAAACTGTATCAAGTACTGCATTATTAAGCTCTCCAGACTTGAATTTAAAAGTTTGAGAAGTAATGTACAATCGGAGCTTTTACTTAATCAGGGATGTTAACTCCAACACTCGATTTGGGAGCACCCCGGGAGCAGAAAAAATTTCATTTGGGAGCACCTCGGAGCAGAAAATTCCATTTGGAGCAGAAAAATTCTATTGGGAGCAGAAAAATTCCATTTGGGAGCAGAAAAATTCCATTGGGAGCAGAAAAATCTATTGGGAGCAGAAAAATTCTATTTGGAGCACCTCGGAGCACAAAAAAATAGTTTCCGAGAGGAAAACTAAGATTCGAGATCAGAATTAACATGATTTTGGAGCATAAAATTGAAGATTTAGGAACACAATAAATGCATACAAGAAAAGCAAAGTTTGCAAGCAAACACCATTTGCTAAAAGCAAAACACTATTTGAAAGCACTTTAGGAAAGCTCTGGAAAAAAAAGGGTGTATAAAGGCTATGCTATCAGCAACTTGGTAAAAACAATACATGGATTTACATGGACGGAAGGAATTTTTTCTTGTGTGTGTGTGAAACTGCTCTTTTTAATGGTTTTCATATAAATGCTAAATGGAAAGAGTGGGAGGGAAGTATTTCTTATATGCAATGGTACTTTTAATGCATGTTCGAAGGTTGTAAAAATACTAATATTTAAATGGTCGAATTAACATCTCTGCCGTTTATATCATTCTAGAATTATGTATTCAAAATTTAGTCTATTTTAAAATAAAGATTTTAATTACGGATCTATAAATGAAATTCGTAACACATTCTGAAAAATTTGCGGACGCACTTTGGCTGAACACTGGCCCAGGGGTGTCGCCCCGTCTGCCCCCTATCGTAGAGCCTGCACACACACAAAAAGAAAAACAGTGGTGTAGTTTTAAGAAAAAAGGTTTAGGAACACTCGCAACTGAAGACTCAAAAATCATGCGTCCATGATGAAAAGTGAAGAACGCTTACTTTTGCTGACAAGCTCGAATGAAAAAGTACTGAGACGGCATCTCCCCGCTCATGATCTTCACGGGCCGAAAATGTCTAGCCCGGCCCGGCATTTAATCAAAATAAAAAATTCAGACCCGGTCCAGCTCGTATATTAATCATGATTTAAGGAAGGGGGGGGGGAATCACAAGCCAATCGTTTGGTCTTGTCCAAATTTTAGGAGAGCAAAAATTTCCGGAAAGGCTCGATTTTGCAAGCGCAGAGGACCGTCTTTAAGAGTATACGCTTGTTCCGGTCCATTCTAGAAAATGCTGAGGTCAGCCCGTGCCTTGAATGAATCGTGCTGCAAAAGCCTGGGCCCGCACAGATCTCTACCCCCCGCGACTACACCACTGGCAGCCGATTTCCGGATTATTTTGAAATGAAATATTCTATTAATTCAGACAGCCTAGATTCTGATTTCTAAACCGGTCATGCTTCCAATTTTCATTCTTGCTACGGGCCGGGTCATAAACCGTGATTTTTTAGGGGCTGGGACGTCACCGTAATATACTGTTTTCTTTACGGAACGGTCTGGTTTAGATCAGGGGCGGCCCTGCGGTACATGACACCCACTCCACCTTGCAAACGTAGAAAAAGACGTCCCTTTTACTTTTTTAAAAATTGCTTTTATGATTTTAAGTTGGAAATCGTGCCCCTTAATATACAAAAAACGGTGCCCGTTGCGATGATTTCTTGTTTGCCTATCTGGCCGGCCCTGATTGAGGTGACTAACAAAGCCTGACTGGTCCGATCTGGGGCGGGTAGAATGGCTTCGGAATGCAGCTTTCGTATGCAGTTTAAGTCTTGCTTTATTGCTAACTAGCTTTCCATACACGCTTTAAAAGATAAATGAGCGTGGCAAAAATTTAACAAAGAGTCAAAATGATGTATTCGGCGCAGACCGGCGCAAAAATCGGCTAAAAGCGCAGTTCGGCGCAATATTTGTGTTTCGGCGCACCCTGAAAGAGTCAAAATAACGTATTCGGCGCAAGAATTTGTGTTTCGATGCAGCTCGGCACAGAATTAACATCACTGCTTAATATTTGTGAACATCACAAATTATTTTATTTGAATATAAATTCAAAATACTTCAAACATCATGTTTTGACCCGTTTAAGTGCCATAAAAGAAAAAGAAAAAAATGTTTGAGAACCATTAATTCAAATTTATCTGAGGTTTAACAAATTGCCAAACTGTGAAAAATCGATTCCTGGACAAAAAATATATAGTTTTTGCAGGAAGAAAGTAAACAAACTTATTTCTGAGCTTTGTGACAAAGTATCAACTGGCAGTGATGAAACTGTCACAAATTTGAAATTGTCAATTTCAAAACAAGAAGCTTTAGAAGATGTTAATGTATCATTGCAAAACATAGGAATCTCCATTGAAATTGATTGATTGAAGGGAAGGGACTACTTCTTTTTTCTGTTAAAATACTGAAAATAAGTGTCACAATTAGTCATAATAATTAATATTTTCATTTTATTCTAAAACAAGGTAGTATGTTTCTTATTTAATTTGTAGTCAGTGATTCAAAGAAATGTTCAAATAATCTTCAGCACACATTTTCTAATTAATGTTCAAATTTTGTCTAAATTTTTTGAATTAAGAAAGTATTAATTAAATAAATCCTTTTTTTACATATTTAATTGCATACAGCTAAATTTTTTAAGAAAAATGTTTGTTTTTTAACTAAAGTATTAATTTGTAGTTGACAATGAAAAAAGCTAGAAAAATTTTGACGCATGTTAACTATATGTATTTCCGATTTTGTTTTAAAAAATTTTAATATTAAAATAATTCAAATTTTAAGTAAAATAACTAACTCATTATTAACTTTTAAATAAAACAAGCACTTTTCAAAATTAAATAAATAAAAAATTATTTTATAATAGCATTTGCATGCTGCATAGCATTTTAAGAAAAATCTTCAAAATATTTGGTTTTTAATTAAATTAACCTATTAGGACTCAAATACCCACAGTTTTTATTTTAAATTATCTTACTTTATGCATTTACATGTGAGTAAAAAAATAGTTTGCTTTGTTAAGAGCTACACTATTTTCTGAAACAGCTTTTGCAAAGTTATTGTTTTTATGAAATTTTTTTGAAAAAAACAAAGTTTATGAATTTTTGGGAGGTTCCAGTTCTAAACAGGACTATCAAATTAATTTTTTCTATAATCTCCAAACCTTTGTGAACATTTTGGTATAAACTTCAATTTAATATATTGAAAATAAAGAAAGTTATGATTTATCTGAAAAAGCACCATTAAAATAATTGTTTGCAAAAACGCCATGTATGGTCACTTTCCCATTATTTTAATAATTTTTATCTTAAAAAGTATTAGAGATATTAAAGTAAAATTTTATATTGTTAGTTAGAACTCTAATGGCTACATTTATAAAAATTTTCAAAGAAATCAGAGACGGTGGGTGACATTTTTGGAATTTATTGGTTGATTTGAAATGGAATGACCCTGTACAAGATGAGATTTTTGCAGTTATTTCAGCAAATATTACAAACTTGTTAGTAAATTCGATGTTTAAAAGTATTAAATTATGACTTTCAATTAAAAATAAATTGGTATTTATTATAAATTTGTTAAACTTACGGTTTCTTACTTTCATTGTATAAATGAAATGTTCAAAAGTAAAGACAATCCACGAATTTAGACAATAAGATATGTAATGCACTTACGTTTATTTTACTTCAAAATTTCATTATTTTACATTGTTTTGCATTCTGTGACTTTAAATTTTCATAAAAATATTCACATTTTAAAAGTCTGCTGAAAATAGAGTGAGGCACATTTTCTTCCATTTGGAACCTCTCTTTAATGGTTTTGAAAGGTTGAAGCATTTCGGTATGATGTGGTTTTGGTCGTGAAGCGCAGGGCTTTATTATTATATGGGCAAATCGGGACTTTTCCCCAGGGGCCCCCAATTTTAAATGTTTTTCTGAAATATTCTTTTTTTATATCAAAATTTTATGAAAAATATAACCAATTTCATAGATTTGGGGCCCCCAAATCTATCAATGCCCGGTGCCCCTGTTGGTCATAATCGGGCGCTGGTGAAGTGTCTTCATTATCGGAGTCAGTTTCACTTCCTGGCCTCCATTTTTATCATCTGTTACCCTTCCACTAAGTGGTCTGCCCAAAAATTAAAATATTCTTCAAAACTAACAAAAAAAAAAAAAAAAAAAAAAAAAATCAAAGGTAAATCTGAAATATTCGCTATGGGAAGATAAGCTCTTCGTTATATGGAGAATGCTTATAGTGTGGTTTAAGCTTAAAGTTATGTTTCTATGAAAAATTTCGTTACAGGGAGAAATTCGTTGTAAGGAGACTTCGTTATAGGGAGAATCTACTTTATATATAGGCTTTTGATATCGTTGGAGAAAGACTAGATCTTGATATAGATTTCACGGTTAAGAGACATGCTATAAATTTTTATTTTAAAAAATTGGCACAAGGACATCTGATTCGGCTTGGGTATATCATATAGATATAAAAATTGATGGGGGAGACGGTCCTTGACATCATTTAATATTTCAGGGGATGAAGACCTTTAAAGTGTTAAAGCAGGTATGTGCAACCTTTGAAAAATTGTTTAGTGAAGTGGCGGGCCGTATAATTGGGATATTGAATAGTTTATACGGTGTTTTCAAATGTTCCGCCGGCCGGATTAAAATCCGTGGCTGGCCACATCCGGCGATTGCCCATATGTGTGTTAAAGTGTAATATTTCAGCCTTCGAAATACGTTAGAGAAATTTGTTTCTATTGAGCTTATAGAACTTCAGATGCAGACATTTTATTAGTCAGCCGGAAATATTTGAAACCGAAAGTAGCATTCTGCTATCGGAAGTGAATGGCATTTCTGAACATGCAAACAGGGATAGAGTTTGAACCGAATGACGTTTGCCGGACATACCCCCCCCCCCCCTCATGGTGCCCTCTGCAAACGTCCCCCTTTTGTACTCTAGATCAGTGGTTCCCAAACTATGGGCCGCGACCCATTGTTGGGTCACGGGAGCAATTTCGGTGAGTCGAAAAGTGTGGGAAAAATTAAACTTTAGTATTTTATATAGTATAAACTATACTATTTTATACAACCTAGTTTGGTTATCGTTATGTAGTAGTGGGTCGCGGAAAAAAAAAATCTAGCTGAAGATTTTTTGAAGAGAAGGACAAAAAAGTTTGGAAAACACTGCTCTAGAAGATTTTCTCAGTTTTAGTTCGAAATGCCCCCCCAGTGCCGGATTAACAATATAGCAGAAGTAGCAAATGCTACGGGCCCCGCGCCTTCAGCTTGAAAGTTTTTGTTTTCTCCCTCCTCCCAGTTTTTTTTATAGCAAAAGATAATTATCGTAACTTTTCTTACTTTCTTTTTTCGTTTCGCAGTAGGATGCTCAATCCCAGATTTTTGTCTACGCGACTATGTATACATGATTTGTAGACAGGTTTTGTAGACATGAACTGTCACGGTGACGATCTTTTCAAATGTGTTGGCCAGATAATGTGGAGGTGGGAGAGAATAAAATGCTGAAAGTCGCACAAGGTTATAGATTTCAATTCCAAAGATGTGTTTTATGGAACAAGAAAAACAAACATGGTACACTAATGGATTAGGATGCCCCTTCCAAACAGTATTTAAAATTTTGAAGTATAGTTGTAATATGCTAAACAAAGATTTTAAAAAGAGCTTCAGTATACGATTTTAAGATAGATTTCGATTCCAGATGTGCTTTATAGAACAAGGGAGAAAAATACAGCACACTCATGAATAATGATACATTTTCCAACTTAATGGAATATGGAAAGAAAATAGGGAGGACGCATCGATTATCCTACGCTTTTAATATATGGCACTTTAGTGTGTAATTAAAACGTGAAAGTGTGTAAGATTTTCTTACTTTTTTTTTTGGATAAGACAGTTTTTTAAGCTCTATTATGGAACTGTAAATCCAGTGTAGATAACTTCTTGAAAGAATATGCATAAACTTAATGTAGCTGTTGAATGCTCGCATTATTTATTCAACTGATTACCTAGGCGAAACTGAATGAGTATTCTAAAGACAGCAATAAGAGACAGATACAAGAGTATACTCAACACATTGTGGAACAAAAAATGCGGTAGCCAGGAAAAAATTTCAGAGAGGGTCCAAACCGGGGAAAGGCAGAATTTTTCAAAAAACAAGAAAAAAAAAAAAAAAGTCTTCATCATTATCTTTTTGTTGACAAAAATCGCAACTCGGGGGTGGGGGTATTCAGACCCCTGGACACCCACTTAAGTATTGCCTTTAAAAAGTATTTTCTTATCAATAATATTACAAGTTTGTCTTTATTTGAAAAATGAATCCAGAAATAAACAAAACATGGAAAGAAAACTAAGTGCCAAAATAAAAGAAGAGTCAGGGAAGGATCAAGGGCGAATTAAAGGGAGGGTGTCGGAGGGGGCGACCGCATCTCCCATGAAAAGAGAAATTAATGTAAACAATCCTATTTTACTTCCTTAAAATGGATGCGTATGTGAATCTGCCAACTAACCGCCTTCACTCACAAAATTGTATTAATCCGTCAATGGGACAGATTATTCATTAGGCTAAGTAGGCTGTAGCCTATCGGCTCCGATCCTTTCAGGGGCTTTTGCAATAACAGATAAAATGAATTTTTAAATAAAGTTGTAATTAAACTTTTCAAAATGACTATGTGCAGAAAATATTTGTGGCTATTTCTGAGGATTTTCTCTGGAAAGTGAGCTGAGCCGAAGTCCATAGGAATGTAGGAATTAAAAAAAGTGCACCATAAAAAAAGATATTCCCACACGAAACAATAATTTTTATTTAAATATTAGACATTAACTTTTCTTTTTGTGGTAGATATAAGGATGGTATTTAATTGGATATTGGGCCGTTTCTAAGTGCTTTTATTTTAGAGTAATATTTAGAAAGCTTTTGGTATTAGGCTTGAATTATTTTTTATTTTTATTTTTTACATTTTGCAATGTTTGAACACAGGCATTTCGAATTATTATTTAAAACGATAATAATATATAGAATGTAAGCCATTTATTATATTTTGAGAACTCACAATTCTGATAAATAATCATATTAAACACAGAAATTAACCACGTTAAATATAAAGGAATAGTTTTTGGCCGGTCGAAATCACAGGTCAAGGTCGTGAAATTCAGTAAGTTCGTTCAGATAAAATAATTAGAACGGGGAGGATCTTCGCACAAAGCCAAGACTGTCGGGGTATCCGGGAAGCCATAACCCCAGGCTAACTAAAAACAGAGAGGGTTTTCTGATACTCTAGCTCCACAGAGGAACTCACAAAATATTTGAACACATTTAAGATTATTAAATCCTGCAAAAACATTTGAAAGTAATACGATAATGAATGATTTATCCAAATTTTTAAACAAAATATTTTAGATCACTCAGTTAAAATTTAAACACGGAAATACCTTAGTAAATAATTAAAAACATTAAAAAGCCTTAAAATCTCCGTAAAATAGTAAAAACACGCACCATGAGCGCTTTCGACAGCTTAGCCCGCTGTCATCATCAGGACTGAGTCCGCTTGGCTCATTATTTTAGATCATTTTTACAAGGGTAGGTTGAAAAGTAGTGCACACATGCTTATAGAGCACTGAACGAAATGGTGTTTAAAAGTGCTCTAGTGTTGGCGGAAGTAGCAGTTCCCCTCTATACGCATGTGCCGTTTGAATGCGTTCCTTCCATGCAGTGTATTTTGAATAGTGGAAGTATAGTGCGCTATATCTGCCTATCCTCAGTTTGGTTTCTTACGAATTAACCCATTAAACAAATGGCGTTAAAAATATGCAAACTAGTATTAGTAGACACCTTCCAAATAATAGAATAATTTTACAACTATGTATTTTTAGAGGGGGAAAAACTGTGTTTAAACTCAAAGTTTAAAGTACATTTTGTTTTCGAAGGTTCTAAAAATTTATAGAAACAATTATCATTGTATGTAAGCTTATCAAGTTGCATGTTTGCAAATGCTAAAGGGGGTAGGTAGTGTTAGAAACTCGAAATATATACCATGAATATTCATTAAAAAACTGAGTTGAAGATATAAATACTTTTAAACATCGTCAGGCTCACTATCTATTAACCCCTCCCCCCTCCCAAAAAAAAAAATATATATATATATATATATTTTGAGGGGCATTTTTTTCCGCACACCAATTTACTAGGAGAAATTAATTTGTCTAGTGTTAGCACTCATTTGCTCTTACTAAATCAAACAAAGTTCATAAAAGTTGTTTTGTTTTAATATCAGACAAAACCTAGACATCAGCGCACCCGAGAGGGAGGAAAAGTTAGACTAAATCCCTCCCAAATCTAATACGTGGGAAGTTTTAGTTTTGTTTACATCTAAATTGCATTTGTGTGTAATCCCATTAACTAATTAATTAGCTCTAAAATAAATTATAATGTAATTAGCACGTTTTATTTTCTCAGTTAGTTAATCTAGTCTACTTTACTAATACTACTTTACTATGTGCAGGTAAACTCCTTCCCCTAAAGGAAAAAAAAAAAAAAAAAAACCTTTCACTGAACTAAGGGCCTTTTGGAAACATTTGCTACAGGCACCGCACTGTCTTAATCCGGCACTGCCCCCCCCTTTTGACGATGGCACCCAGATAGCATTGCCAGGCATCCGGATAATGCCGGACATAGTTAGGCTTTTTGATTACGTGTCCGGCCAAACTTAACGGTGTCCTGCTTTTGTTAGGCTTTTTACTGGTGACTTTGGCTGATGAGTAATAAAGTACTTGAACTGATTTGGCATTCGATGTTATTTATATTTTATTAGAATTCAACAAGATTCATGGTAATAATCAAAAAAGCTTGATTTTACGTACAATTTTTTTGTCGTACCTATTAATACTGAGACAAAATTCTCAATATTGTAGGCTGTCCGGCATTTTTACCCAAATGTCCGGCCAAACTGGCTGGTCTGTCTGGCTATTTGGTTTGGTGACTTGGCAACCCTACACCCAGACCTTGCATACCATGCCACGCCGCCCCTGCTCAGAGCTTAGAATTAAAACAGATAAAATTTGTTCATATCAATCCCAGAAAAACATGTTAACAATGATCATAAAAATAAAAACACTGAAGAGTAATTTCATAAAATATGGATACTTTAAGTCACAACTTTTTTTTTTTAAGTCCTGAAAATTGAATTTAGTCTATCATTTTTGGATTTTTCTTTAACCTTCATTTAATCTCGTCATTTTTAAGCATCTTTTATTTAGACCCTCTAAGGCGTAGCTTGAAATCGAGCAAAAATATTTTTCTTCATATTGTAGCCGTTTAAATGGCAAAATTAATGATACTAAAATTATAAACAGTACGTTTTTTTTTTAGCTTCCTTTCAACAAAAGGCAAAGCAATTTATGGGACTTACATAAAAACCTTTATTACTCTAACATAAATCATACAATTCCAACGCCAGTTTTATCAGGCGTCCAAAACAAAAACAGTCCCAACAAAATTTTATATAAAAACTAAATTAAATCTTTAGAATCCTCGCACCTCTCATTATTGTAACGTGCCCTCATTCTCGAGTACATATTTTATACTTCAGCTCGAGTCAAATTTCTCGGTTTTATTACCATGGAGTTTGGTGCGTTTGTTAATTCATAATCACATAATACGTTGATAATGTCGACGGAACTTTACTACTCCCATGGGGGAAAGCACATCCGTCACAGGAGTGACGATGCTGCTGAAAGAAAATCTTTGTTTACGATCTTTTATTGGAACTGTACCTGATTATCCGGATCACTGTATTATTAATAATTTTTTTTTTAAAAACAGGTTAGAAAAATAAATAATTATATCCTCATAATACACTGTAATAATTCAATTTACAATAACACGATTGAATATAAAAATACATAAACCTGATCCTACTTTATTAAGAAGGATCTAACTTGAGCCTGGATAATGCATCAGCATTTCCATGTTGAACGCCCCTTCGATAAGTAATTTTCAAATTGTATCGCTGCAACGCTAAAGCCCACCTTGTTAATTTGGCGCTGTGTGGAAGGCCATCTGTCAAATATGTTAAGGGGTTATGATCTGATACGATCTGGATTTCCGTGCCAAATATCCAAGTATCAAATTTTTTTAGTGCTTCTAAAACTCCATATGCTTCTCTCTCAATCGTAGACCATTTCATTTGGCTGGGGTTTAGTTTCTTGCTGAAAAAAGCAATAGGGACTTCCTCTCCCTTGGCATCCTTTTGTGCGAGACACGCACCAATAGCTGTAGCCGATACATCACTGTACAACTGAAACGGCTTGTCAAGATCTGGGGTGTGTAAGATAGGTATCTTCATCAATTTCTCTTTCAATCGAGTAAACGCTTGGTCCTCAGCGGAGCCCCAAGGTATAGTAATCGATACTTTCTTCTTGGTTAGATTTGTTAGTGGCAAAATTATTTGCGCAAATTGTGGTATGTAACTCCTATAATAACTTGCTAGACCGATTAAGCTTCTTAGCTCTTTCTTGGTAGTAGGCCTTGATATCCTCGTTACAGGTTCAATCTTCTCCGGATCCGGTGTATGCCGACCGGAACCTACAATATGGCCCAAAAATTTTACCTGGGTTCTCCCGAACTCTCATTTTCCAAGATTCACAGTAAGTCCTACTTCCCTCAATGTTCTAAAGATTTGGCTTATATGCTTTAAATGGTCTTCCCAACTGTTAGAGAAAATGGCTACGTCGTCAATGTATGCACAGCAATAATCACGATGTACGAATAATGCTTTATCCATTGATCTCTGGAATGTCCCTCCGGCGTTCTTCATCCCAAAAGGTAAGACTTTCCATTGATAATGCCCCGAATGTGTTACGAAGGCGGTGAAATGCTTGGATTCTTCATGCATGGGAATCTGCCAGTATCCCTTCGTTAAGTCTATGACGGTTATAAATGCAGCTTGTCCTACTCTGAATATTAAATCCCTGGCAATTTTCATGGGATATGAATCACGCACCGTGAAACTATTCAATAGTCTAAAATCAATACATAACCTAACGCTTCCATCCTCTTTGGCAACACAAACAACAGGATGTGCGCATTCGCTATCGCTTGGTTCAATGAGGTCCATTTCAATTAGCTCCTCGAATTGGCGATCCACTTCTTTTTGTAAACCGATGGGTACTCGATATGGTTTGATTCTCTTTGGCGTGCAGTTCTCCGTAACTTTAACATAATGCCCGTCGACTTTGGAATGTCCTGGCTTTGAACTAAAAATGTCCATATATCTCTTCAGTACATCAAATAACTCTTGGGTTTGCTCTTCAGTTAAATTATGATTTCTAGTTTTCTCCAAATGTTTTCGGATGTCCTCTACCTCTTTCTTTGTTTTATCAGTAGGCGCGTAATGGATTACGCCAAATTCTTCATCCATTTCGTAAACACCACCAATGTGATTTACCCTCTGCACATACGGTCGTACTTTATTCACGTGTAGCTCTCTAGTACTACCATCTTCTAATTCAACTCTTACCGAATGCGGTCTGGTGATTTGAATTACCGTTGCCGGTCCAATCCAAGTGCTTAAAAGTTTGTGAGTTGATGATGGGAGTAATATCAACACTTTGTCGCCAATGGCAAACTGTTTTTCTCTCGCACGGAGATTATACCTGGAAACGTATTCTCCTTGAGCTTTCTCAGTGTTTTCGGAAGCGATCTCATTAGCTTTACGTATATTTTCAACTAAATCTTCAAGATATTTAGTGATTGGTCTGGACGCGGTCGTTGGGATAGCTCGTTCTCCTGTCCAAATACTTTTCAATAAAGATAATGATCCTTGTGGTAACCGCCCATAAACCAATTGAAATGGTGATAGCCCCGTGGTGCTGTGTGGCACTTCACGATACGCGAACATGAGATATGGTATATGTATATCCCAGTCTCTCCCATACTCTTGTATGTTTTTATTCATCATCTCCTTAAGAGTTTTATTCCATCGTTCTACTGCCCCCATACTTTCCGGATGTCCGTGTGTCGATAAACGTGGCGCTACCCCTAATAGATTTTCAAATGATTGAGTCAGTTTGGAAGTGAAATTCGTACCCTGGTCGGTGCATATCACTTTTGGAAAACCGGTGTGGGTGAAAATCTTCATTAAAACGTCACACGTTGTCTTGGCACTAATCTCTTTCACTGGAATTGCCTCGGCCCACTTAGTACATAAATCCACGGCACAAATAATATATCGATGTCCTCTCCTCGATGCAGGCTCTAGTGGTCCTATACAGTCTACGCTCCAGACTTCAAAAGGATTTTCAGGCCTAACGATAGGCTGTATGGGAATATGATCCCGATAGGTGCTAGTTCTCCTCAATTGGCATTCTTTGCAACTTTGACAGTATAACTTTACATCTTGCCTGATATTAGGCCAGTAAAATGAATATCTGATTCTTTGTAGAGTCTTATTTTCCCCTAGATGTCCTGCCAACGGAATATCATGTGCCATTCTTAAAATAAAATTCCTTCTTTCTTTTGGAATTACTACTTGCTGAATTTCTTCTCCACAGACATAATCCTTATGCTGTAGTATTCCCTGATCAATGAGATACGAATTTTCTTGCCTTTCCGCCCAATCAAAGCATCTCTTGAGTGTCTCGTCATCGCCTTGAAGTTTCGCCAACTCTGAAATGGCATCTAGCTTTCTACTCGCAGACTCACTTGCTGTCAAGACATTCACATTCGGCGTAGTGGAATTCAAATCCGAAGATATTTGTACATTTACGTCCTCCTCTGCTTTCCTTACAGTTTCTACTTCCACATTTGAAACTGTTTCTTGCCATAATTGTTTATTATGATAAAGTTCAATGTTCTCATTTAGCATCTCAAAAGCTGAACGACTTATTAACATATCACTGGTAAGTTTCTTTGAAACGGCACACATAATTGCTGTATCGCCATGTTTACCATCGTGGATTTTCATCTCATATGTCTGAAGTGGAGCGGTTTCCTTATCGCCAAACGCGGACGATAAATTTGTCCTTCTCCTTCAAAAGGCGTACCATGTACTAATTCCTCGTGAATTACAGATATCTGTGCACCAGAATCCACTATACCATTAAAAATTGATTTTCCACATTTGATTTTAACCTCAATTAGGCCATCCAATTTTTTGTGATTACTTGATTCAGATAATGGAACGGAGATCTTTGCTGTCAACACATCTGTTTTCTCGGCTGTGTCAGCGCTTACAGTGTTTATTTTTGGTTGTGAAATTTGTTGAGTAAAAGTATTGTTTTGAGTATTCATCATATTACTTTTAAATTGTCGTCGTTGCCCACAGAACTTAGAAATATGCCCCTCTTTACCGCAACTAAAGCATGTGGGGTTAAATCTGCGTTTAACCAACGTTTCAGAACCCACTTAGGAATGGTTTGAGACGGAGACTTCGACGTCATCCTAGCTCCTTGTTCCATTGGACGCTCATAAGTTCTCTCATTACCTTTATTTTTCGAATCACCTCCCCACGACCTCTTCGCTAAAAAGTGGACGTTAACATATTGGTCTAGTTTATCTGCCAACTCAGACGGGATTATCAACTTAGACCACTGGTCCAAAAAATGCTCACGTATTTCATGTGGAACTCTCCTCTTGATTTGGTCAGCGATAATCAATTTCTTCAACCTGTCATAATCCTCGATTTCTAATCCTTTAACCCACTCTTCAAAATAGTTATTTCAAAACAGAAATCTCTCCACGTTTTCTCTGGCACTTTTTGATGGGTCATAAATTTCCTCCTAAAACTTTCAGGGCTTAATTTAAATCGTCTTAACAAAATCGATTTTATATACTCATAGTTTTCTGCATTCTCTACCGGTTCTCTATTAATCAACTGAACAATTTCCGTTGGTAATAAATGTAATAAACACAAGACCCATTCCTTGTTATGTACTTTCAATCTATTAGCATGATTTTCAAACATCTTTAAATAGCATGTAATATCAGATTCGCGCGGGTCAAACTTAGGTGTGTACTTGAATAATTCTAACCTAGCTTTCCCAGCGTCTCTAAAATTTTCGTCTCTAACGTTTGTTGACAAGTCTATTCTACTATTTGCCTTGATTTCCAATTTTCTTACCTCAAATTCTCTTTGCTCTCTTTCTTCGAATTCTCTTTGTTCCCGTTGTTTTCTTTCTTCAATAAATGAACTAAGCATTTCCTTGACCAATTCTAAATCTTCTTCATAAATATTGCTACTGGTAATCATTTTCTTTAGATCCGGTAGTAACAAACCAGGTGAAGGATTTTCACCAATCTCTTCCGCTAACTTAATTAAATCTTCCTTCTTTCCCTTATTTAAAAACAACACGGCTCTTCTCACAACTAAATAACTTCTCCACTTCCTAGGTTCTGATCCTGTCGACTGCACCAGTACGGGTTTTTTTTAGCTTCCTTTCAACAAAAGGCAAAGCAATTTATGGGACTTACATAAAAACCTTTATTACTATAACATAAATCATACAATTCCAACGCCAGTTTTATCAGGCGTCCAAAACAAAAACAGTCCCAACAAAATTTTATATAAAAACTAAATTAAATCTTTAGAATCCTAGCACCTCTCATTATTGTAACGTGCCCTCATTCTCGAGTACATATTTTATACTTCAGCTCGAGTCAAATTTCTCGGTTTTATTACCATGGAGTTTGGTGCGTTTGTTAATTCATCATCACATAATACGTTGATAATGTCGACGGAATTTTACTTAAACGAAACCTATATATAAAAACAATTTATTCTTTCTTTGTGTCGTGAAGAAGCTAACTTTTTGGCAGTGACTTGAAAATTGGCGACTCCCGTGAACTTTAATTATGTTGGTCCAGAAGTTAAATCATTCATTTTTAAAACATTACACACTTTCAAAAGTATGAATTATCAAACATTTAATGATTTTATTATCTATCAGATTAATGAGTGAACGTAGGATTTGTGTATCATTCTGTTTTGAGAGGTGTAATACTTATCAATATCTAATAATTATTTATATTATTAATTTAAAAAATTGAAGCTGTATTAGTATAATTAGTAATACTAATTATATTTAGTTTATTTCAAATTTTGGGATAAAAAACATATTTCTTGTGAATAGTATTTGGTTTATATATAAGGAAAACACAGGAATAATTGGTGTGTACCTATTCTTCGTACGGAAAAGATCAAATACATGGATCATCCGGATTAATTGTGACTTAACCCATTTGTGCCTGGATATTTTTGCGACTTTCTTCGATTTTTACTGATAACAGAAATAATAGATAAATTTCTGATGTCAACTTCTTGAACAAGGAATGATTTATTTTAAAATCATTTTGCATAAAATCGAAATATCAACATCTTACTTGGTCATGTTAAAATATTGTGCGGAGTTGAGGCTCAATACTCATGAATAAAGGCTAGGAAAAATAAATAACGTTTTCGACTAATAGCGAAAATGCCGTCCCAAAAAAGGGACGCTAGGCATAAATGGGTTAACCCTGTCCGGAGAATCAAAATATTCAGATTTTCAAAAAGAACTTAAAAATTATTATATGAGTTCATACTAAAAAGAAATCTTGCTAAAACATTTAATAATTCACTTAGTGGTTAAATAATTGGAGCAGATGAATAAAACCATTAATTAATGTGAACTTAAGGGAATTTACATGCATATTTAATGAACAATATCTAAATACATATGCACTTACATAATACTGTACAGATACATTATCACAATTTAATGCAGTTTAAGCAATCTAAAAAAATATTTTCGTATGTGAAAGAATTATAATTAAAGAAAATATAAATAAAACTTCCAAGCTTTGAAGTTGAATAAATTTCATGTGTTTACTTTTGTAAGCACAAAATTGAGGCATTAACCAAAAATAAAGACACATATAATAAGAGCAAGCAGGAAGCTGTTTGGACTCTAATATGGAAACCTTCTATCTGGCTCATAGCAACAAACAGGCGACAAAATAGAGGTTCAGAAAAATTGATTTAAATACTTGCACCAGTCGGCACTGGAAAAGGATTCTCTTATTAATATATCCCTTTAACTCCCCCCCCCCCCCCCGTGTTTGTGTTCTGTCAAGCCTAAATGAGGGGCATCTACCTATAGGGGGGGGCTTGGGTGGAGGACATTTTAAGGCAGTCTAACTCATATTCACGTAACATCTGGAGAAAATCGCCCAAAATTCTATACCATTAGATCGACAGCCACGCGAGGAGAAAGAATTCCGAACCTGCACACTAAGACGATTCCCAGTGCTCAGCTTTTTATAAATTGAGCCATTCGGCATGATTGAATAGAAAAGAAAGACTAGAACTTCTGTAAATTCACACTTCAATGTATCCACTGCTTTTTCTTTTTAATGCTTTTTACTGGGCTCAAATTCCATCATGCATTAATTTTAACGAGAACTACACTCTCGTTTCAAAAACTGCCCAGAATACAGATGTGGTTTAAATGACATTAAATTATGTAAAGTATCAGTATCGGTTAAGTATTGGTCGATACCATAACTTAAAAGTATCGGTATCGGCAGTTTCTGAAAATGAATTTATAGGTAAAGTATCGGTATCGGTGAAAATGTGGTATCGGTCGATCCCTAGTCATTTAGCTTCATTTAAGAAGGAATGAATAAAATGATAAGTTAAAAAACTTCATGCATTATATAACAGAGAATATAACGCTTTTGTTTTTATAGCACGATTAAAAAAACAGATTAGAATGTTTGATGAAGAACTATTAATTATAGCTTGAAGAGAAAAGGGAGTTGACAAAAACCAAAACAGGGTGTCCACCAAGTTTGTAAGTAAAAATCCAAGCACATTTCAAGGCTCATCTCTAAATTTTTCAAGGACCCTTGCATAAAAAATTGTCACCACATTTAAAAAAAAAAAAAAAAAAAAAAAAAAACATACCCCAAGCTAAGAAAAATATTCATCCTTTCAAGAAGAAAAAGAAAAAAGATGTGTTTATTTCAAACTTTAGATGTCAACAAATATGTATAGTAAAGTCACAATCTCTTTTTTTTTTTTTTTGTGTGTGTGTGTGTATGTGCGTGAGAAAACACTACAAGACATCTGCTAGAGATTAAAAACCACCTTCTGAATGCCATACAAGCAAAAAGTTAAAATTCTAACTTTACATGCAATTCATGGTTTGAAAGTAATTATTATTTTTCCTCCAATAAGGCAGGCGCTTGCTACAAGCCTCTACTAATGCCGAAACCACAGGCATTTTATTATGGGGCATATAATGGGCAGCCAGAGTTGCCCCCTATGAAGGGATGGACAATTTAACACTCAAACTGGAAACTAAACTCAGACCCAAGGCATGATAGAATGGTTTTTAAGCCAATACACAATCTGGGCGGTTTTGAAAATAATTATAACTACAGTTATTTTGAATTTTAGAGTCATAAAAGTGATTTCAAATAAAAATTTTAACACCAATTTTGAACAAAATACAAGTTTGCTTGTACGTTTTAGGAAATGCCCTAAGCAAGCTTTTCTGTCTGGTTTTAGCTGGTCTGGGCCTCTTGTAGAATTCCAGCATATGGAAAGTCCACATAGTATGTAAAAAACAGCATGGAGGCAGCAATTTTATGTTTTTCACCATACAACACATGATTGTCATTTTTCATTTTTTAACTGTACAACACAAAATAACAGTTTTCATGAATCTCATAATAATGAAATTGTCAAACATTATTTTAATCAACACATACGCAGTAAATACTTGAAGCAAATGTATCTGTAAGGAGCACAGTTATTATTTTTTTATTTTTTTTATTCTTTACTTTTTCAGAAAATATGAACTGAAAATCTCCTGAAATTATTATTTTTTTTTTCTGACAAATTTCAAAATTTACTTACATTTAAACAAGGATGAGATTGGCAAAAAAGCTGAAATCATACGAGACCAAAAATTTGTACATGTGGTATTTGTACAGAATAAATGTGAAAGAAGTTTTAAGAAGTAAAACATCAGAACATGTTATAAGATAAAAGTATTACACAGTTAATTAATAATTACTATCAGAAATGTACAGAAAAAAAGTGGAATTTTCAGGTCAAAAAGGACAAAATAGAGAATTTCTTTTAACTCACAAAAAGCTGAAATCAGCCAAAAAACTGGAGTCTCATACCTGATTTAAAAGGAAATAAAGGAAGAAAAAAACATTACTCTTGTGTACAGCAATTTTAACAAACATAAATATCCCTTTTTTTTAGTGAGGGGGGGGGGGGTAACTGATATGATTTTCTCAAGTTTTGAAGATTCATACTTCCCAACTTTTGAAATTACCAATGTGCAAAAAAATATGCAAATGACAAATTGAACTATTGGCAGCTCAATATACAACTATTTGGCAGAAATCATTTATGTTGAGTTCTGATAAATAATGTGAGAATGAAATTTTAAATAAATTTTTCTAAATAGCATACAAAGAGTATTTTAATGTTTTTCATCAAATAAACTCACCAGTTTTATCCATTTGTATAGTTTAAATAGTATAAAATATTAAAATTTACATAACACACAATTAATTTATATTTCTCAAAAACAAAATAAAAATAAAAATTTAGTTACTTTCATCTAAAAGAAACATTTATACTGGACACAAAATTTAAATGATCTTAAACACATTAGAGAAGGAAAAAAAGCAATTTTGTTATACATAAAAAAGAACTGTAAAATTACACCTGTAAAGGAATTAAGAAAAAAAAAAAAAATCTCATAAACATATGCGTAGTTCTTTGCTTTCACAAATATATATACAGTACAATCTCCCTATAACAAACTCACTTAATTCGAGTTAAAAAATTCGCTCTAGAGAAAATTTCATTGTAGAGAGTTATTTACAGTTATTTCGTCAAATATTAAACTTTTTATTTCATTCAATCTTTAAAAGTATTTAATCAAGATTCTCAAATAAAAATAAATTAGTATATACTATAAATTTGTTAAACTTATGTGTTCTTACTTTTCAAGGAATAAATGAAATGTTCAAAAGTAAAGACAATCATTGAATTTAGAGAATAAAATATGCAGTGTTCCTTACGTTTTACTTGAAAAATTCCATTATTTTACATTGCTTTTACATTCCATGATGTTCAATTTTTATAAATATTTTCACATTTTGAAAGTGCATTGAAAATAGAGTCAGACACATTTTCTTCCATTTGTAAAACTCTTTTAAGGCTCCTGTGTACTAAATTTGGAAGTCGATCGCCGTAATGTTATTCTATGGGGAAAACGGCCTCCACTAATCAACCATTTCGAAACAAACTATTGCATATTTTTCATCCATTCTTTTTTCCCCTTAATCTGAAAACATTGATCTATATTTTACGCTTAACAGAACTCGCCTAAAGTAATTAGAATTACGTTAATTACAATGAAAATAGCATAAAAATTTCAATGACAGCTACATTCAGGTTTGCCAGGCGATTGCAAGAAAACTGTGCTATTCTGAAAGATTTTAAAACGAACATGTGTTAGCAGAGACACTTCTCCGCTAACACATGTTCGTTTTAACTACTGTTTTATGATAATTACTGTTCGTTTTAATTATCGTTTTACAAGTATTAGGTTGTAACGAAAGTTTTCCGCCACTGCAAGTATTGCCTGCACAAGCAGTTCGCGTTGGTGTTTTTGCCAATATTTTGCGAAATGATTTTTGTTATTTGAAAGAAAAAGACTTGTTTTAGAGCACTGTGTTGTGAAATTTGCAAAACAATATCGTTATGATTAAGTATAAGGTGTCTGAAATGGAACTATCACGCTACCAGATTGAACCATCATTTACTCTCAGTTCTGTTCCAAAAAGTCAGCTACAGAATGACACCGAATCATGTATACAGCTTAAGGTACTACTGTTGTATCATATGACACTGTGAAGATTTGGTACCGAAAGTTCAAAAACGAGGACTAGGACATTAAAGAAGCAAAGTGCTCTGGCCGGCCTAATGATGCTGATGAGGCTCGCCTACGACAATCTGTGGAAGAAGATAAAATATTCATCTACTCGAGAGCTAGCTAAAAGAGTTAGACTTTAGTGCCATGTCCATTAGTCGCACTAAGCATCGCATAAACTTGACATATAAGGTCAATAGCTGTGTACCGCGTGAGCTGACTCAAGCAAATCTGGCAGAAAACTTTCGTTACAACCTGATAGAATAAAAATACACAGTTACATGTATTTTTATTCTACTTGTAAATTTAAAATATGCTGAAAATTTTGATTTTTATGTAACGTTACCAGCTGTAAAATTTCAGTTTGGCGTTCGAGTTTCTTCAAGAATTCCTTCCCCCTAGAGTTGGAGTGATTGATGACGAGAACTCACTGTGGGGGGTGTGAAGGAGAAAAATCGTACAATGGGCTAGCAGGGCAGTGTGAGGCTGCTTTTACGTTTACCAAAGGGGGGATTGCACTTTTCCGATTTCCTTCATTATATACCGTGAATACAAATGCTCGATAAGTGAATGTAGATAATTGTTTATGTTACTTTTCTGAAAATAACTTCTTTTATTTCAGTCTTCACATTTTAGCAAGGATTCATACTTTAGGAAGTTTTTCGATCATTACATTACATGGATACATGCAGAACAAACGTATGAATGCATATGTATATATATATTCTCAAAATGAAGGAATGGTTTTAAAAAAGGAAACACACGGAGATAAAGACAACGATTACTATTCATTAAAATCCCCCTCCCCCCCCCTTTTTTTTTCACTAGGATAAAATTAAAACAGACTCTCCCCGAGGAAGGAAAAGGATACTACAAAAAAATCCTTTTTTTGGGAGGGGGAGGGAGGGGATGAGGGAAAAATATAATTATTTTCAGCTTATATATACATACAGATACCATTATTAATTTTCTATTCTTTCATGGAAGCACATTCCTCTTAATTTCTACTGATTAATATCTCAGTTTGAATACATTTATGTTTAAATTCATAATACAAAATAATAATAATAAACAAAAATTCATGAAATGGATGTAAATATTTTTTAAATGGTATTTTTACATTTCAGCGTCGTAACGAAAAATTTTGGAGGCCAATTTTTTTTTTCTTGCCATAAAATGTTGCAAACAATGGCTGTCTTTGTGTATATTTCATATTACTTTATTATGCACATCTCTGGCACCTTTATAACACATTTTGGCAATTTTTTCATGGCATCCCCAAAACAGAAAAGTACCTTTGAAATTTAAATATTGTTGATTTCAAACATGTACAAAAAAATTAAAAAAATACACATTACATTCTTAAAATTTTAAATTTACATTTATTCAAATATCATAAAAATGTCCTCTAGGTCTCTTACAGAACATCTCCAAAAACTTGCCCCCTAACCATAGGCGTAGAGTTATGTGGGCCCGTGGGGCTCGAGCCCCCCCAATAAATTGTGAATAGGGGCTGAGCCCACCCAATAATTTACCACTCAATACAGAAAAGTAATTTATACTAACATAAAAAAAGTATTTCACGCCATTTACAAACGTTTTAAAAAAACCTTCACTTGTACTTTTAAAAAATTTCTTCTTTTGATTTTAATCATGATTTAGTATTCATTGTGACGCCACGTAACACACAATGTTACAATAAGCTGCCCTCGCCAGGCTCTGGTTCATTAAAATCAGATTATGCAATGTAAAGTATGAAATGAAGAAAAGTTCAGATGTGTCTAAAATGCACTATCTCATCGAAAATGTTTTTTCCCCCTCCTTTGGATTTTTTACTTTGCTTTTTTTTAAACTTATAACATGGTAGGAAGATACTAACATGGATACTTACCTTACACAGGTGTAGAATTCTATGGATCCATAGAGCTCGAGCGCCTCCAATAATTTACACTTAAGCCATAGCTGCCAACTACTACAGAAAATAATAATTAACCACTTTTTTGTAAACAGTATATATTTTAAGCCGAAAAATCATGTAGAAAAAGTGGTTAATTATATTCTGTAGTAGTTGGCAGCTATGAGTAAGTTATATGTACGTGAATCCGTGGCGTAGCCTGAAATTTTTCATGGAAGGAGGGGGGGGGGGGGGTACGACTTCTGCAACTCCCATATATGTATACGTGTGTATGATAAGGGAGTGAAGAATATACATTTTGTATGGCAAAAAAACTCCTCATGGGCAGTTATGACCCCCCTAACACCCCCCCCCCTTGGCTACGCCACTGACGTGAATATATGTGGTTGTGGGGCCGGGCCCCCCCAATAATTTTGAAAACTTTACGCTTATGCCCCTAACATATCTTTAAAAAATTACAAAAGAACCTAATAGTGATTTATAGGTAGTAGTGCAATCATCAAAAGTAAATATAGCTTGATGACAACAGTAAACTAGAAGAACTTAAAATTTATAGATGCTCTAATTTTGCTACCTGAATAGTTTTATTGAAATGTGCTGCATGTAAAATTTTAATTTTATGTATATAAACTGTTTTTCATAGTTTTCATATATTCTGTTTTTTCATGATTTATTTTGCTTTCTCAAAAGGAATACGTCATCTTCTTATGAATCTATAATTGTTTCATTGTTTTGACTAAAGAAACTTTTACTCTTGAACGTTATTTTGTTACATTACTTAATCTGCTTTCAAATTTAATGGATTAACATTTGTCCTTCCCTCCCCCTCTTTTCATTAAAAGGTAATGTTAAACTCAATGTAAAACTGAATCGAAGATAGTATAGATAAAATATAAAAATAAAACTAATATGAAAATGGTATTTTTCAAACTATAAAAATAGATTGATTTAAGAAAGATTGTTGTTTTATGAATATTTTTCGTAGGTATTTTTGTAAATAATACCTTCCACAAGTAAACAGAAGTAATTTGAAGACAAATTTTAAATTAAACATTAATTCAACGAAAATTTTTTAAACTAATATTCACTTTTTTCATTTGGTTGAAGGCGAAACACATTCATGAGCAAATTTGGGGTTCATGTTCAACTCCATTTTCGTATACAAACACTTATCTGAAAATCTCCAGCAAAAACTGTGAAACCAGCATACAATACCCGTTCCATTATATCCTTTTCACCTACACATCATTACCGTCAGCGCACAGGGGGGTGTTGAGGGTGAATTGTGTGGTCTCCCCAACTCGGACCGCCCAACTGTCAAAAACTGCACCCCTCCCCCCTCTTGCAAGAAAGTCTTCCCTTTTAACAAATTTTCATGTTATTTTCAGCTGTAATTAACGTACTTCTAATTACTTTAGGCGAGTTCTGTTAAACGTAAAATATAGATCAATGTTTTCAGATTAAGGGGAAAAAAGAATGGATGAAAAATATGCAATAGTTCGTTTTGAAATGGTTGATTTGTGGAGGCTGTTTTCCCCATAGAATAACATTATGGCAATCGACTTCCGAATTTAGTACACAGGAGCCTTAATGGTTTCGAATGATTGTATTTTAGTAACATTTCAGTGTGATGTGGATTTGGCTTGTCATCTCCGATATGACCAGTGCCAGGTGGCTTCAGCAGGTTTTCTGTACGAGTTGAATGCTCAAAAATTAGAAACTTTCTTCAAAAATGACAAAAAAATCTCAAAAGTTAAAAAAAAAAAAATTGCTATAGGGAGGTAAGCACTTTGTTATATGTAGAGTTTTTTTAAGGTTATTTATGCCTTAGCATTATGTTAGCGTTACTTACCGTTAGCGTACTGTATATATATTTTTTCTCCTGTCAAAACATCCCTTGTTTCAATTTCATTGTTGTTACTATTATTTTGTATCATTTTCATTCATATTTGAACCTGCCATCTTCAATGAAATTTTTACTTTAATATTTTACATTTTTAAAAGCCATTAAAAATAATTAAAATTTAAAATGAGAATCAATTTTTACTGTTATGGTATAGGAGGTTCAAATAAAAATATACTAAAGGGAAAATATTAGTTCTCAAGAGGGATGGGAAAAGATTGAAATTGGGATGCTGGTGCATACTCAATAAAAGGGGAGCCAACAATTAAGTTATCTTAAGATAAACAAAACTGCAGAAAAATTTCATGAATGATAAATTTTAAGAGATTATTTTTTAAAACAGAATATAAAATCATGACCCACTAAAATAAAAAGTGCTTCAAAATTCATAAAAAAGGGAATTTCACATAAAATCGTAAGAAAAGCGTAAAAAAATAAAAAATGAATTTTGCATATAATTGTAATAGTGAAAAGTGTAGACTTTAAACTGAAAGAATACAAATTGGCAAGTATGAATTGTCAATGATTTTACTCTACGTATTGAATATTCAAAAGTGCAATGGAATTTGCATTCTAAAATATTAAATTTTTCATTTAATAAAATCTACTACACTTTGCAAAGTTATGTAAGAACGTCTTTGTGCTTATTTCAAGCAAAACACACAAAATCCAAGATTTGTAATCGGGAAAAAACACCAAGAACCTATCGATTTACCATAAATTCCCATTTCCCAGTCTCGATTCCGTGTTTCACAAAATGTAAACTCTTTAGCATCATTTTAAAGTTGATTTAATACTGATTTCAATACAAAAAACAAAATAAATATATTTGCAATACAAAAGTTAAACGGCAATAATTATAGAGATGCATTAGATATTGAAGATTGCAGTGAGTTATCAGCAGTTTGTAGGGTAGACTTAAATTTTAAGTACAGCTTCACAACGATGTTTCATTGAGCTGACAAGAGTTTTTAAGCTCAGAAAAATAACAGTGATTGATCTAGATGGTTTAAAATTATAATCCACTTCATCACTGTATTTGTTTTTCAGATTAAAGTAATTATAACTTTTATTCTATTGCACATATATAAATTTAGTTTTGTGTATTGAACTTAGAATTATATACTCCTTAAAATGATATATGAGTTTGCATTTTGTGAAACGTAGCACTTCCTACTAGCATACAAATTTAAAAACCTAAACATTTCCAAAAGTGTCCACAATTTTGGCCACTACTGTATATTCTCTAGATGGATAGAAAAAGATTACATCAAAAAAATTGAGAGCGTTGAAAATTGCCCCCAACAATCCATAAAATGACTAGTTGTATTCCATACATCTAGTTGATACAATACATCAGTAAATTAACACTAAAACCCCTATATTTTAGGGATAATCTGTAAGAGTTGGCAGGTATGTTATCGTACTCAGCATCATCTGCAAATTTTCTCAAAAGGTATGCAGAGGCCTCCAACTAGGGGAGGGCAACGTGTCCCCAGGTATCGTGCTGTCATGTCAAAATATAAAGAAAGGGGGGAGAGTAACAGGCAAAAAGTCTTAATATTTATTGTTATGTAGTAGTTTGTAATTACATAAACACAATTCAAAACAATTCAAGGATCGCAAAGAATTTGCCCCGGCCCCCTTGCACAAATTTTGAATTTCCCAATTGATTAATTCAAATTAATCTCAACAGCTCTGCAACAAGGCATTTTTGCACTGTCAATTGGGCTTTTGCTGAACATGTAGTACAGTGAAAATAAACATCACAGGGGTGTGTCAAGCAACAAAAGGCTTGCATTCTCGCAATTGCCAATTTCAATTTTGTGGAATAGCTGCAAAACAGACGCAAACTTTGTTTGTTTTGACAGTTTCCCTCTCTATCTCCACCTAAAATTGTTTTACAGCAGAGCTGTTGCCAATTTGGCCATCTTCTTTATTGGAAGAGAGATTTTCCGATGCTGACCAAAAATTCTATATTTTCAAGAATAATTCCCAACGTGAAAAAATTCAAGTACATTTCTCGACTGCTGAACGTGAACACCCTGTGAAATCTGATTTTCAAATTAGTTGCTTGGAATAAGGTACAAGAAGCCAAAAACTTGAAAATAGTATGAAAATGACACTTTCAATTCAAAAAGTTGCCTTATCTTTAAATTAATAGCAAAAGCCGTCTTCTTAGTCGCCAGTGGACACCCTGAAAGACAGATTCTTAACTATAGACTAGGGGACTCTGTGGCAACAAATGATAATGGGGGTCTCATCTTCACTACGTTTTTCAAACTTAACCACAGTTAATCGAATTATAGTCCATTTTTCTTGCATGTATGGCATTTCCTAAATTTGGGGTCCAGGTTCACTACCCTGGGTACCCAGTGATAATTATGACCCTGAATAAGGGGCCTTAACGTAACTTAAAAAGGGCCTTTTAATGCTTACTATTTCCAGACCACAAGGTTTTTTTATTACGGTATTGCCTAACATCCCCACCATCACCAAATTTTTTTCTAGCTATGCCAATGCATCCATATTTAGATTTCATAAACTGCTTTTCAATAATTTCCAAATCTATTTCAGACTGGTTGAGCATAAAAATAGTTTCATTGCTTAATGATACACGAAGTTTATTACCACAAAGATATCTTATAGGAGTGGACACTCTCCATACCTGCTATGCTGGATTTTTGGAACCCCAAATAAGTTTCAATTATGTAAACATTGGAAATCTAGTGACACACAGCGATCCTAGCAGCAAAAGAATAAAGCATTTCCCATGCTGATTGACAGCTAATTTTACTTGTTTTTAATTTTCCGACCTAGCATGTGAACGAGATTATTAATGTTGTATTGTTTTTTTTGGAGGGGATTATGTTTTAATAATTCAATGCAGTAATTTGTTTTTTATTTTTTTTGAATTAATTCAACTGTCAATTGTTTATGGTCTAATGTAGGTAATTAATAGTTTAATTTAAGTACCTTTTGTCAGGAGATATAATGGTCTGGGTGATTCTTCCCCTTTTAAATGCCAATAGCTTTATTCTTTAATTACTACTAATTAACCTTTTATTTTTGGTTTTCCTAAATAATTACCTTTTTACTTTAAATTAATTCTGCCTTTGTTTTCCCTACCTCCGGAGGTGTAAATTTAATTTTTCATGTAACTTCTGCCGATTTTTTCTGCTAACTATCACGTTTTTCTCAATAGCCTAGCTTCCTTTCTGCAATAATACTTTCCACCTTTTGTTTAAGTCCGGTT
The DNA here is from genome assembly GCA_038373885.1 of Cheiracanthium punctorium. Classification (NCBI taxonomy): domain Eukaryota; kingdom Metazoa; phylum Arthropoda; class Arachnida; order Araneae; family Cheiracanthiidae; genus Cheiracanthium; species Cheiracanthium punctorium. The sequence goes on from JAWZYV010011679.1 coordinate 106,690, forward strand.
TTTAATTATTTTTACCCACTTCCGATTTAAATTTTAACTCCTAATTTTACCCAGGGTTGTCTCGGATGATTAGCTATAATTTTAGGAAATTTCATAATAAATCTAATGCACTTTCTTGTTGTTTGCTATTTTTCTCATTCAAAATGGCCGCCTTGCTTCGGTTTTCTCCATTTTTTGTTCTTCCTTCAGGTAGTTGCTTCCCGTCTGCCATTTTTTAAATCCTTTTCCTCCCTTCGTCTTCCGCAGGGAGGAACTCTCTCGAAGTTTCGCGACGGTGGAAGGCGTGCGCTGATTGGTCTCTCTGGACGGGTCTCTCCCTTGGCAGGGGGGAGATCTGGCTAGCAGCGTCATTTGGGCTTCGGTATCGGAGGTGTTCCCTCCCTTTGCTTCTTGACATTTTTGGGGCATCTGTCATTCCGACGCTTTTCTTATTTTACTACACCAAGCATGTAGTCAGCGGCGACTTATGGCTAAATAGCCACACTTTTTAATAAGATGTAAAACCCCCGTTTTAAAAAAAAAAAAATCAAGACACTTCCAGGCCGTTCCCAGGCGTGCAACTAGAGAAAAATAGCGTGGCGTCTAGTACATCACCATCGCTTTCCATGGTAAAAGATGCATTGTCACCCATATGGTGCTCCGTTTTCCATCACCAATCTTCGCCAAAAGCTGGATCGACCACCACGTTTCGATGTGTAGCAGCTCAATTGCATTTTCATCCCGATTTAAGGCTGAGCGTCTAAGATGACGCCAGCACCAGCTAGGGGCAGTTGAGATCCTTTGATGCTGCATCACCTGTGAAGGGCACTGTTTTCTTGCATTGTCAACCCTGTGAAAGGCTGATCATCCTTGCGTTCCAATGTCTTCTTTAAATCGGCTGCACATGCTCAAGGCCTGATAGCTTCCAGATGAGACCCTGATGCGCCACTTCCTAGCCAGCCAAGTTTCAGGTGAGAACGTTGCTTTTTTTATTTTATTTTATTTTATTCACTTCGTTCGATGACTTCGTTCACTAAGATGAATTACAGGGACTATTTTTATTTCTTTTTGTAACCACTATGCCATCTGTCCTTTTCTTGTAAATTTCTGTGTGTAAGCGATTTCGGTAATGTGCTTTGATGTATAGTTGGGGATATCACTTTGGCTATCCCGATTAACCTAGTATATCTGTGATCTCATTAATTCTTACATACCCATCACTGATCGGAAATGCTGTGAATTTGCTAAAAATGTTTTCATAGGGTAATTTACTAATGGGTTCTGGGAAGGGATAATTTTCTTTTTTTTTTAAACACCTGTAACTAAATTTCTGTTTTTTTTTTTTTTTTTTTTTTTTTTTTCTCTTGGAGATGTATCAGAGGCACTAATACGTCTGAAGTAATATCCTGTTCTAATTGAATTATCATGGGCACCCATTTCTTATATATAATTATTATTTTTATATTAGTCTTATGCTGTTTCTAATTGTGCCATCATGCAGTGTTGAGGATTGCTCCTTTATGTGCTTAATATTTTACGAAAGTGCCAAGTCCAATAAATGCCTGAGTTTTTGACTAATCTTTATGTCTCTGTATTTATTTCACCACTCTTCATTCACACATATCCAGCAAGGGAGAGAACATTGGGTTAATTACTTCTACTATACATCACAACGCATGGTTTATTTCTTTGAATTTGTCTCACTTTAAAAAAAAAATCTAACTTACTCACGGCCGTGGTCAAATACCACATTAACGCGGGCACTAAATTAAAATTATTTTTTTTCATTTTTCCTTACATGGTTGCCTTAGTAACAAATTAATAAAAAAAGTTAAAAAATGTTCTATCTTTAAGATTATTAAAATATTGAGTTTATATTTGTTAATGAGTGCGTATATCGTGGCTCACAGAAAAGAAGTTTTCGTCTGCCACAGTATATATTTACATTAGAAAATGGCTTTGAATTCATTACTGAGTTCTTTATGTAACATGAAGTTAATATTTTAATACGAGTTTTTTAGCATGAATTTAAAGTTGTGCTAAAATTTATCACAGCATGAAATAAATGTAAATACTGCTTGTTTGAGTGTGATCGTCGTAAACAATTTTTAAATATTGTATTCACACATACTACATTCGTCTAAATTTACTACTATTTCTTAAAATACAGCTTTTGGACAAAATAATAACATGACATTAGATACATAATATTACTTCGCTTCGAAATTACTGCCTATATTAATTATGAAATAGTATTCTAAGACAATTATATAATTAAAACACATCTGAAGCCAGAAATTATTATATACCTCACAGTCATAAGTCTACGTATTTAATTTTTTGAAGTTCTTTTGATTCAACAATCTCCATTTACTTCGCCTCGATGGAAATATAAACAACCTGGATGTGCAGAAGCAGGAGATGCGCAGTTACCCAGTGTGCATAGTGCCATCTGTTTGCAACAGCGGCGTTATCCAAGTTTCTAAGAGAAGTGTCCCCTCCTATAAATTTACCTTCGTGATTACATCCGAAACATTCCATCTCTATTGCAAAAACACAAATTCATCATGAGAACCACACTTTGAAAGTAACTCAACATTTAAAGATTTGAAAGGGAGAGTTAGTGTTTAGGATGATGTACTAATATTGCATCATACTGTGGTCAGTAAAAAAAAGATACAATTTAAGCAGTCATTTCACAAATTGCATCAGTTATAAATGAGCTAGTTGAAGATGACACAATTTTTGGAATTATTGCTGTAGTTTTTTAGTAAACGCTTATTTTAATATTTAAAATTTATACAACGAAATATAAGTATGAAAACTATTTTTTAGAAACCTTTACACTAGCACATCACAGATCTTGGCCATTAACTGACAAAATGTTTTACAAATTGAAATCGTATAAGCCACGGCTTTAACGGTAATTTAAAAAAATAATAAATTAATAAATATTAAAAAAAAATAATAAATTACGGTAATTTAAAAAATAATAAATAATCTTTTACAATGGAGCAACAAATTTCTCTAATATTGTGTGATTTGACATGGAATTACCAATCTAACAAATGAGGTAAAAATTCAAACAGCTATAAAAATCATAGAAAGCTATATAAATAACCTGGTATAACTGTTTGAAAATTAGATATGGGCTTTTATAAAAGTTATTTTGTTAAAAAGCATGCTTACACCAGTGATGTCCACCATCCATACAGGAAGAAGTGATTACTGTATACCACTGGATGATTTGGCATGTAATGAACCCCCGAATAATTAAAAGATGAATTCTTTTAAAAATGACATGCATTTGATCAACTACACGAAACATACAACATTGAAAAGAATAAAAAAAAAATAAATAAGTAAATAACCTGCTAGTATTGTCAAATTCTGCAACTGCATTGGTAGCATATTGTAAATGAAATTCAGATCTGCCAATAGAGTTGCCATCCATTAAAATTAGCTCAAAGATTTGGTCATGACAGGAAGCCAGGTAAATTGATTGTTCTAAATGAGCTGGTCCCAAAATCACTGGATTTGAAATAAGATTAACTGCTCGAAGACCACTAAAAGAAAAATTAAAGAAGAGATAAGTACTACATCTTCTTAAAAGATATACTGTAGCATTGGTGTGAATTGGCATGCAACATTGGGGGGGATATTTTTTATTGTAGAAAAAACCAAGGTGAATCTGAATTTTCACCTATCGGGGATGATATCCCCCCCCCCCTTGTCCCTAGTAATTTATGCCTATGTACAGTAGAATCTCGTATAACAAATTCTACCAGCAAAAAATTTCTCCCTATAATGAAATTTTTAATCGCAATGCAACCCTACAACTTTATGGATGTTCTGCCCAGCTTTGGTTATTAATCTTGTTAATCGTTAATAAAGTTAACACATTGCTTAATGATTTAACTTTCAAGTAAAATTTTTACAAATACTAATGTTTTTCTCAAATTCTGTTAAATTGAAGTTCCAATAACGTTAGTCCATTACATTGGTTGTTGGTAAGATTTTTTTTTGAGTTGTAGGCTATGGAAGTAAGTAATAATGACAGAGGCGGCGGAAGGGATTTTTTTCCTGGGGAGGAGGCAGCAGATATATTGTTTGATAAGTTTATAAAGAGGCCTGTCCTTCAACAGTCACAGTTCCTGTTCTGACCTGTGTGGGTTGGCCAGATTCCGCAGTCACCCCCATACCCTTTAACACATGATTGATATATTGTTCCAATCCCAAAAATGTGATAGATCAGGTTTGATCTTCCTGATCTTCAAACATACTACTACAGTCGCAACTTTTATGTAGGAGCAAATGGAGTCTTAACTCTTAACTGTTGCCGTATTTATGTGCACCTTCTGGCCTTCAACGATTACCATTACCATCCCAATTTCATAATACTACTGGTGATTAGGGCAGAGGGTGCCCATGGCTTCGGATGACAACTTCCTTCAATGCACACTATTATCATTGTGATCCCCATGTTTTAATAAATGGGGTTTAAATTGCTGCCTAAATCAATCTCTGAACACACTATTATCGTATCTACAATATCGTATACTATGCTATTGTTGCTAAGGGTAGGGGTGCTTATAGATTCTGGGCACACTTGAAGTGTACCTACCCACTCTATAGATTTGATTATTTTGTGGTTTTGTCCATATTTATGAGCTTCCCTGTTCTTCAAAAAACACATTTTACACATTATATTACAAGAAATTTGATTGATGGTGTATCAACAAATTTCTCGAGAAATTCTGGGTTTCAAAAAGATGGGGGGGGGGGGGAATAAAGTGTCCCCTCTGACCCCCAGTTCCGGCACCTATGAATAAGGGGCATCCATTAATTACGTGAGGTGTTCAGGAGAAGGGGTCTCAGCAAATATCACATATTTCTTTCTGGCAAAAAAAAACAGAGTAAAATTGCATAAGAATTGGGTTAATTTAAAGTAAAACATATCTTTTGAGTAAAATATAGTGAAATCTGACACGATAATATTTATCGTACTTATCCGAATGCCGCAAAGCAGCCCTTTGACTGTTTAAGCACTACCGACCAGCTGAATCGACATGCACGACTCCGAGCGAAGTGACTTTGAAGAGTAACAGTGAAGCACAGACAGGTTCCAACCTGCTTTGTTTATGCCCATAAATGTTTCATTCCACAATGACTCGGGCAATGTTTTTATTAATTTAAAATGAGTTATAAAAGATTACTATATAGTGCATATATAAGAAAAAAATTTCAGAGGGGGACCAAACAGCAGGGGTGAGAATTGGGTAAGGCTGATTTGGAGCATCAGTGTCGAAGATATGGAGCACTGAAGCAACAAATTGGAGCAAATCACATTCTTAATCTATCGATAGAAAAATATAACTACAGTCAAGCTTTTAGTAAATTTGAGAGTAGTAAATATTACCCAGATGAAAGAAGCGCACTTCAATAAATAATAAGCATTTAAAAATGAAAAATATAAACTTACCCTAATCTAATATATTATTAGATGCTACATTCAAAGTTACAGGTAATTTTTAACACCAGAATAATAATAAGAACAAAGATTATAGATTAAAAATTAAATTAAAAATGAATAACTTTTGAAAAAGTTTTTTTTATTTAACTTTTCTCTTTTTATTTCCATTACAGTGGTGTAGCCAAGGGAGGGAGGGGATAGGGGGGTCACCCTCCCCCCCTGAGGAACCCTATCTTGAGTGCAGCACTGGCCATAAAATAATGATCAATGACATTTTTTCTCTTTTTTCCGTTCTTCTGATTGGTTCGTTCGGGACCAATTACATTCTTTTAGAGTGACTTAATAGTATTTATAAAAGAAACGCCGTGGAGTTTATGATATTTTTAATATTTTTGGTCGAGCCTCAACAAAAAATTATAAAAGTTATTTAGTAATAATTGTCTCAAAAGATGGCGCCCCTACGGATCACGTACCTTTTAGCGGTGCACAGAGCACAGCGTAACGTACCAGAATGCGAGCCTAACCTACCCCGTTGAAAAGCAGTTTGATCCAATGTTGTGGATGGTTACATAAATTCAACCAATGTCTCCTCAAGTGTAAAAAAAAGAAGCTTTTTATGTCTACATTTTAGAACTAACTATAATTAAATTTTAATGAAGGTTTTAATATATATATTTTGATGGGCTAAAGTTCCTTAAAATACTGCAAAAGCGAACTATCCTCCATTAACCACAACCCTGTGTTCCAATGAAAGTCCATTGTTCCCAGGCCCGGACAGGTCAGGTTGGATCGGCGATCAACGAGGGCCCCCTAAAATGGATATACAGTCAACTCCCTCTAATCCACACTCACTGGGACCAAGGGTTGTGCGGATTACAGGATTTTGCGGATTATAGGTATTTTTTTTGTTTACATTTTTACATTTAGAATTTCCCTTTAAATTATAGTCAATTTACTGTAAACAAATAGGAAATGATGAAAGAAAATGCATATGCTGTTGAATAAAAGCACAATTAAATGTCAATATAAATACAATAAATAATACAATTAAATTTACAGAGAATTTAAAGGACACATGAAAGAAAATATTTATGCTGCTGAACTAAAACACTATTTTTAATATTAAATACAATTACTAATAAAAATGAAAAGAATAAATTTTCTCTAAATTTTTATTTATTTTTCATTTTTTCAAACATTGCAGTGATTGTAATTTGTTTAAGAATTTTAATTTTTCTTCAGAAATTTTGTCCTGAAGCCTTCTAATTGTCAGTAACTCTTGGTCACTGACACTGACAAATGATTGCTTTTGCAAAATGTTTAAAGGGACCCTTAATCCGGAAGTTTTTCAACAAACAAACATTCTTTTTTTTTTAAGGGCAGTTGTTGTTTTTAATTTCTTTAAAAGACCGTTTTTAACTAAATATATTATAAAATAAACAAGCTCAATCTGAAAGGGAGGAATTTCACTGGTCGCTCGCGAAGGGGGGGGGGGGGGCATGCGCTGCATCATTTGTATATTTGATATCTCAGTATTACATTAATTTCAGATTTTGTGGGGTAATTTTCGGTTTCTCGTTATGTAAAAATATTCTATGCCTATATAAGCTCTAAAGAGGAAAAGAATGTTATCCCACACACGTGCATTACATTTCAAGTGCTGATGATTCATTATTTCTGCATGTGCTCCTCCGGCAGTTAAATGTAAACAAACAGAAAGGCCATGTGGTCTCTTTATGCTTTTCTTTCTTTCTTCCTGCAGAACTATAGTTATGTGGAGAAAGTTTTTGTTGCATAATAAATCGCTAGACAGAAGATCAAAAGGGTGAGGTAGGGGGAGAATCGGAAAATTGCGCAACTGTTGTGTCGTCTGCCAAATCGCAGTTTGCGTTTAAAGTTAAACATGTTACATATTTTCACCCAATTTTAATTGCAATGGTCAATCTTTTCGATTGTCTCCCGAGTTTTTCTCTCTCTCATTTCTCATAGAGCAAACGTTTTCGTTGATTTTTTTGTTGTTGTTGTTGTTTGTTTCATTCAACAAAAGAGTAGAGCGATGTGATTGGACGGTGCATTACTTCGGAGTTCGTTATTTACATCCATTCACTGAACACATGCAACTTAGGATATAAGTTTCTGTGTGTTTAATTACATGATAATATACTCAAATATATGAAATTATTTACTTCAAATACCTGTGGAAAATTATTAATAAATGTCTTTATAACATTCAGCCAATCAAATAACTTCTATAATAGTAATACAACCAGTCGAATGCCGCTCAAAATGTAAACAAACTTGTTTGTTTACATTTGAAATTATCGCGGATTACAGGCGTTCGCGGATTATAGAGTCGCGGATTAGCGGGAGTTGACTGTACTACGCTAATAATTATTTTATTATTAACGTAATTCAAGTAATTTGATATACATCCGAGTAATGTACCAAAGTAGTTTGATTATTTATTTCTTTGTAATTTTACCCTTTTACACAGTGGTTTTGCAAAGGATCTCAGACATGCGCCGCGAAGGATCCCCTGAAGAATCACATCCCCCCCCAGAGCTTTAAAATAGTTAAATATGGTTTATAGGCAGGTAAGCCTAATTTTCAAATATTACATATCCTAATATTTTATTCCCTCCAAATTCACCAGTAAGGAGCACCTTTTCAATAGCAGAGAGCCCCCATAGGAGCCAGTCCGGGCCTGATTGTTCTTAAAGTACCGAATCTCAACCAAAACTAGTCTGTTGCGCCCGGTGCGAATTTAACCATTCTACCCCCCCCAAAAAAAGTTCATCTATAAGTTATTTGTGTTATTTCGCCCTGTGAAGGAGCGTACCAAATGAACACTGCCTTATGCTGTTATTACGGTAAAAAGTCAACTACGAGTAATTGGCAAGCTCAGGAAAACCTGAGTGCTTTTAAAATAAATCCTTGTGTTATAAATATCAGAAGTAATAAATGAATAGAAACATCTAGAGTTATAACACAACATTCAAAGCTTAAAACAAACAATTTGCTGAAGGACGCTCATTACTTAATCAACAGGTGGACGTCAGCGGGAAAAAAAAAAATTGTTTACTTTTGACTGGAGCCTACTCATCGGCTCATTCTTTTGTTTTAACAGCATGTGCTATACTGTATGAATTTTTTGCGAATGCAAGAAGTTTTTTACAAGTTATTTATTTAATTCTATACATTTGCCTTTGTGAATATAAAAATTGATGTTTTATATGAAATCGGACTCTGATTATTCGAAAATGGAAATCGTAAGCTTCGCAAAATAGCAATAAATACTTTAAAACATTACATGGGAAGGGGAAAAAAAAGGAGATATTTTTACCCTTTATCCACCCCCCTCCCGAAATAATATCCCGGTGCGATGTTTCTTTTTTCCCCCGGAAGGGTGAAGGTGGGGGAGATCGCGACTGTGATGTTTCTTCCATAAATTACGGTAGTCAGTTGTGCGAACACGGAAACAAATCGTATGGCGAGTTGGCACTTTTTTTTTTGAAGCAGTTTGTAATGAGCAGAGTAGCTGTTTTTTCTTTTGGTGCTTACGATAAAGCGCTTTTGTAGCAGCATAGCGCAGGTTTTAAGTTTTGACGTGGTACGGCACAGAATTCCCACTCCTGAAACAGAGAAAAAGGTTGAATCTCTCTATTCTAAAAAAAAGTAAAGGCCGCTGTCAAAAGCTTGTCAGCGTATCTCCTCCTAAACTGTGAGGATTTGAGTTTCGACTAAGGTGCCCACAGATTCGAAAAATTCCGAGGAACCTGCTAAGCTGATTTAAATTTCGAAAATCGAATTATTTTAGAAGATATTAATAAAAAACTGAAAAAATAAACCGAATGGTTGCCAGATTTGGCATAAAATCATTCCTTTGCAACAAAGCGTTTCCAAGTATCTAGAATCGCGTGAAATTTACAAACATGAGTTAGAATTACGCCCATTTTACGCCAAAATAAAAACTATATGAAATAAGTAACTCAAAATGTGTTACACAAAGTTGACAATTTTCAAATAGTAAGTTCGCTTAGACAACAGGAGTTTAGAATGAGCGATTATTCGTTTTTCCAAAACAGAATAACTAATATCTTGAAAATGAAAAATAATTAAAATGCAGATTATTTTAAAGCCGGTTCTCGTCCAGCTGGATCATTTGCTACCAATAGAAATATTTGGCGGCGTTAACTATGCCATTATAGCAGTTACAGTACACTTTGGATATTTGCTAGCGCGACGAGATGGTATAATTCGTGGTGCTAAGTGCACCAATCTGCAAACGATTATGTAAATGAAAATATGGATAACGGTTTTCCGGTAACCTTACATGAACAGTAATTATAGGTTGTGAGCATGTGTAAATCGCCAAACAATGAAAAGTTGCCATGGGTGGCAAGCTATCCTATCTGTTCCGTAGCTTTTATTAACTTTACATGTACGCAAGTAGCCAAATAATGAAAAATCGCCATGGGTGGCAAATTCGAAGGGTGTCCAATAGGTTTTACATTATTAAAAATACAGCTGAAACAGATGTTCTGATTTCATTATGCTTTAGCTCCTAATTAATATAACTTTTGAATGGCAACATTGAAAATCATTGTGTTTCTGAAGAGTGCAAATAATTTTTCCAGCGATTATAAGTGGAGTCTGCACTCCAGGGGCGCGTTCGAGAATTCACCGGTCGTGCACCGGTAACACCGGTGCACGACCAGAGCGTTCGAAAAGGCGGAGCATGGGGCGGAGCTCTAGAAGTAACCGCGTTCGAAAACGTTTCGGTCAAGTAGCGGTTGTCTGCTCAACGTGACCAGAGCGCAACCAGAATGACCCTGCTAGCGAGGTGGGTTATTCCGGTTATTAGCGTAGTGTTGCCAGCGTTTATTTTTGTTTTCTCGGCTTAGAATCCGATGTGGTGAGGATGACCGAAACCGGTTGAGAACCGTGACGTCACTTAACTGAAGAATGACCGCAACCGGTAGCACCGGTGCATAACCAACCGGTGAATTCTCGAACGGGCCCCAGGTGTAGTATAGCTCAGGACCCGTACAACACGGATTCCCATAACAAAATATCTTCCGTGTTATGAGGGGAGGGGGTCTACTGTAGTGTGAAGTTTAAATTTTTATGTACCAATGAACATGCAAGAACCAAGCAATGCGTAGCTCAGTAACATTCTATCTGATCCAATCTTCGGGTTTTGTCTGTTGAAATTATGTCTTTTTTACGAATAAGCCGGATTAGGGGCCGAATGCCTCATACGAAAAGCGAGCGTAGCGAGTCTGGGGGCCTTGGCCCCTAGTTTTTCAAAAAAAGACTTCATCATTACTATTTTGTTAACAAAATTCAATTTTGTTACCAGGACCCCCTGGGCACGGCCTTGTAATGCATGTGTCAAAAGACACGTCTACAAGATGAAAAAGTGCTGTCAGAATGAGACAGTAAAGTTGTAGAATGCAGCAAAACCGAGGTTCCTGAAGAAAGAAGATTTGGTGCAGCACGTTCAACATGAGATCATACAGCTTCTGAGAGAAGTGGCAGAGAGAAAAAGGCCCAAACTGCTTTAGTATTTCTCTATAAGGTAGGTTAAATACCTCTATTTATAGTTTAAGTTTAATTTTATATGCAAAACATTTTAAGATCGTGATATGGAAAGAGAATACTTGAGCTAGTTAATTAGGTGTGTCATAAAAAAAAAAAAAAAAATAATAATAATAAATTTCATTGTTAAAATCAACCTGCATGAGAAGAAATAAAAAGTAGGAGCAAAATTCTTGATCGAGATTTGCTCAAAACTATGGAAATGAGTTTAAACTCACCACAGCCGTGAAACTTAGTTAAGGCAAAAATCATAAAATGGCTAAACCTGTAATGATCTTAAAAAAAACATTGCATTGTGTTAAAAAAAAAAAAAAAAACCAGAAAAAGGTTAAACAATATCCCAAAAGGTTACGCCTTGCCACAGGAGTGTGTGTGAGTTACAAGTAACGGCACAAGACACAACATTGGTGATCATAAAAAATAAAGTATTTTACTGAGCAATTGAGCAGCACACATCGTAAAACAGGGGGGTGGCAAACATTAGGGAGTACACTAAAGCAAGATTAACGTGGCATTGAACAGCAGTTGGTGGAGATCTACCAATACATTACACTAAATTATAGCTTATACATTTGGAGGCAAGACTTATAAGGGTAGCCTCAAAACTTACTCCACTTACATAGATCAGGTCAACAAAAACTAAAATTTAGCTTGCCACAGTATAGTTACAAAAAAAAAAAAAAAAAAAAAAAGATAAAGATCTTGCAGACAAAAAACAAATAATTACAACCTTTTAATTATGAACCCATTTTGAGCAATTAGTTAATTTCCAGCAGTGTAAGGGATAGCACTAAAAGGCTTGGAAACAAAAACAATAGTACACATTCTTAGATAGATTACTTCAATTTAATTTTGGAATTCTGCAAATAGATCAGAAGCTAGTACAAAAGGGTAATAAAAAAAAGTAAGTAGACGATCATAAGCACATTAACTTCAAATTTTCAAGTGAAAAAAACAAACAAAATCATTTTGCAGGGACGGCAGACTTTGTCCAAAAAGGAGAGAAAAAAAAAATAATAAAAATAACTGTGAAGATGGCATTAACAGTGCAAATTGTGTTGGCATGACAGTCCTCTTTCCATAACTGTCTAGCATGTAAAGAAAAAATTAAATTTGGAATGTCCTCACCCAATCACCGCTGCAGGTTTCTCAAGGAATGTCCAGGATTCGAGGCTCAGATAGTTGGGCCTTGCCGATCACTCTTTCTAGCAAGGGATGGAGAAATGGATCTCATGATGGCTAGGAGTAATGATGGATCTGGCTGGGAGAAAATGAAATGGGAGACGTGGCCGACGATGTAGGTGGCTTAAAAATGATGTGATCTGGCAGACGTAAAAAAGGGTAAAATGGGCGCAGGGCCGTAGCTAGACCGTTTTTCTAGGGGAGGCTCAAAATTTTCTGAGGGGGGCTGTCCAATTTACGCGCATGTGTGTGTATGCATTATTAGAAAACTAAATCTCCCTTTATTATTTTCCGAACATGTACCATGTAAAGAAAGTATTGTAATCATGAAAAAATTCGACTTAGAGATTTTGGTGTATTGACACGTTTTGAGGTCCTCTGGATTCATTTATGCTATTTTTACGAGGTGTGTGTGTGTGTGTGCTTGTGTGTATGTGAGTGAACACGAGTCGCAAGGACAGTATTGATTTTGGTGTGTATAGGATTTCTACAGGGTATTACTAGTTCTACAGGGCTACGACAAAGATTTCTTTAACATTATAGCCTATGGGGAGAAATTCTTGAAAGTGCGCTAGTGTTTAAAGATGCATTTGATTGAGCTCAAATTGGGTATATATGTTATAAACCACCATCATAATACCGGTATTGATTTTGGCGTGTATAGGACTTATAGTTTTCCTACAAAGACAAAGATTTCTTTTACATTATGGCTTACGGAGGGAAATTCTCGAAAGTGCGCTAGCGTTTAAACGATCATTCGATTGAGCGCAAATTGCGTATATATGTTATAAACCACCATCATAATACCGGTATTGATTTTGGTGTGTATAGGACTTGTAGTTTTCCTACAGGGCTACGACAAATTTCTTTTACATTATGGCATATGGGGAGGAATAAAATTTATGTAAATGCTTGGTCATGATCTTAATCGTAAGTGTTCGGAAAGTCGAGTGGAGTTACTGAGATTTTTTTTTTTCATTATAGCACTAAAAGACTGCCCGTTGTGGAAACAATTACAACGTGGGCTAGAAAAAACATGTCTATACATAATATATTTAATCTGCGTCCACTTAAAATAAATAACTTCATATTCAATTTTTGTTACGTATCGAAATCGAATTTCATGTTCTTCTGGAAGTATGCAGAAACTTTTCGCATTCGAACGATTTTGTTTTGCTGGGAATATCCCCTCCTAAATCAATGCTTTATGCAGAATAAATCTTTTTATTTGTGAAAAAAAAAAAGAACTTATAAATCTGGCAAAATTATTTTAAACGAATTGGATTTGCAATTTTCCCTTCAAAGCCTGAAAACTTTGACTTCAATATGACGTAATTGTCACTTTGCGACATCTCATTTTGTCTCGATAATGATTCACATTTTTTTTTACTCTCGGAAATAAAATGCAGCTGAAAATAGCAAAAAATCGCTTAAAAATGAGGGAGCTGGTGTATTTTCAGTTTTAAAGAAGCGCAGATTGTTTTATATACATAATTATGAAAATTTTCAAGCGAATTGTATAAACAGTGTAGATGTTATCATGCTTTTTGTGCTTAGCTTTTTAACTTTTTTGGAATTATGGTGGTAAAAGTTCTATCTTGGAGTGGTTACCCGGAATCGTCACAGAATCAGTGTCAGGGATCAGCATAACTATATACAGTAGCGTAGCCAGAAAAGATTTTTAGGGGGGGTTTTGGCACTGATGTAACGGATAATCTACATTATGGATCGCATTCTTTATGTCAATAATAGAACTCTGCTAAATTGTAGGGGGGGTTCTGACACCCAACCCCTCCCCCCTTCGTTACGCCACTGACTATATAGTAGGATTTTGAATACAAATGTTTAATAAGACATTTTTGATGTTATAAATTTTTCAAAAACTATTAAGATGATATAATTCCTATAAGATTTTTTTATGGTTATAAAGTTTTTTTTATTCAAAAGTTATTTTTATAAAAATTTTATCACTTTTCTGTAAGTAACTTATATTAGTCCTTACATCACATCAAGGATTTATATTCCAGAAAGTTTTTCTAACATTACATATGCGCGCACACACTTATTTACAAGGTGTCCCAGTTCAGGCAGTACACTAATATACAGTAGAAGACCCAAAATCCGCCGACCCGAAATCCGCACTGTCTATTCAATGTAAACAATGAAATCTGCCCTGCCAGCTGCAAGCTCAGAAAACTACACTATAGCCACAAAGTAAACCTGAATAAGCTATTCCCACTTGAAAAAAATATTTTAAGAGTTTGTGAGCTCTCATGGTAACATTGATATCCTTGAAATGACTGACAGTGACACAATTAACACTCAATTATGATCACATGACACAGTAACAAATGAGGATGATCAAAAAGTTGATAAAATAACATTTAATCAAGGTTAGACTCTGAGAAAGAAATATCTCAGATTTGTAGAGCAGCAAAGCTGTGTTACAGAACAGGAAATAATGAAAAAAAAAAAACTATAATTAGAATATCCCAAAGTCCTAAACTACTATTGAATATACATGTTTAAATAAGTTGAAATATAATCTCATAATTTTGTATATTGTATTATTCCACTGTATTTTTATATTTTGATTCTGATAATAAGTAACATGATTTGTTTCTCTTGATCTTTATTTATTTTTATTTTTTTTTCTGCATGGGGTGGAGGGAAATGGAATAAATTTCCTATTATGACCCAAAATCCGCAAAATTCTAAAATCTGCACAAGGTCTGGAACCAAGCTGTGCGGATTTTGGGTCTTCTACTGTAGTTACGAAAGAGAACAATGGTTCGAAAAACACGCACTACTTTTGCTATAATATAGCCCATCACCAACTTCGTTTAAACACATACCCGAGTCTCCATCTGACTTTTTTTTACAGTAGCGGGCACTTGCCGACAATAGCAGGTGTTGACCACTATAAGGATGGAATTACTGGCCACTTTATATTGGAGGCGCATATTAAATGGACCAGCGTTGCCTCCTATGAAGGGATGGACGAAATAACACTAAAGTCTACTCCCAGAATCGAACCTGGATTCATGGTGTAGTAGAATGAAAAACTCAAGCTATTCTATAATATTGATTGATTTTTTTTTTGTAATTAAACTTAAATTGTATTGCTTAATAATTACTATTTATTATTTTTTAAGTGAATCGTCTTTTGTTTGGCATAAAAATCTCTCGTTTAAATTGGTAATTTCAATCAATCAGTACGGGTTAGGATCCCTTAGAAAGTCTCTTATGGAGGGCATCCCTCTTCGGCCTAGATCGAGTAGATAATCAGCCGTTTCATCAAAATCGAATCAAATCTATCAGCATCAGGGGTGTAGCCAAGGGGGAGGGGTAGGGGAGTCATAACCCCCCCCATGAGGAATTTTTTGCTATACAAAATGCATATTCTTCACTCCCTTATCACACACATGTATGCATACATGTGAGTTGCAGTAGTCGTAAAAATTGAAATGAAAAATTTCTGGCTACGCCCCTGATCAGCATGTATTTAACTATTGGCTTAACTTCGTAAGTTTTTTTAATATTTCTACGTGGTGGGTTTCATATACTAGCCAAACGCTAAAGGGCTCTATCTTTTATTCTTACGATAGGAAGTTTAATTTTCATATAGGAAGATAAAATCTTTTTAGGGACGACCTCCCCCGTTTTAGTTATATAGTGTATGCTATTTACACATAATTATTCATGATTTTTATTGTTACAGTACAAGAACACCATCATGTTACGATACAAATTTTTTTCTGAAAGTTTCTTAACTATCAGAGGTTTATTGTTTGTTATAGTGTCTAATACAGCCTGTGAAGAGAGATCCTTAAAATTTTAAAGTGTCTGACATAGTTAGTAATGGTATTTATGTACCAAAACAACATAATTTTTTCGAACTACTGTCTTAATACGATAGTAATATACTCTATAAATTTAAAAATCCGATTGGTTAGGTAGTAGTGTTTCAATAATTTAATGCTCATAAAACTCTATATCGGATTTGTGTGCTTGGCTCGAAACAGCTTATAAATCTCGTCAGAAAGACAAGACAAAGGGGGGGGGGGTTGCCCTCAGTGCTGGGGTCTTTTTAAGGGGTCCCAACCAGTATTTACGCAAAGTTTCGGAGAAAACCACAGAAAACTCCAAACGGTTAGGACGCGCGATGGGACACGAACCCTGGACTTCACACTTCGCCCATCTATACCATTTCCAGTGACATATGAATATGATGTATTCTTCAATATAATTTCTAAAGAAAAGATCCGTATCCGCGGATGTTACTACAAATTATCTGTTTAGAGATCCGTATCCGCGGACAGTAGCGTAGCAAGGCGGGGGCGGTCCGCCCTGGGTGTCACCCTCAAAGGGGTGACACCCGATGGCTTGCACAGCAAAAATTCCAAAAATATCGCATGTATGGGGGCAATAATGCTCGTATGGGGGGGGGGGGTGTGACACCACTTATATCTGCCCCGGGTGTCACCCACTGTAGCTACGCCACTGTCTGCGGATTTAACTTTTTAACGATCTGGCACAATTCTAGTATATATTTAGTTTGTTGAATTTCTTTTTCTTTTACTTTTTTTTTACATTTACAAATACATTGCTCCTCTCAATTTAAATCAAGATAATAATTAATTTATATTTAATCAAGAATTTTATACAACAGCGATTCACATCCAGTGAGGCACAGAGCATTTGCAGGGAGGAGGGGGATAAGAAAAACCGGCAAAGAGCAAGTGATAATGCATATATTAAAAAATCGTCTTATTTATTTATTTTTTGCTCCAAAACTGTCTATTTTTGCTTAATTCAAACACTATTCGCTATTCAGACTTTATCGATAACATTATTTTGTAGAAAAGGCGGCTAAATGTGCATTATTGAAAAATAAAAAATTGTACGTATGCTGAAGAATGTGAGCTAAGGGGAGCGCCATCATAAGTTATCCTTGGTTGTGGGGGGGCGCAGTATTAAAAGTTTGGGAACGGCTGTTATACAACATGCATCATGTAGCTTTTTTCCTTTGTTGCATTTTATAAATTTTCATGAGCCAAAAAAGTTGTAAAGGTTTTAAGTTTCACATTTTTCTTTATTTAACCTTTCACTCAGTACATAGGTGTGGTAATGCCATTATACACACGAACACAAGCATTTTTTAAACCATAGTCTTAGTTGAAAAATAAATATGATTTTGGGTAAGTACCCAGGTATTTACCTTTAAAAATAAATACTGGGGTATTTTACATCACTGCATGTAACGTCGAAAAAAGATAGGGACCTTATGAAAAGAAAGAGGGGGGGGGAAGAAGGAAATAAATTTAAATTGAAGACAGTGAAAGTTTTAAGAAAAAGTGTTTCCGTATGCATCGATTATAAAGCATTTTACATTAAAATCTTATTTGCCGAACAATGGCTGAGTGGATAAGACCATGAACATTGGGAAAGGAGGCTGAAGTTCGCAGGTCCAGAGACCTCTCGCGGACCGACCAGTGGCCGAGCGCATAGCGCTCTCAACTGGGAGACGGAAAGTGCTTGGTTCAAACCTAAGTTAGGCCCGTCGAAGTTTTCGTGGTTTTCTCCTGAAATTTCACTTAAATATGGGTTATGACACTTTAAAAAGACCTCCACGTAGGATACTCCCTCAGCCTGGATCCCTCGTGTTGATACTCGGCCATTATCCTACAAATGAAATCAAAATCAGGCCTCTCGTGCGACTGCTGATTTAGAGTTTTGGGCCGTTTTCTTCAAATGAAAAGTGAAATTGTGTTAGAACCTCCCAAAAACTCCTGACGAATGCTTCCCTCCGCTCCAACCTTAGGCAGATAACTCTTGTGTAGATTTGCCCTGATAACTAAAGCTCTAAGAAAGGCAGGGGGCGCCAAAAATAAAATTCCAATAAAGGCACTTTATGAAATGGCATTAGAACTAGCAACAAAATTTGAGCCGTTAGAGACGGCCAATTTTTTTTTTCTCGCTCTCTTTTCTATAGATTGCAGTTTACCGGATGTCGGGGGGTGAGGGCGATCACTAATTGCAAGGATATTGACTATGTATCATGCCAGATTTGTAAAGAAATAGTACCTGTGACTGGTTCGCAGGAAGTTCACGGGATACTATAACTTGACACTGGATCGCCCGTTCACCCTATTTCTGAGAAGTTGGTTTTCCCGCATTGCGTTCATGGGCGCAATAAAATCACCGAAGAAAGTTGCGATGTTTCAAAAGCGTGCAATTTGCACAGATTGGTAAATTCTATTTTTCAGAGCAGTAATGTTCACTCAGGGACATAAAATGTAAAATTCGTATCCAATCCCCGAAAAATCCCCTGTTCCTGGAGCTTGTTCATTTTGCTCTAGGGGGTCTTGGATTATTCCAGGGGGGGCTGAGCCGTCCATATCGCCCCCAGCACTACGGCTCTGAATGGGCGAAGCCATGCCAGAAAGGAGCACGGGCTCAAGAAAAAATGTGGTGAAGAAGATGCCAATGGTGTGCTCGCCGTGGGTCAGTCATCGCCACGGACTGACCAAAAAAAAAAAAGAAAACTTATAAACTCATTTTATTCATGATGATCGGCATTTTATCTTTTATTTCTTTTTTTAAATGCAGGGCTCTTGGGCCAAGTTAAGCCAGCTCACATCCTGACATTAGGTAAGAAGTCCACTGCCACCGGCAAGGGGGGTATGAGCTCACCAATGGTCAAACAAGATTTGAGTCCCGCTGCTCCGCACGATCCAAGTATACCAAGTCTGCACCTCGAATGAGTCCAGCCACGAGCTTTCTTCCTCCACCTCGAAAGCGACGCCATCATCAGGGACCAATCAGCCTTGTCACCAGCACGAAGCTTCGAGAAGGTTTCTTCGCACCGAAGTCGGGGAGGGAAAAGGGAGAAAAAGATGGCAGTAAGGAAGGATCTTAGCCGAAAAAAAATATAATGGAGGAACTGAGGCAAGGGCGGCAATATTGAATGAGAAAATTTACTAAACAACAACGAAGTGGATCAAAAACGTAATGAAAATTCTTAAAATTTTAGTGGGAGATAGCTAATTGTCCAATACAACCATGGGTAAAGTTAGGAGTTTAAAATTAAATCGGAAGTGGGTAAAAATAATTAAAAACCGGACTTAAACAAAAGGTGAGAATCTTAGTGCGGAAAACAAATTAATCTTTTGAGAAAAACATAATTGTTAGCGGAAGAGCAGCAGAAGTTACAAGAAAATTAAATTTACACTTCCGGAGATAGGGAAAACACAGACAGAATTAATTTAAAGTAAAAAGGTAATTATTTAGGAAAACAAAATCAAAAAAAGTAATTAGCAGTAATTAAAGAGCAATACTATTGACATTTTTAAAAGAGAAGAGTCACTCAGACCACTATATCTCCTGACATAAGGTACTTAAATTATGCCAGCATAAATTACTAATATTAGAATAAAAACATTTGAATCAATTAAAAAAAAATGTTACTGCATAGCTTTATTAAAACACAATCCCCAAAAATATAAATACTACAAAACACAGTTACAACGTATCACTGCAGTCCTGTTTTTTCTTTTTCAACAAAATTCAATATTTTTTAATTTGTTATTTTTAAAATAGTGCTTTGACTTAATGTCAATGTAATGTGTTCTACTGTGACAAAAATGCATTCTTTTATTCTACATGCATTCAATGAATAGTGTTATTTGTCTGTTTAGAATGCTATATTCACATAATACAAAGTTATCGAATTGAACTGTCATCTTAATGTGTCCTCATAGCGATATTTTGATTCCAGGGAAACACTAAGACCCCTGACAGTGTTTCAACTCAGGTTGAAACGAGTGCTCAGAGCAGGGGCGGATTCAGAGCTCCATGTCGGGGTGGGGTGGGATTGGGGGGGGCAACAGTGAAACACTATGTTGAAATTTTCTTTTGAATAAATCTTCCTGAGATGAGTGCTTATTAGGGTGGGTCGAATTTTACTTTTTTTAAAAATCAAAATCGCCTGTAGCGGGGAAAAGTTGTGCATTGCCATCAGTTGTCTGTACAGAAAATTTTTTTGAAATTAAAATATATTAAGGCTGTTCTACCTGAAAACGGAGGATTTCGGTTGATTTTCGACCAAGATAGGGAGTAAACTTATAATCACATAACTTCGAGAATTTTCAGACTGTTTCCTCTAAAACTAGAATAAGAACTGACATTGCGATAAAATTTGAAGATTATTTAATTTTTTAAAAAATTAATATAACTTTAATTTTATTTAATTTTTAAAAAAATATTATTAAACTTGACACTTTTCAGAGAAAACGCTATTTTCTCGAATTTCGACCAAGATTAGAAATAAATTTATGATGATATAATTATGAGAATTTTCAGAATGTTTCCTCGGAAACTAGATTGAGAACTGACATTGAGATAAATTTTGAAAAACAATTTAATTTTTTTTAAAATAGTGAAACTTGGCACTTTTTCAGAGGTAAATGTTTTTGATAGACTTTCACTTAAGATCAGAAATGAACTTATGATGCTAGAACTATGAAAAGTTTTAGACTGTTTCTTCAGAAACCATACTGTGAATTGAAACAAATTTCAAATTTGAAAAGTTACTTCATTTTTTGAAAAAAAATTATTAAACATGCCACTTTTTGGGAGAAGTCTGCTTTTTGGTTAACTTTCACTACAGATAAAAAATAAACTTACATTCCTAGAACAATGAAATTTTTCAGAATATTTCTTAGGGAACTGTACTGTGGACTACTGCAAATTTAAAATCTGAATACCCAGTCAGTTTTCATAAAAAGAAAGAAGGAAAAACATTGTTTTTTAAACTCAAATTCAAAATTGGCTGACTGAAAAATTTTCTTTCAAAAGTAACTTTGAAGTATAAATTTATAGATGTATTTAAGAATGTTTTGGGGGCAAAAATGTACTGCATTTTGCTTTTACAAATTTTATAATCGAAACTTGTAATGGTTTATGAAACTTAATGAACATAACTTCTGATCAAGATTTAAAATAAAATTACAGTAGAAAAGCTACTGAAAAATTTATAATGGTTCATCTGAAACTACTTTACGATGCTTTATGAACATTAAGTTTATAGGAGCAATTTAATTTAAAAAATAAGTAAATAAATGAAGATGATATTTCAGACGGAAATTTAAAGAATTTCGTCAGTTTTATTGCGTTTCAATGGAATTTCATTTGAAAAAATCAACTCGTGCTGATCTCTAATACTTACTACAATATTTTACATCAAGAAAAGTCCATTTTATCGTTTCAATTTTAAAGTTATAATTATATTTCTAAAATTTTTCAGAGAAATTCTAAAAAAATACAGCTAACAATTGTGTCCATTACATGAATAAAGATGGCGCAACCTGTATGCTTGGACCCCCAAATCACCCATATTTCACGCTTTTCCCCTAGTCTCCGATTCGACTTTCACTCGTCAGGTTTGTGTGCTCCCTGATACTAATAAACACCACAAAAAGTTAAAGCTTGAACAAACATTTATTTTAACAAAAACATTAATAGATACAAATACCTTGCACTGGACTTCAGTGCTTTCAAAAACAAAACTGAATACTGATGCATTAGCACACAGTTTCTTATATATGTGCATTAACCAATAATAGATTGCCATGTCATCATCCAATCACAGGTTGCCATGTCATCCAATCAGAACAAGCCTAATGATATTTGCATAAACACTGAGCAGAGGGCTTAGTGGAACAATTAAATATAAAAAATTAATTAATGAAAAATGGTTGTTTATAAATAATAATTACAATTAAAAAAGTGATGATTTATATGACATTTAGAACTAGAAAGTTCAGTTGCAGTGAAGCAACAAAATACTAACTTTAGCTGAACTGTAACTTTAACTTGAAGTGGAACTTTAATGTGTGCTTCAATAAGGGTTTGTTTACATCTTTGAGGAAGGCTTACTTATGCATTTTAAGTTGTAAATTAAGTTTTAAGGAATATAATTATGTTTTACTAGATTGATATTTGCTTTTAAAGATATTATTTGAAAATGAAATAAAGGTTTGGGAAACATAAAAGAAATGTGTTAACCAACAAGGTTAAACAGCCTTAAGCCCCCCCCCGCCAGGCCTTTGAAGTTTAACCAAATATGCAAAATTCAACGTTTTTCATTTATTTTTTAATTTTCTTATGTATCATTTTTTTAACGGCCTGTGGTGGAAATAGATAAATTATAAGTCCCTTTGTTTGTAATTTTTTTTCTTTTTTAAATTAAAACATATTAAGCCCCTCTGCCAGGCCTTTGAAGTTTCACCAGATATGCAAAATTCAATATTTTTTAATTTTTTATGTATCAAATATTTTAACCGCCTGTGATGGAAATAGTTAAATTAGAAGTCCCTTCGTTTGTAAAAAAAAAAAAAAAAAAAAAAAAAAAAATTGTTTTGATATCATGCCATATTTAAAGTATCCCCCATAGATACGAAATTTGCATACTTTTTGATAAAGTGGCTGTTTTTGTACCATTTTCTCGAAATGATTTTATTCAGTTTATTTTGAATAGTATTCGTAGATACCACATTGTGAGACATGCTGAGCATTTTGTTTATTCTAACCCTTGTGAGATTATTGCTCACGATACCTCTGGGGGTTTTCTTCCCCCAGTTTTCAAATGGGCATAGCCTTGGCACTAAGCCAAGCAGATAAGAACAGCATGGAAATCAGAATGAATGCTTAGAAATGTTTAAAGTTTGTGCTTTTGGTGATTTTCCGTGCTACCTCATAATATGCAAGTGCCTTCTACTTTATATTATATGTATATTAATTGAATAGTTCTAGAATCGTAAGCTTCCTGAGGTTTTTGACGACACTATGTCTAAGAAACGCAATTTAAAGACAATGAAATATGTGTGTGATCCCGTGTTTGGTGAGCCCGAGGATTTGTGTAAAACGTTACTTCCAACTTATGAGAACGTTATGAAATTCTATTTATTTGTGCAGCATAATCTCAGTGAAGATGTTGTGGCAAAAGATTCTAAGTTTTTAGAAATTTAGGGTTGTTATAGAGAAAGTTGAAGAAATTTGGCATAAGGCTTCTCTTCCAATAATTTCACAACAACAAAGTATTGCGTTACTAAGAAAATATCATAAAAAATTCATGAATATAAAGAAGTCGATTAGGAAAACAAGTGAAGCTGCAAAAATTAAATTAAAGAAGTTTCAAAATGATGCAAAAACTACACTATTTGATATCTCAACATGTAAGTGTCAGGAATTTTCCTCGTGCACTTGTGAGAAGTCAAGAAAAATACCGGGCTTGGAGCAAGAATTTTTGAAGGACCAGAGATCTTCGAGAAAAATGTATATGGGTAATTTGGATGCTAAAAATACTAGTGTTAAAACTTAGAGTAGCAAGGAAAATGAGAGAAGCTGAACAAGTTAATACAAAAACTCCGAAACTCATGTAAACTCCCAATCTCAATCATCAGAAAGTATTTTGGATGGTAGCATGACTTTGGAAGGGGAAGATAATTTTGATTCTGATGAGGATTTTAAGCCCGTTCCGGGATCGTCAAAAGAAGTGAGCAGTTCGAAAAAGACATTTTCATTACCAGCATTGGCAACAGCGTTAGATAGATCAGGAATTTCGAGTAGAAAAGGTGCAATGATAGCAAGTACTACACTTGAAGATGTTTTCTTAATAACAAAGACCGAGGATTTACTTGCAATAGGATCAGATGGAACAGCAGTGAATACTGGTGCTAAAAGGTGGTATGATACGCCTGCTTGAGTTGCATGTAAGAAGGCCGTCGCAATGGCTCATATGTCAGTTGCATGCAATGAGTTACCTTTACGTCATTTAGTACAGTATTTAGATGGAAACACTACAGGCCCGTTTACATATTGTGGTCTTGTAGGGAAACTTCTAGACTCATCTGAAAAACTACCAGTTGTGAAATTTAAACAAATCACTGTTGATCTGCCCACAGTAGATGTAGATGGACTTAGTACTGACCAAAAATATTTGTATCAAATCTGCCATGCTATATCATCGGGATATTGTCCAAAAGCATTGTCAAACAAATCACCAGGAAAACTCTCTCATGCCAGATGTCTTACAACGGCAAATAGAGCACTTCGTCTGTGTATTGGTACAGAAAAACCATAACTTGAAATAGAAATATCGCGGAATATATTGTAAAAGTGTACGCAAAAGTTTGGTTTCTTATTAAAACTGAATCTTCATGCACAGCCGGTGCACAACATCTTTGGGAAATTATACACTACTCAAGATACCTGAGCGATGAGCTGAAATCAGTACTGGATCCTGTAATCCAAAGAAATGGCTTCTATGGTCACCTGGAAAACCTACTGATTGCCATGATCAACGAAAAACGATTGTTTGTGAGGAAATTAGGCTTCAGAAGAATACTGAATGCCCGAACACTTGCTCAGGAAACTATTCGTGATTTTGTCATTCCACCTCTCAATTTTCATGCAAATGACTATGCAGAATTGATAAATTGGCAGAATTGCTTACTTACAGAGCCTCCACAGACTAAACATGTATCAAGTGCAGAGCTTGAGAAAAGGGCCAAAACTGGGGACGTTATTGAAAGTAATCTATGGAATCTCCTGTGCCATACACAAGCTGTCGAAAGGACAGTCAAGTTAGTCACAGAAGCATCGTCATCTGTCTGTGGAGCAGAATATCGCGATGGGTTTATTCGCACAACATTGATGTCCTGAAAGATGATGCCAAACTTTGAAAATAAGCACAATATACAGTGTAAGACTGATATTAAAAAAAAAAAAAACTATTTCACAAAAAGCTGTGCCCACATACTTAGGTACTTTATCCTTTGGAACTTTAATTTTGATCCTAAAAAATCCTATCGTGCTATTATAGATATAAAATAGCTTAATGAAGAATTTAATTTTTAATAGTAAAAATTCTGTTGCAAAAGGCCAAAATACCGAAATATTCCAAATAATACAAATTTCACCAGCCCATCAGAGGGATTAAATATTAAAAGATATGTATATATATATATATTTTTTTTTTTTCACAAAGAGTCTTAAAATTTAACTATTTCCACCACAGGCAGTTAAAAAAAAATTATACATGAAAAATTAAAAAATAAATGAAAAACGTTGAATTTTGCATATTTGGTGAAAGTTCAAAGGCCTGGCGGGGGGGGGGGGAGAAGGGCTTTATTTTAATTATTATTATTATTATTTTTTTTTTTTACAGACAACTGATGCCAATACACAACTTTTCCCACCACAGGCGATTTTGATTTAAAAAAAAAACGTAAAAATCAACCCACCCTAGTGCTTATAGCATGTAAGTTATAGGGCATAGCAAATAATCTATATATTAATATATTTTAATATATATAATATATATATTATTAATATGTCTTAATATATTTTAATTAATTATTATTTTTTTTTTACAGACAACTGATGCCAATACACAACTTTTCCCGCCACAGGCGATTTTGATTTTTAAAAAAAGTAAAAATCGACCCACCCTAGTGCTTATAGCATTTAAGTTATAGGGCATAGCAAATAATCTATACTTGTGATAAAACTGTAGTGTTTGTTTATACTTTTTTGCACGAGGAGGGGGGGGGGGAGGAGGGTTCGACATATTTACTTGATTCTAAAGGGTATATGTAATTATTAGCAATTTCTTATAATTTTGATCTGTTACTCAGAAAAAAAAAAAAAAAAAAAAAAAAAACCAAATAAAATTTGAGTCATTATACGTACCACATTTCATTGTTTCTTGAAATCTAAAAAATTACTGTACGGCCAAAGTAGGAGTAAAATTTACATAACTAAAAAAATAACATTTGAAAAAAAATATTGACTCGGTGTAACCACTTCTGGATAATTTACCTAGCTGTCAAATGCCTAGTCAAATGTCAAATGCTGTCCTGCCTAGCTGTCACTTATTTATGTTACAATTGTGGTTTTTTTTACTTATTTAAACCAGGTGTTTTTTTAAATTATTAATTTTGGAAACGATTAATCTACTAAAATAAACTGCTGAGAATTTTTATTAGGGCCGTCATGAACATAAGTGGTTAGTGTTCTTGCGTTGTGTAATAACTAGGTAAGTCAATCATTGTCTAGAAGAATAAAAGTAATTAAATATCGCGAACCTAAAAAAAGGAAAATTTTGATATTCATCTTAAAAAGAAAATTAAAACTTCAACATCCTGAAATAAAACTTGATAGACAGAGAGATTGACTCCAATAAACAAGCGATTAATTCAGCTCCAAATATAATTTATTCATTATCATTATATCTTACATTATTAACGAAGATAAATCTCAATAACAAAAAATACATTTTTTTCCCCCATCAAATATTTATCATATACAACATAACTCTTAGAATTAAATTAAAGGAAAACACTTTGTACTCTTAACATCAAGGAGCTGAAAATTTTTCTTCTCATATTAAAATAAAAAAAATAAACATCGTTAACCGTAAAAAAAATATTCTGAGTGGACAGAAAATAAAATAAATATTTAAAACTTACATGACCGGATCCGGAGAAAAATAAAAAAAAAACTCAAGCAAAGAAAAACATAGATGTTGTTCGCCTCATAGTGAGACGTTAAAAGAACGAAGAGGCGAGGGAGAGAGGAAAAAGTCAGATACCGCAGCTTTCGCCGTGCTCGTCGAAGTCCCGTTACAAACTTTTTCTCCGCGGCACGTTCGCTCGCCGCATCACACCTCGCCTCCGATATGTAAAGTAGTTCGTGCAGTAATATTTTTACTTTTTAAAGTTTCACCTCTCATTTTGCAAATACGATCTTTTTTCCATGCATGAGGTGAACTTAGGTCATCATATCGTCACCTTTCATGACGATGTACTGAATAATTATTATTTTAATTAATTTTGGTCTCCGTATTCTTGCGCTGTTATTTTGTCTGCTCCCATGATGACACAGCTCTCTGGAATGTTGATTACTTTTCCATGTGTCCCCTGCACTTGATATACCAGGCTTTATGGGGGGTGTAAACAAGATGGCGAAGCAGCATCTTGAAGTATCTTGGGACGTTTTTGGAAAAAAGGAACATAGGGAGAGATATTTAGGAAAATAAAACAGTAGAGAATTTACTAAGCAAAATCACTTAATTTTAATAAAAACACATAAAACATTATTTAATACGGCGGATTAATTAGTTAAAATTTTTTATTTGGGAATACCTTATTCCCCCGTACACGATATATATTTCGGTTACACACATAACCATCTTCAGTCGTTTCTGGATCTCTCACTAATGGCGGCTTCTTTTTATATCTTCGTTCTTCTTCTTGAAAGTTCGATGCATGACGTCATCCCATGATTGGTCGATTGTATGAAGCGTATCGTTGATGCTGCCCTCTGTCGTCAATATTTCTAAGCTCTCACGAATGTAGGCATATATACTATTTTTAAAGTTGGCTATTTTTTTAATATTTTTAAAATCAATGGTAATGGGCTCTTTCAAAGCAAGACGGGCTAGAGCGGTACTTTGTTTCTGGAGGTTAATGTCTTTAAAATGTTCGTTTTTTCGTTCTTTAATTTTCCTTTTTGTAACGCCGATGTAGCAATTTTCTTTATTAGTATCGTTTGACATAAAATTAATTTTATAGATCCCTGCGGTTTCGATGGGGTTGATTGGGTCTTTTTCCGATCTAATGCGCTGAAAGATTGTTTTATTAGGTTTAATTGGAATACGGAAGTTCTTTTTACTGGCGATATTAGAAAGTTTATTGGCTATCCCTCGGCTAAAGGGGATAGCGGTAGTAAAACGTGGTTTATCTTTTTGACGGTTGTCTATAACATTTAGTTTACGTTGCCTAGCTTTGAAAACTTTGTCGAAAATTTCTCGAGGGTAGTGGGCGTCTTGACATTTTTTCTTTATGAAAGCAATTTCTTTTTGAAGGAGGTCGTTGTTAGAACACACTTTGAAAGCGCGGCCGATATAGGAACGAATAGCAGCAATTTTATAGTTGAAAGGGGTTTTAGATTTAAAATTTACTATATTAGTATTACAAGTAGGTTTTCAAAAAATGGTGGTCTCAATGAGATAATTGTTTCTGGTTATGTTCACATCTAAGTAATTGAGGCTATTATTGATTTCTTTTTCGTATGTAAATTTAATGTTCGGGTCTATGGCATTAAGTTGATTGATCAAATTATTTTCTTCATTATTGTGGGTGGTAAGGATAGCGAAGATATCGTCGACATAGCGAAGCCAAAGTTTGATGGTATTATTGTGTGTCTGTTTAATCTGTTCTTCAAGGATTCTCATTTTCCAGTCGGCAATTATTCCGGATATGGGGGAGCCCATGGGGACTCCTTTTATTTGTTGGTAGAAGTGATTATTATATTGAAAATATGAGTTATTTAAAATTAGATTTATTGCACTAGTTAGGGTGTTAATTATGTCTATATCTTTAAAACTACTTTGATTTCAAAGTAGTTTTAAAGGGATCCGCAGGGATCTATAAAATTAATTTTATGTCAAACGATACTAATAAAGAAAATTGCTACATCGGCGTTACAAAAAGGAAAATTAAAGAACGAAAAAACGAACATTTTAAAGACATTAACCTCCAGAAACAAAGTACCGCTCTAGCCCGTCTTGCTTTGAAAGAGCCCATTACCATTGATTTTAAAAATATTAAAAAAATAGCCAACTTTAAAAATAGTATATATGCCTACTTTCGTGAGAGCTTAGAAATATTGACGACAGAGGGCAGCATCAACGATACGCTTCATACAATCGACCAATCATGGGATGACGTCATGCATCGAACTTTCAAGAAGAAGAACGAAGATATAAAAAGAAGCCGCCATTAGTGAGAGATCCAGAAACGACTGAAGATGGTTATGTGTGTAACCGAAATATATATCGTGTACGGGGGAATAAGGTATTCCCAAATAAAAAATTTTAACTCACTTAATTTTGTATTAAAAAAAAAAAAAAAACTAGAAACTCTGATTTTTCTTACAAAATTTCCATTGTAGAATATTTTAGTTTATAAAAAATAAAAATGGCATTCCTTCAAAATTTTACACATATAAAAAAACAAAAAAAAAAAAACCACAAGAAAAAAAAAAAAACACTCAGAGAAAAAAAAAAAGGAAAAAATGTCCACTCAGAAAGGTTATAACAAATCACCATTTACTACATGTCATAATTTGAAAATTCCTTTAAAATTTGATTGAACAAAATAAAATCATTCTTTTAGTTTTTAATCTTAAATATTGAACCAAATTACTGTTAATATTTGTCACTTAGGAGAGTGCTTACACACACTTAGTACCATATATAGTTAATTACTTCTATTAAGGGGAGAGCATAGCATAAAATTTATCTTCTGACAAAATTAAAAATGGCATTAATTAATTAAAACTTATCCACAACTACTGAAAACAGCTTCATGCCCTTAGAGCTCAATGATCAACACAACATTTATGATCATATCCAAACAGGGATTGTAAATATCACAATACTTTTGAAATATAAAAAATATCCGATATTTTGATATATATATATCATGACATTTTGATATATATCCGATATTTTCATTTGTATCAGATATTTTCGATAAAAAGTTAATTAATTGTGTGTGTGCTGTTTATAAATATTTTCATTCATGATATAAACATTACAACATAACATAGTTAATTTTTCCCCTCGCATTTAATAAAGATTTTTTATCTAATACAATAGCACTTTCCAACAATGTTGAAAAGTGTTCATGATTTTGGTTTGTCTGTCCATGTAATCTATTATTAAATTTAACTTATGGAATTATTTCAAGTCTGACATCACTTTTTTTCATTACAGTCTGTAACATAACTGGGTTTCTAAATCATTTGATAACTTGTGACATCAATCTCAGTTGCTCCAGCTAGCTTTACAAAGAAAGGAATCTCATGTTTTTCACTTTTTACTCGAAAGGGTGTCGGAGAAGCTCTTTAAAGCATAAAAATTTGGGAAATTTCTCTAAAAATCAGAAGACTGATAGATTTTCAAAATTATAAAATCGTCTATGCCTTTTCTACATCGTTTTACAAATATGTGCAAATTTTCAAGTCAGAACAGTTTGAACAGTGTGGATTTGCATTTGTATACTACATAGAGAGACAAGCTTTCACATTTATACACCTCATAGTACTAGTTTATCAGGAGCATATAAGTATTTAAAGTATCATATCAATGATTTTTCAAAGAACATGGCGTTATAGTTATGAAAGGTAAGGGGGCTGTTGAGCATTCAGTAGATTCAAAGGATTCAGTACTAAGAAACACCACACTGTACATTTTTGGATGATTTCAATATGTGAGCATATTTTTCAACCAGTTTGTTCTTTGTAAGGTATTTCAAAACAAAGTTTTCTCTTACAGTCTGTTGTTACCTTAAAAAATGAAAAGTAAAATTTTATATCTAAAAGTATTTCTTTCTATTTTTTAAATAATTCATTGTGTGGGGACTCCTCTTCAGCCAAGGCCAGACGCAGTGGGAGAAATGGGTGCAGGGGTTTACGGTACACCCCTAACCCAGAATAAATAGAGATGTAGCTTTAATGCCATTAAAATATGTAAAGTATCGGTTTCGGTATCTGTCGATCCCTTTTAAATTTCCTTTTCAGGAAAGGCCTCTCTTATCACCATTAAAACAATAGTATCGAGCTTGGTAAACTTTTTATATATTTTTTACATGAGATAATTAATAACATTTTATTGGAATAACTTTTTATGCTATCTATGTATTTAAGCTTAAAGATATTTAAGCTAAAGTGGTTCTGATGGTGGTAAGATAAGTGTCTCTACTAAATATGCTTTCTATTATTATTACTAAGCTACTATTACTTCTATTAGTACTATTACTTCTATTATTATTATTATTATTAAGCTTATCTCTACTAATTTTGCTTTCCAATCAAAAGTTGTTCATGTTTTAAATTCTAACTAAAGTAGTGCACATTGTGAAATTATGCTCGATATTGGCAAATGATTAATTCAATTTCACATCCTCTTTTTTTCAATAAATGTGTTATTTCATGCATATATGTCTCTTTATTTGTGTATGCATGCTATACCCACACTATGTTATCTCTTTCAGCTAAGGCAATTCTGACTAAGATCTGGGGCCTAACTTTTGTCTCAGGTGCTCCGTCATTCTTGCATTCACAATGCAATTTCATTTCTCGATTAATTAAGGTAATTTCTTAAATGCCAACATGGCAAGTATGCCCATGTTTAAAATATCCTAGAATTCTTCTTTAAAATCATCATGGAGGCTCTCCAAGTGTTGACTGTAAAAGCAAGTCACAGTTACTGAAAGGTATTGCTGATAAATCGGGGAAGTTATTAAATTTGGCAGCCAATATTCCTTTTTTTACGGTAGCAGTTTGTGTACTAAAGTAGCAACAATATTTTTTGTTAGATTCCAATTTAAGTAGTTGCTTCAAAGCAAAAGATTCCCATCATTAAACACTTTATAAAGGTCTATCAAGTATGCAATTTCATTTTGTGATTTGATGAGGTTGCTTAGTTATTCTGCAGTGATTTCCCGAAAAATTTTGGTTAGCCAGGCAGCATTATGAAGCAGAAATGTGTTAATTCTACCAAATTAAAGCATTTGAAATAATATTCTGATACTTTTGCTGGGTGGTTAGTAAAACTTGTCAGTTAATGCGCCGAGTTAGAAAGGCCTGGAGAGAACCCTGTTCTGTATTTTTCTTTTTCAGGAACTCTATGATGTCAAACAGATCAAAGATAAGATCAGGTAAATCAAACCGATTGTAAAAATCAGTCAGAAATATTTCTTGACAGCAAGCCCACTTTCTGTGCGAAGCAGCAAGTGGTTGGAATCTTCATCACTAGCAAAATAAAGCTCACAAAATAGTCTGTCATTTAGTAAGCTGATTCCAATTTTAACTAAATTAGTGCCACCTGTTGCATATCTTAAAATAGTTTCTGCATTTCTTATGGGTAACAAGATCCGACTAAAACTAAAAACAAATACTGAGGACTACATAATTTCTATACCAGGCAAATTTAAAGCCAGAATTTTATAAATAGAATTTGTTCGCCGCCCCTCTACATTGCTTTTACGGCTCCTAATTTTTTCTCAGCCTTCTACTGCCTCCCTGAAAGCTTCCAGTGTCCACAAAAAAGGCATTATCCCCTCTTTAAAAAAAGACTGATCAAATAGATCAGTTAAACAGTCAGAATGTCAGTCATAAATGGCTTCATCCTGTACATAATAGAGATGAGACGGGCTCAGCCCGAGCCCGACTCGGGCTCTGTAATTCACGATTGCGTTCGGGCTCGGGCTCGTGAAAAATTTCTCCTTTGTTGAACATACTCCTTGAAACAGATTTTAAAAAGTGATTCATGGGATAAATAGACGTACTTATTTCAAGAAATAGCGGCACGGGGGACTAGAAGGTGTGTGAAGCTCCAAAAATTATTGTATCCTATTAATGAAGTAGTTAATTTTATTTGTCTTTTAGGCTGAAAATTTCGGGGCTCGGGCTTCAAAAAATGAGCCCGAACTCATCTCTAGTACATAACATTAATTTCTGTAGCAATTCTAATTACCAGTAGTTAAAAAGTAGTTTCTGAAAATTTTACATATTAAAAAGAGCATGATAAAAAATTTCAAATAGAATTTAGATAGAATGTATGAACTTCTTCATACAACATTACAAAATGTAAAATTACATTTTCTGTTCTACATTTATGTGCGAAAAAAAGCAAATATTAAAATTAACTCAATAATAATAATAATAAGAAATCTCATGCAGTCAATACTTACGACTCAATAGCATTTTGAGGAGGTATTTCTATGACTTCAATAGAATTGAAATGTGTGATGAACAAATAAGGCAACTGGTATGCTAAAATAAATTAAAAAAATATATTTAAAATACCAAATCATTCAAAAAAATAATTAAAAATTATGAAATTTTTGTAAAAGTTTTACAAAATGAAATGAATGTGTAGAATTTTATTAAAATATGTGCTTCAAGGTCACACCCTTAACTTAATAAGAGAAGTAAAAAAAAGGAAAAAAAAAAAGATGATTTTCTAAGAGCAAATTTTCAAGCTTTTCGCCTCGATAATGAAGTGATCTGCATGGCAGCAACGTGAAAAATAGAGTCATATGGATTTACCCACGGTATACTGAACAATTATGACTCACCTAATTGGGATGTGCTTAATTTTTTAAATTTTAAATCAGCAATGTGCTCTTTCCTTTCAGTTATTTCTATGTAACATTCTTTTTTATTTGTTTCGCTAAACTTTGGTTTATTTTGCAGATGGCAGCAAATTCTTCGTTATCAATTAAAACTTTGTTGGTTAGAATTCTTTTAAATTAGTCATATTTGGTTTGATTAGTATTTTAATTCCTTAATTATTGGCAGCTTGAGCTATTTTTATGCTTGCTCTTCTGCAGTATGTATGGCAATGGTGTATTTACTTTTTTTTTGGTAGTCTATTGTAAATTTTCTCAAGTCTATTTTTAAAAGTTAAGCACAGGATAATTAGGATAACCAGAATCTTTATACTCTTTTTATCCTTTGAAAAAGAGTCGTTGGGACATATTTTGATGGTGCAGTTCACATATGATCTGATTGTAGATATTTTATAGTTTTATGGAGTTTTCTTGTTATAGCTGACAATCTCCGTAACTGTTTGTTGGTTTTCTGTATACTGTAGTTAGAAAAAGTTCAGGTTTGTCTGGATTATTTTGACATCAAGGTAATGCAGGATATTACTGTTTTCCATTTCGTAGGTGAATTTATATTACTATTAAAAGTATTCAAGTTCATTATACAGTGCACTCCCAGAAATCCGCACAGCTCAGGGGGAGGGTTTGTGCGGATTTCAGGGTATAAATTTAAAACAGAGTATTTTTACCATAAAAATTTAACTTTCATAAAACTACACTTAAGAGTAAGCAAATTAAATATATGATGACAACAAATGAAATTATTCATTACTATACCAAAATTATTTATATAGGGTCGTATACTGACCCTATGAATTGATGAATTACTATTATGTGCTTCTAATTAAAAGCAGGACATGTGCTCAATGACTAGGCGAAGTTACTTGGACACACACACATTTAATATTCTTATATTTACAAAGGTATACTAGAAATCTTTTACACCACTTAGGTACGTAAACAAAACATCCACACAGGATTCACTGCTTAAAAAGAAAGAAACAATAAAACAAGCCACCCAGGCATGCACCAAAAAAGATTTTTGGTGCAAGCATTTTGGTGCATTTGGAATTTTTTTTTAAATGAAATACTGCTTTATCACTAATTATGAGCATATTTTAGTAAAATATTCACTTCTTCACGTGTGAAGAGTAGGTGCGCAGTTATTTTAAAATAAAAAAAATGTCCATTTCATGTAGTGCCTGAGGTATTTAATGCTAAAACGTGAACCCAAAAAACAGCATGATGTTGAAATAAGACATTTTGAAAGTGAGAAGTTCACTGCAAACGGTCAAACTTTTAACTTTTTTGATAGCGAATGACACTGACATAGTTTTTTGCGTGTCATTATATTGCAATGATCTCAGGTTAGTACATATGATGCAAACTTTAAGTCAAGAATAAAGTAATTTTGCTTTTTCTAGATTCCACATCATTGGAATTAATTCGAATAATACATGTGAGGAAAATTTTTGTTTCCTACCGTGCGAAGAATGGGTACGCAGCTAGAATGTACAAAAAATACTATAACTTCATTTGAAATATTTAAAAGTTTTTCATTTAAATTAAAAATCTCTTAATTATTTTATAAAATATTTAACTTAAAGTAAAATAGTATTAATTAATTAAAACAGGAAAAAGGCAGTAAACAAATACTTGGGGGAAAAAAAAGTTTTTTGTTAATCTAAAATTAGAGTTATATATATATATATATATATGTTGTGTTTATGTTACCGTGAAAGTGTGAAATCTGGAGAATGTCGACTTCCATTGCTGAATGCCAACATTCACATAGTCTCTTGGTGTATGTCTGAAATATTTGATAAATATCCTTACTTCTCACTTGCACCAGTTAATGTCGATATTCACCATGCACTAATGGTGAATGTTAACTATGTTGTTAATTAGCTGCATGAAAATGTTAATGTTAATTAGCTGCATTTGTTTTCCATATTTCAGGTGAGATTAAATGTCCCAAGAGTGGCAGAACACTTTAGGCTCTCTTGCTGAGAGGAGTTACCAATCACTGTGAGGATTGTAGAGTTGTGTTGTACCACAGAGAATTTAAATGTAGATTTAAAAGGCAGCTAGGCATTGTTTTTTTTTCTTCTTTTAAGTTATACATGTAGGCAATGAAGAACTTTTCATTTATACCGTACTGGGCTTTTCTTCTATAACCTTGGCTAACCATTGGATTCATGGGGAAATAATCTCCCCTAACAGAATAAATATATTTTTGCTACGTTTTTGCTTTTCTGTTGACTTCGACTTCTCTTTTTGACCTCTGCCAGAGCATATCTGTGCTTGTTGGCGCACACCGGTGGTGGTCCGAAAATTAACTAGAATATAATCTAATATTTGGTCTTTCAGAGTAACATTTACATTTTTTTTTTAATTTTGCCAGTATTGTACAAATAAATAGATATTTTAATTGTTAAATTACATATTTTATGCAGCATTACCTATATATATATATATTTAAAGAGATGTTTTTTGTAAATTACTTTTCAATGCATTTCAATTGTTTTAATGATGTGCGAAACATGTTAGTACTTTATTTCTCTAAGATGAAATCACATAAAATATAAACAAATAAATAAAATAAAATAAACATACACCAGAACTAAAAGCATATTTAGTGCCGGATATCCGTATCCAGCAGTCAAAAGAGCTTTGGATATTCGATATCCTGCAAAATCAATATCCAGTGCAGCTCTAGTTATTTCGAAGCAAAAGACTGAAATAGACCCTGATAGCAGAATTCGGACACTTACAGACAGGGTGGAAACAAATATGCTGAGGACAAAATAAGACTAGTTCTTCACTCTGTCTTTCCCCTTCTCTGAATAGGCAGTTTTTTAAAGATTAAGAACTTAAAATGTTGCCTGTTCAATTCCCAGTTTTTCCAAGCTTTTTTTTCCTTCTTCTAAATTCACCGATAATTATCTTACCAGTTTTATACAATAGATAAACAAATTTTAAATATTAATAACAAAATTAATACTCAAAAAGAAAATTTTGCATATACATTTTGTCATCTCAATCACAAGTCATGTACCAATCGGAATTTTGAAATAGGCAGCAGGAAAATCCAGCTAAGACTGATTAACAATATATTCTAGCTTTAAATAGAGGGCGATTCAAATGAATTTTTCTTTAAATTAGCTGAATTTAGAAATGTCTTTTACAAAGCTGCAGAAATGCTCCCAAAATATTTCTTTATACATTTATAAAAAAAAAATCCAAATTTTTAAAATCTGATTAAATTAGAGTAATTTTGATGCTTGTTTTGTTACACAATATAACAATTCAAATACCAGGTTTAATATGAATACTCCTAAATAGCAAGCCACAGATACCTATGTTAAAATATGTACTTACTCCTTCTAAAAATACTGATACACCATTTTCTGTATGTTTTCTCTCACAGAACCAGTCTTGAGAAAAATTTTTAGTGTAGAATTCCCCTGATCCAATCATTAGAATTAACAATATTTTAACACCTTCCAGACAATTCTTTCATCTGCTACATTATTATGGAAAAGAGAAAAGCTTAGGATTCCCTTCCATATGTATCTGGAAGTTGGCATGGCACCCAACAGACTTTATTTATGCATTTTTCTTTAATGGGGTAGGGAGAAAAATATACGGCAGAATTTTTTAGAAGTGCCTGCAAAGGAATCGCAAACTTAAAAAAATAAACAATATGGAAAATAAAGTGTAATTTGTAGAATTCTGAAGAATATGAACAAGGGGTGGGGGGAGGAAATATGCATTTTGGCAGAAAAATTATGTTACTTAAAAAAATACATATGATAATTAATTACCAAAAGAAAGAGGTAATCTTGACCACTTCATATCATTTGCTCTTGTTCTTTGACCATTGCCATTTACAAACACTCCCATTTCTAAGAAAAAATAACACTTAACACATATCAATACTTTAAAAACAAAACAATACATCATCCAAACATCAAATAGTTATATAAAATACAAATAGAATAATTGTTAGGGAGATCATTTATCATTCAAGCACAAAAGTGAAAGTGATTGACGAGAAATAAAATTTTGGAAGTATTCAGGTTTTGGATGTTTTGCTGTATAATTGTTATAAAAACTGTTTATTATAATTTAAAAGCAATAGGACGAACAGGGTTAAAATCATTAAAAGCAGATAAAAACACATTAAAATCTGTCAGTAGCACTTTCGGTGGCAGCCACCACCTTCTTCAGCTCTGGTCTCGAAATGCCTTGCTCTCTTCCTCAGTATGGCGTTCCATCCAGGATCTATCTGCGCATGTGTCATGTCATTTATAGCGCCATCTGTCGTTATAATCTGTAAAGCTTCCATGTTTAGGGCATAATAGTTATTTTTGTAATCGGAGAGTTTTTGGCTATTATTAAAGTCGATTTCTATGGGGCGTTCTTGTGCTATTTTTGAGAGGGCAGTACTGGGTTTATTGAATTTAATGTCATAGTCGTGTTCCTTTTTTCGGTCTTTGATTTTCCTTTTCGTCATACCAATATAGCAGCCTGGTTTATTAGAACTATTGTCTGTAAAGTTTATTTTATAAATGTCGGCTGTTTCAACAGGAGCAATAGTGTCTTTATCACTGCGAATGCGTTTGAAAATATTTTGATTAGGTTTTATGGGAATTTTAATATTTTTCTTAGCAGCTTCATTTGTTATTTTTAGAGCAGCTCCCCTGCAGTAAGGAATGGCGTTGGTAAATTTTGGTCTCTGGTTTTGATAGCTATTAATTTGTTCAAGCTTCTTGATTCTCTTTCTGAAAAGGTTTTTGACGATGGATTTTGGGTAACCTGCGTTTTTACATTGGGTTTTAATAAATTGGAGTTCTTCATTGAGGAGGTTTTCGTCCTAGCATACTGTAATGGCGCGATTGACATACGACCTTTACGTCAGCAATATCTAAAATTCACTCCTTCTCCGATCAAATATACAGGACTCACGAAAGAAACCACTGTCGCAAATTAAAATACTGGCTTAAGAACAAACATAATCTAAAAACCGTACCCTTAAAAACAGAAAATCAATATATAAATATCTCAGACTACCCTCTAACTCAACAGCAACACGACGTCCTAAATACATCCTGGAAGATAATATAAACATTTTCGACTCAATAGCCAGCTTTGAAACCGCAATATCCGACCTTCCCCCCTCCAGACAAAAACTACTTAAGAATCATAGCCCAACAAGAACTTATTACTAAACTTGAAACTCCCTCCTGCGATTCTGCCGATGCATAAATGATTTAAAGAAAAATAATAATATAACATGTTTAAGCTCTGACAAAACCGGTAAAATAGTGATTATGAAAAAAACTGATTATATTACCCAAATGGAAGAAACCATCAATAAACTGCAAATAGAAGAATTACCAAAAGATCCGACCGGAAAAATTTTCAATAAAGTTAAGGAATTAATTAAAAATGGAACCTGGCCTGCTAATAAACAACCCACTTTAACTAATTTTGCCCCCATAGCCCCAAGAATGTTTGCTAAATACAAAGACCATAAAACCCCTCCCTCTTTAAGACCCATAGTCAGTAAATGTGAAGGACCAACTTATGATCTTGAGAAATATCTAAAACCCATCCTACAAGAGCTCCTACCTAAAAATGACAATATTTTATCCTCAACTGAGAACTTTATTCAACGCCTTAAAGACATCACAATAAACACCCAGGAATGTTTCGTTAGCTTTGACGTCACTAACCTTTACCCCTCTATAGATATTCAAGAAATGAATGCAATAATAAATAAGCAAATCACCTCTAACATTGACAATAACTCTACCTCCTCTACAATAAATAGCGCACTTAATCTTATTCTTAACAATTCATACTTTCAATTTAATCATAATTTCTACAGACAAAAGAAAGGCATACCTATAGGGTCGCCGATCTCAGGTGTCATCGCAGATTGGAAAATGCGGCTGGTGGAGAGGGTCATTTTCGATAATCTATCCAACCACATAAACACATGGTTTCGCTATGTCGACGATGTCTTTGCAATAGTTAACAAAAATGAAACCGAAAATATCCTCACAGAAATCAATTCAATAGACAAAAACATTCAATTCACCATGGAAATAGAAGAAAATGCCACCATAAATTACCTGGATGTTAAAATCATTAGAGATAAGAAGAATAATATCCACACTACCGTATTCAGAAAAGCCACCAATAATAATGAAATAGTACATTTTAACTCAAAAACTCCCTACAAATTCAAAATAGCCGCCATACGCTCGTATGTCAATCGTGCCATTACAGTATGCTCGGACGAAAACCTCCTCAATGAACTCCAATTTATTAAAACCCAATGTAAAAACGCATGTTACCCAAAATACATCGTCAAAAACCTTTTCAGAAAGAGAATCAAGAAGCTTGAACAAATTAATAACTATCAAAACCCGAGACCAAAATTTACCAACGCCATTCCTTACTGCAGGGGAGCCGCTCCAAAAATAACAAAAGAAGCTGCTAAGAAAAATATTAAAATTCCCATAAAACCTAATCAAAATATTTTCAAACGCATTCACAGTGACAAAGACACTATTGCTCCTGATGAAACCGCCGGCATTTATAAAATAAACTTTACAGACAATAGTTCTAATAAACCAGGCTGCTATATTGGTATGACGAAAAGGAAAATCAAAGACCGAAAAAAGGAACACCACAATGACATTAAATTGAATAAACCCAGTACTGCCCTCTCAAAAATAGCCCAAGAACGCCCCATAGAAATCGACTTTAATAATAGCCAAAAACTCTCAGATTACAAAAATAACTATTATGCCCTAAACATGGAAGCTTCACAGATTATAACGACAGATGGCACTATAAATGACATGACACATGCACAGATAGATCCTGGATGGAACGCCATACTGAGGAACAGAGCAAGGCATTTCGAGACCAGAGCTGAAGAAGGTGGTGGCTGCAACCGAAAGTGCTACCGACGGATTTTAATGTGTTTTTATCTGCTTTTAATACTGTTTATTATAATTCAGATAAAATAAGCTTTAAAAATACTTTAAGTGAACCCCACGAAAAGTGACAGAGTGTGGGTTCTCAGCATTTAAAGAAGGGTTCTCAGCATTTTTACATAGGTTGTACAGAATATTGTTACAAATTTTGAATCAATACTGCCAGACACTTTCTGTGGGCGGCAATTGTTGCCAGAAACTTTAAAGATCGAATGAATAAAATCTCAAGTAGACACCACATGACTTCCTTGAACGTCTGTTAAATCATAAATTTTTTCAGTGTACTTCTGTAAACACCCAACTTGCGTTTGAATTTTCTCAATTCAACAATGGGAGAGCAAATAATTATTCATTCATTCTAAAACAAAAGTATTTAATTCAATAACTGACAGGTACAAAATTTTATCTTTTCACAAGAGCCAGGTATTATAACATTATATCAACTTCAAATTAACGCATCAAATTTGACCGAAGCACAAGCGGTCAACTCGCAGGCTATCGCAGGCAAGAAAAAGTGATCATTAATCATACGCCAAAGCGGCAATCTCGCCAACAGAGCCAAGGGCGATATCTAGCCAAGCCGCTGGCATGTACATGTGTTATTCAGTGAAGGACGAAACAACTTCTATAAAGGTTTTTGTTTGAAAGGGACAAAATACTGCAATAAAATTAAGGTTTAGAAATTGCTAGCCAAATAGGTGAGATATCGGCAAGCTGGGTTCAATTTGAAAGATTCGTTTTTGGCACCTTAATTGAGCGATATTTCGCAAAAAGCTGACAAAGATTGAGATATTTAGTGAGATTTTGGTCACAGCCGAAATATAATGATTCATCACAGACTTTTAATGAATTGAAGGTATCCACAGACCTTAATATATTGAAAGTCTTTTGGTTGACCCTGTAAATACATTACTCAGTCGATTGTAATAAAAAAAATGCACTATTGTATGTTACACTAGTTCTAAATACTAAGTCTCAATATTCTATAGTAAACAGTTTTAGAGTTATACAAAATGTGTGTAATTTATATTTTAAGTGAAATTTGGCAATATTTTGGCAAAACTCACTAAGGTCGATGATAAATGGCGAGATTTTGGGCATGGACCAAACAATGACTGACTACAGACGTAATATATTGAAAATATCCATAGACATTAATGTATTGAAATTCTTTTGGGTGGTTGTGGCATAAATATGACCACATGTTTTCATGTGACTGAAAGCCCCTGTAAATATTTAAACTCTAACTTGTTAATTAATCCTTTTGATATTTAAATAACTATGCGTGGCCTGGCACAAGTGGGTTGCAATCAAAACATAGTAAGTACTCTATATTCATTAGAATATTTCAAATAATCAACATGTCTCCCGGGACCACGGCAATAATCACTGTGTGCAATCTCATTTTTTGCCTGCCGTTTTCTCCCGCCAACCGTGGAGATTTATGCCATGAACCAGCTCGACGGCAATGCCGATCGGCGGCACTCCTCCGATGATATGACGGCTTCCCCCTGCGGTGCCTCTCTAACCCTATCACTGTGGTGTTGTCACTATATTATTGCTTTTCTTTTGTTAATGATTAATTTAATTTACCTCTACCCAGCACGTTTTAGTAATTTAGGATCTTTCTAGTTAAAAATTTAAATAACCGCTATGTAATTTCTTACTTTTGGGGGGCTGTTAATTATTTATTTTGTTTAGCAGTGTAAAGTGTTCTCTCTTTTGTTTACCTTTTTTTGTGATTAAATTTTCTCTTCACCGGCCGTTTTTTCGCCTTCAGGGTGTTTAAAATCAATATTTACTTTTAATTGCCATTCTGTGGGTAATCAGGAGTTTAAAATATAGTGGTTGTACTTCATACCTCCCTTTTCATTAAAGTTGTTTTGATGGGATTTTTTTAAAAATTAATTTTCGTAACTTCCCGTAATCCCGCTTTTTCATTATTTTATTACTTTATTTCACCTGTTAGGCATCTCTCTGTAAATTTTCATCATCTTTTAAGTTTTGCTTCCTATTTCACGCTATTGCATCATATTATGTGCCTGTTGCATCAGATCTCGGAAGTGACGTTAACTTTCCCGTGCTTTTCCTCCGAAATTGCTCTAGAACTTTCTTTCCCCCCCTTTTTGGGCACCAGGTCGGACTATCCCGGAATGACTTGGTGTGCACTCTCGACTCTGATTGGCTGAGGGTGGTTGCACGCGGGTGGTGATGGGGGTAAGCACGCGACTTTTCGTTCAGTTTCGCTGGGACGCTTCAAGATGTTAGTTGGCTAGTTGAGTGCTAGATCTTCCCCTTTTTCTTTTTTGCCATTCCGAAATGGTGACGCTAAGAAAGTGATGCTAAGTTAGCTCAGGAGGAGAGCACTTGGAGTGCAACATGATCGACACAATTATCCCTCACCTTTATTTAAAATGTTTGCATAGGTGCGGCCTCATCGTTTCGACATCTGTGGCTGGGATCAGTTCTCGCGGGATAGGCATGACAAGATAATGCTGCTGCCCTTTCACCGAAGACCTTGCACGGGATCTCGAGGCAATAAGGGAACTTCGGCGTGAGGATACGGCATCTTACTGCTGTCAGCACATCGTTTAAGGCCAGCCTGCAGACGCCATTCGAGACCCCCTGCAATTCCTGCATGAGGGAAGTTGCTCCAACGTCTGGTGAGATAAATTTTACCATTTTTTGCTATCTTAGTGAGTGAGGCCCTACCAACATCGGAGGAACATTTTCGGTCACCGGGCTCGTGGATCGACGTAGTAAGCTCATCCAGTGCCAAGAAATCTTTTGTTTAGCTGCAGATCATCAAGCCCTTGGGAGGCGTGTCATGTAACACCTTTTTTTTAATGCATTGTTAAGTCCGTCGATCATGTCATAAAAAAAATTACTAAAATGGGATTGAGATTATGTGTCAAGCGTACTACTGAAATTTGCATATAATATGTATGA
Source organism: Cheiracanthium punctorium (assembly GCA_038373885.1). NCBI lineage: Eukaryota > Metazoa > Arthropoda > Arachnida > Araneae > Cheiracanthiidae > Cheiracanthium > Cheiracanthium punctorium. The sequence continues at coordinate 150,132 of JAWZYV010011679.1, forward strand.
CGATTTATTACCTTTTGGCAACAACTATCTATTCAATAGCTTTGGATTTGATGTGAAAGTATAATTTTACCTTAATGACCCAAATGTTAAATTTTTGGTTTGAAACCATGGGTACCCAGGGGTTATAATTTGATTTTTTTTTTTTTAAATGTATGTGTATGAATTGCTTGTCCTGTTTAATTGAGCAGTGCCGGATTTAGTGGTAATTTGACCAAAACATATGCAATTGATTTAAAACCTGCTTTGTGACCTAATTTGAATGCTGCCTAGCTAAGAGTAAAATTCCTTTATTTTTGTCATTTCTGTAAAGTTGATAAATGCTGTGATGAAGATCACATATCTAATTTAAAAATCATTCAATTTGGTTTTCTTTAATGTAATCTATCCAAATTCAAGAATTCTAAATCACTTTTGTTTTCATTTTCTGCCATTTCGGCTTTTAAATCTGTATATTTACTTTTCCCTGTATGCACTATTCTTTTTGTTCTGCGTCTCTTCAGACCGGTGTGCTAAAAATAGATTATATTACGTCCGTTTGCAAAATCAACGGCCTTTTTGAATTTCCTCTTGGCATCCTGCTGGCGTAAGTTATTTAGTTGTTCCCCTGCGACGACTTTAAAATTATTTGCTCGCGATTACGTCATTGTAATTTTATTGGATTAACTGTTAGGGTTGCTCTGGAATTGGCGCTATTAATCTCAGCCAAGTTATTGTTCTCGCCAATGTGTAATTCTGTGCTGGCGTAATTTTTAAATTATTCCACCTTAATTTCACTGTCCATATAGGACGTATTTTTATTTTCGCTGAGCCACCACCGCCGTTATAATAATATTTCAATAGTATATGTTTAATAAAATAGTTTTTCAGTATTTAACGTCTTTTTATTTTATTGCAACATAAGTGCATTCGAACCTGGATTATCATGTATCACAACGCAGTCTTTAAATTTAAATCAGCCCTACCAAAAACCTTCTTTACATAAATTGGTGCCTACCCAGGCACTTGTGTTGCATTTTTCGGTGGTGGCTTAGCAAACGGCGCTCGGATGGAATCATTTCGGACAGTCGGAAGTTAAAGCTCAAGCGAAAAGACATCTGCCACAGCATTCTCGGGTGGATTAGAAAATGCCCGCGTCTCTCGCCACGGTTGTTCACCGTTATCTACCGATTCAACTCCTTCAGCATGGCATGACTTCCGTTTTCGTGCAGATACTGCTGGATAACATTTGGTAACCTGATGCTCGATTCGTTTTGCTTCATCTTCGCTTGCAGGTATGGAGTGTTTCTGCCGACCATGGATTTTCGTATATCCTGAATGATCCCCAATCCCGACAGTACATCGCTTTAGTGAATTGTGCGAATTTTTTTTTTCGATACTTTATCGAGTTTCGTCTCCTAAAGATGTGTATAAAACGTATGCCACTGGATATTTTACTACCCGCCATTCGGTATGAGGCTGATTTTTGGACGGAAGCTGAAGTCTGTGTGTATGAAACTATTAGCTCGTCGCAGCATGTGCTGTGCTACTGTCCTGTTATTTCGGCGAATATTCAACGTTTCTCAGTGTGCATGAATGACATCTTGATTGGACATTGGTCAGCTACACAAAATGTGACATAAAAATTGAAGTGTTTGCGTTGATTTAACATAATGGATAATCATTTTAAAAAAGTATGTAGCTTTGTTTTCCTTTTTAAATAGAGATCAGCATTTTATTTAAAGGTAAAAGTAGTTTTTTATTGAGCCGTCACAAAATTGAAGAGCAACACTGAATAGTTTAATTTTACCAATATTTTTAGCATAGCGATATTTTAATGGTGATAATTTCTTATATGTGTAAAAAAAAAAAAAAAAAAAAAAAAAAAAAAAAGAGTGTTTCACTGGTGTATTTATGTATACTGTATAGAATAATTCTACATAACTTTGGGGTTTTCTAACAATGATTATTTCCTTTATTGCTATTATGTATACATTAAAAATTAAATTATGAAAGTTAAGTGCTTTATATAAAATCTGCATTTTTCTTAAGTATTAAATAGAGTAAATGTAGCGTTATTTGAGATTTCAGTACATGGTGTTACTTAAAATTACTTATTCATTTTTGCAAAATATTATGTCATAATTTTCGTAGTTTACATACTTCTAACTTGATCTATATTGATTATAATAATTATGTTCTCTTGGGATCTACCGCTGGTGCTCTAATTTCTCGGATTTTTCTCGACCAGCTTTTACACTTTTTTTGATTTAAGATGAATGTAAGTTTTACTTATTATTTATATGTTTTGTGTATATATCTTTTTATTTGTTTAATTTTTTATTTGCTTAAATATTCCTCTTAGTTATCTTTATAATGTTTGAACTTTTTCTCGTGCTATATTTTACATTACTATGCTCGTTGTACAGTTTCTATGAAGTACACATACATCATTAGTTTTTTATTTACTCTTTATTGTGATAATCATGACAGTCTTCAATTACATGTCTTTTCACACTCTTGCAATAATTAAGTCCATGGCAAGGCCTTTCTAATGCACACACTTTTTACTCACTATTACACACTACAATTTTGCATATTAAAGTCCATGGCACAACATACATATTCTTTCAGTTTTTTTTTCTTACCTCACAATATGCTGTTTCTTTTTATCATATATTTTTACACATTTTGTTTTTCTTTGAACATGCTATTATTTACAGTCACCATGTTGACTGATTTTTTTACACATTCTTTGTTTTAAATACCTTTTAAAGAGTACTTTATGTTTTTGTTTTTCACTCCATTTTTGGCCTTTTTTAATACAATTTTACATGTTTACCATAAGTTGTACTGTTCACATATTTTTTACATTTTTTTGATACACTGTTTTATTGTTTTCTTTCTTGCCATTGATATGCCTCTGTTTAATACATGCATTCTTTGGAAGAGTATAGTGGTATTCATTTGATTACCTTTTTTTTTCTTTCTGTTCACAAATACACAATATCACACATTGTTTGTTGTACTTCAAATAAGATTCATACTTGAATAGTCACTGAACTTTGAAGTTTGTGTTTGTCCACAATTACACTCTTTTTTCACATTTACTTGCATTTTTCATGTTGTTTTTTATTTACATTGCTTACACTTGCTGACTGTCAACCTTTTCACACTTGTTTTTTTTTTTTCCACCACACTTGTGTTTATGTCTTATATGTTCACACTCACAAACATGTTCACACTGATGTTCTGCTCATTGAGTTCATTGTGCTTGTCCTTCCACATTTTGCTACACACACAATTTTTGAATATTTGTTACATTTTTCTCCCACATTTTCACTATGGTGTACAGTGAGTAGTGCATTTCAAAAATATTTTAAACACATTGTATATGTTTTGTCACTCTTTTGTGTTCACATACACAAACATAACATTTTATTTTGAAATTTTTTTCTATACTATGAGATATTTAAATCTCTTCTGTACCTTACTATAAATTAATACAACTTTAAGGTATCAAGTACTCACTGAGTTATAAAAAAAAAAAAAAAAAAAAAAAAATTAGATTGATTTACATTTTCAGAGTGCTTATAGTTAATTTATTATTTGAATTATGTTTATTCTTATCTTAGTGATTATTTTGTGAAATATTGTTTATTTAGTTAGGCTCATAATAAAATATATATGTAGTGATCAGATTAACTCAAGACTTTAATAAGTGAAATTTGATGGTATATAATTTCAGAGTATCAGTATATTGTATAGTTTAGTAATTGCATTTTAGTGTATTTTTATTTGTACTTTTGTGTGCTATTCTTTCCCAATTTTGACACTTTTGAAAATATTAGTGTGTTAGTAAGTGACACAACAACATTCCTTTCTTGAACAAACAAACAAACAAAAAAAAAATCATTAATTTTGTTATTTTTACCGTATGACCACAATTGCCTTCAATTTTCTTTTTAAGCTATAACTAATATTTTACGTACTTGTTACCAAGTTTAACCCTCCAAGCGGCTGAGACGTAAAATCCCGTTCACTTCATTCCAGTTTTCACTGCAATGCATCTATAATTTAAATTATTTATAATACCAAGGTATCATAAAATATATTTCGATATTAAAGATTATACATATCTTCGGAGTTAACTTTTTAATAATTACAGATCTTCCTATCAAAATTTTATTTTTTAAATAATTTTAAAGCTGCATGAAATTTTTACCGTGAAAACAACTTTACATTATTTGCCCATTTCCAAGACGCTCAGAGGGTTAAACCTACATTTTCAAGACTTGCAAGTTAACTAATTTCATTCTTTTATAACTTAATTTTTTTCTATTACCTCCACATAATTAATAACTTGTTTATTTCACGGATATATTGCTGTGTGCATGTGTTGAATGCTTGTTTCCTTGTTTGTGTGGTACCCACAAGCTTGGAGGTATAATTGCTTTTGTGTACTGCCTGGCTGGTCCAGCAGTTTTCACTTGTGTATTTGGATTCCATGCTGTGTCTGTCAATATATCATTTCTTCAATAATGTTCTTAAAACTTAACACTTATTAAATGATGACTTCTAAAGTAAATAATTACACAGTCATAAAATAATAATTAATAATATTCATTTAGTATTATCTCTAACTTGAAAATTTAAAATAAATAAATAAATATGTGAGTGTCCAATAACACTTAAACCTTTTACTGAGATCCTTTTTTAATTGTACTTAGATTGATGTTCGTTGATGGTATTGTACAGATTGATATTCAATTTCCTTAAATTTTTTTTCATTGTCATTTTGTGCAAGTATAATTTTTTCAATTGAATGTGCTTATTTTTCTTATGATATACAGATATGTATGTCAAGATACTGTTATGTCATGTACTATTTACAACATTATTACAATTCTGATGGTACAGAACTGCATGAAAAATTACCACCAAACAAACAAAATTTTTTTTAGTATCATATTATAATTTGAATGTATTGTTTTATTTTGTCAATTGAGTGAAGTATTTTTGATGCATAATTCTGACATTTGAAGGCCTTATTGACATATATATGCAAACCATTCAACAGCGCTGGTTTATAATTATAATTTTGAGTACTCACTGCAAGTTTAAGCAGTATATCTTTGATGTGCACATGAGCTTGAGATGCTCAATTAAAGAGAAAAGGGTGTGCTGAAATGCCCCTTATTTAAAAAAAAAAAGGGTGTGCTGAAATGCCCCTTATTTAAAAAAAAAAAGGGTGTGCTGAAATGCCCCTTATTTAAAAAAAAAAAAAAAAAAAAAAGGGGGATGAGCTAAAATGCCCCTTTGTATTGTGAGCTAAATGCTCCCTTTTTATTTTGTCGACATTTACTTTTGTATTGCTAGCAGTTATTATTTTTATTGTGTCATGACATTTTCTTGTTCTTCTCTAAACATTTATTAGGTGGTGGTCATCAGTAATTTTGCAATTGTATAATTTTGTCTGAATATGTTTAAGATTTTCTTAATTGTTTATGCCAGCCAAACAGAGCATTTAATTTAAAATTTTTGAAGACATTAATTGTAACTAATAAAAAAAAAATTTCTTCAAATTTTTTTTTCCTGGTTGAGGGGAGTATATATGTGATGAAGATCACATATCTAATTTAAAAATCATTCAATTTGGTTTTCTTTAATGTAATCTATCCAAATTCAAGAATTCTAAATCACTTTTGTTTTCATTTTCTGCCATTTCGGCTTTTAAATCTGTATATTTACTTTTCCCTGTATGCACTATTCTTTTTGTTCTGCGTCTCTTCAGACCGGTGTGCTAAAAATAGATTATATTACGTCCGTTTGCAAAATCAACGGCCTTTTTGAGTTTCCTCTTGGCATCCTGCTGGCGTAAGTTATTTAGTTGTTCCCCTGCGACGACTTTAAAATTATTTGCTCGCGATTACGTCATTGTAATTTTATTGGATTAACTGTTAGGGTTGCTCTGGAATTGGCGCTATTAATCTCAGCCAAGTTATTGTTCTCGCCAATGTGTAATTCTGTGCTGGCGTAATTTTTAAATTATTCCACCTTAATTTCACTGTCCATATAGGACGTATTTTTATTTTCGCTGAGCCACCACCGCCGTTATAATAATATTTCAATAGTATATGTTTAATAAAATAGTTTTTCAGTATTTAACGTCTTTTTATTTTATTGCAACATAAGTGCATTCGAACCTGGATTATCATGTATCACAACGCAGTCTTTAAATTTAAATCAGCCCTACCAAAAACCTTCTTTACAAATGCTGTTGAGTCATTCTTATTATTTGGTGAAGATCATGGTACTGCATGATGTGTTTAAAAATTTTTATCTTTTATTTAATATGCTAATTGTTAATAAATTAAGTTTCAATCCCATCTTTTAGCTCTCCTCATTTTGTCAACACACAACACGAGGGAGGCAATTGAAATCCTAGGTTTTTCATTTTTCGAAAGTTTTACACAACGCGTCACTGTTTTTTTGAACTGTGAAATTAAATTGTAGTGTTCCGTATTGGAACACAACATGACACACCGACGTTGCTTGGCGGCATTGGCGTACTCTAGGAATGTGGGGTTGCTGGAAAGGTATATATAAGCTCGCACGAGCTTTTTCCACACACACATCTTCGGTTTTTTACGACCGCCGGTTCCTCGTTGATGCTTCGGCGTTGCACCCCTTTTTGTCCTCACGATGGTCCTGGAGTCCCCTGTTGATTTATTCCCAACAACGTTTTCCTTTTTGGCCGTTTTAGAAATCCAACTGGATCTGGCCACGGTTTAACTAAAATGAAGTAAATATTATCATATGTACATCGCGTTAGTAAACTAGGATGATATTTAATAGTCTTTCGGAGAGGGAGATCTCTAGCATTAAATAGCCAAAATAATTGTGTAATTGTATTTGTGTAAAAATAAAGTTGTGGGTTGCAATTTTAGTCCGAGTCACGTGTCCTCTTTTTGTTTCTGAATGTGAGTGCCTGATTGTTTCCAGCACACAAGTGGTCCACCCAGAAGGGGTAAGTCTTTTTTTGTACTTCGAACCTTTTTTGTACAGATCGCCTCCCGTTGTTTAAATCTCATAACTTGTTTGTTTTTATTCTGTTCTGCATGAATATATTTCCTAAAGTTAATTCACTATTAGCGCACAACGCAGTGAACTTCCACTTTACGTATCCAGGCTGAACGTGACAATTCCATTTGCCGAATTTCACGTTACAGTGGTCCTGTAAATAAACTGCACTGTAGATTAGAATAAAAAAATACCTTACATATTTTCTCATGCACAAAATGTATACAATTAGAGTAGTATTAGTACATACAGTAAAACATATGCATACTTGCTACCTTGGGCCGACGGCCAATTCTCAGGCACCGTTTGCTACAGATACACAAAAATATTTGCTCAATTTAAAGTCTCCCAGCTAATTTTTATGTATGTTGAACATAATATTGTTAGAAGTTTTGAATCAATACTACCAGTCACTTTCTGTGGGCGGTAATTATCGCCAGATGCTTTAAAGATCAAAAGAAAAAAACATAATTTTTTCAGAGAGTGTATCTCTCCTTACTATACTTACGGTCTACTCTAGTATGCTGTGTGTGTGTGCGTATGGTATTTAGTATTTTGCTGGGTCTATTCAAAGCAGTTTTGATTTCAATTTCAACGAGTAAATTAAAGTATTTGCAGTGTTTTGAAAAATACTATGGCAGAGTTATTAAAATGTGTTTTTTGTAATACTTTGGATATAAATTTAGTATTGCTTAAGGAAAGGAAGTTTGGCGACTTTTGGTGTACATATGTATGAATGTAACTCGCATATCTCAGAAACTATTAGTCATAAATTGTTGAAATTTTATTTATAAGATTATTGTAAAATCTAGTTGTGCTACTCGATTTTTGGTTCCAATCTACTGGGGAATTTATTTACAGGACAACCCAAAAGAATTTCAAAACATTACTGTCTATGGACATTTTCAATATATTACGTCTCTAGTCAGTCATTGTTTGGTCCATACCCAAAATCTCTCCAAATTTGACAAAAATAATTACACATTTTGTATAACTCTAAAACTGTTTACTGTAGAATTTTTGAAACTTTGTATTTAGAACTAGTGTAACATACAATTGTGCATTTTTTAAAATTGCAATCGACTGAGTAATTTATTTACAGGGTCAACCAAAAGACTTTCAATACATTAAGGTCTGTGGATACCTTCAATTCATTCAAAGTCTGATAAATCATATTTCGGATATGACCAAAATCTAACTATCTTGTCAGCTTTTTGCGAAATATTGCCCAACTATTTGGCCAGCAATTGCTAAACCTTACTATTATTGCACTATTTTATCCCTTTCAAGCAAAAGCGCTTATAGAAGTGCACCGAAAATATTTATGATTTAACAGACGTTCAAGGAAGTCATGTGGTGTCCACACAAGATTTTATTCTTCCGATCCTTAAAGCGTCTGGCGACAATTAGTGCCCACAGAAAGTGTCTGGCAGTATTGATTCATAATTTGTAACGATATTCTGTAGAACGTACGTAAAAATCAGCTGTGAGAATTTAAGTAAAGTTAGTATTATTTTTACGCACCTGTAGCAAGTGGTACCCAAGGTCGGCCCAAGCTAGGAAGTATGCATATGTTTACTGTATGTACTAACACTACTCTATCGTATACATTTTGAGAATGAGAAAATAAGTAAGGTCTGGGGCCTTGGGATCTTGATCTATTCAAATTTTACTTTAATTGTTTTTACACCATTTTCATCCATATCTGAACCTGTCCTCTCTTTCATGAAATTTTTCCTTTACTGGTTTCTTTGGAAAAAATATTTTAAATTTGAAATAGAAGTTATTTTTTATTCTTACAGCATTGGAGATTTAAATTAAGGAATTCTAAAAGAAAAATATTAATTTCAAGAGGGATGGAAAGAGATTGAAATTGGGTTGCTGGAAATAATACATAATTACAGCTGGGAAAAAAAAGTGGAAATATGGCGGAATTTTTAGACTTTTATGGAGCAGGCAGAGTAATAAGAATAAAATAAATAAATAAAGCAGAAATTCGCAGATCTGTTATTAAATCAGTGATGCTGAACAACTTTGTGATTGACTTTTTTCCATATCTTGTACAGCTTTTGAGATAAGAATGCTAACTCTAAATTTAGCTGCTAGAAGATGCTCTAAGCGGTTTCATTGCACTGTGCATAACTAGTACTTTACTATACCTAGACACCACTCTTATAGTATAGCTCTCATTGATCTGAAGTTAATGGGCTTGACAAAAGACTTAACTAGGCAAACTACTATAAATAAATAATACAAGGTGAACCCATGGCTATTAAAATTAATAACTTCTATAGAAAATTTCAAACAGCTGTAAAAACAAAGTGACATCTTATAGTCACATTTGTATTAACTAATGCAACAATTTTATAAAGGGTTTAAATTTTTAAACAGTATATGAGAATTAAACAGTATTGAGATTATTCTTTGTTATAATAAGGTTCTATATTTTCATGTCAACACATGTCTTAATTTGTCTAAAAAATTTTTACTATCGATATTTTACAATTATTCAATCAACAAATAAATTTAAAAGAAACCATACCATGAAAACACAATAAGTATTCTGCAGATTCATCTGATGAAGATACTTGGAAAATGGCAACAGGAAAACTTTGAAACTGTGAAGCACCATAGATTAAACCAGCTAAGCTAGCATCTCTATCATCTAGAAAATCTATTTAAACAGAAATTCACACCGTATAAACAAAATTAATATTAAATAATGAATACCCTTAGAAGAAAAAAAAAGAAGGAGGGGGGGGAGGGAATTTATGCATTTATAATGTAGAAATACTTTAGTGACACAATACAGGGCCGGCCCTAGGGGGATGCGAATGTAGGCGATCGCCTAAGGCCCCGCGCTTAAAGAGGCTCTGCTCCACATTAGACAGAACTTAATAGATGGCTGTGATATATCCCGAAAAAAGCCGAGAAATAAAGCTAATATGTACTACAATGACTTTAGCATACATTTTCAAATGTATGCTAATAAAAAGATTTATTCTAAAGGAATATTTCATTTATTTCTTTTTCTTACCTCATATTTTGATTGTAAATTAAATGCACTTAAAAATGACATGCATGTTCTAATATTTATTTTGCAATTTAGAGCACATCTTTATAATGAGTCTCTTACAAGATCTTACAAGAAAAAAGTGCGACATTGTAATAACATTTAAATGAAATTTTGTGGAATCAATGAAGAAACCTTTCAAAGCCAAATAATAATATACAGGGTGTTTCACTACGAGACCAACAAATTTGCACAAGGCATAGGGAGCACGAAGACCATTCAAATTTGCTATGAACAATTCCATTTTGCTATGTGAAAATCACATAGCAATGTGGGGTCAAAAATGCTGTACGGTTATGGTGTAAAGAATCGGGTAAAAACAGAAACAGTAACACATTAATGAGACATAAAACATTTTATTGAAAGATTTTACTACAGAAGATGGTCTAAATTATGATCAGAAATGGGCAGGCAGGAGAACAATAACAAAAACTATTTGTCAAATGACGACTTCCAGCAGGATTGGTAATCACACAACCTTCCATTCAGCACCATCCATCGCAAGACTGTTGGGAGGGTACAACACGAGCTAGGAATCACGGAAATGTAATTCCATGGGGTGCCACTGTCAAACCTGCCTGATCACTTCTGTTAATAATTTCAAACATCTTCTGTAGTACAATCTTAAAAAAAAAGTTTTTTGTCATCAATATGCTGCTGTTTCTGTTCTTTTTCTCTGATTCTTTCAACATAGCTCACAACTATGGCATTTTCCAACCTGAATTACTATGCGATTCTGAATCATCTCTGTGCATCCTACACCTTCAGCAAACTTTGCTGTCTGGTAGTGAAACACACTGTATTATATATACTAGTATATTTACACACACACCTATGTATTTATACATATTTATTCATATTCAATAGTTGGTAGAACCTCCGCCCGAGGCAATTGCAGCTTTAAGCCTCTGGGGCAGGCAAGATTTCCACAAGTATTAGGATGATGGACAGTGGTATTTTTTTTCACTGGGCTTGGAGAAGACATGTAAGTTCTTTCATCGATTTTGGACAGTTGCTGGCCCCTTAATTTAGAGATCTTAACTAATCAATGAATTTCAAAAAATAATTTTGTTCAAATAGTTCCAGATATCACCACCAGATGGTGCTGATGGCCCATTGGTTAGATGGATATCAGTCAATTGCTCATGAGTCAGTTCATGTGAGAGCTTGGTGTGCAAAAATGTTTTTTTTTCTTCTATGGAACAACCAATATTTCTTGTGTTAGAATTTCCCTGCGTGAATCGTAGTGTGGTGGAAACCAAAGTGGCCCTATGCTTTAATTAGAAATTTAATGGGACTGTTGGACAGATGAAGAACATGCTTGTTTAAAAAATTTGAATGGACTGGAAGTGTAAACAATGATAATGCAGGAAACATAGGGCAACTGCTAAAGTTGGCAGTTAGCGGTCGCCAGAGGCGACTGTAGAATGACTCCTGGTGACTATAAAATTGTCTATCGTCAAAATTGGTGACCTACTTGCTAAATCAGCTTTTTTGTGAGCTAGAGCACAATACTGGGATGGGTACCGAACCTGAAGCAGAACATGTCCAAACTGACGTTGAAGAATTTTGGGTAGATGAAAAAATGAGGGAGGCGAACAGGGAAGCAATATAAATGAAATTTGGATCTTTTTTGCGTCTTTTCCACAAATTCACCAAATGGGAGGTTACTATCATTCATTGTCAGCAGGAGGCAAAAACACCTGCCTGAGATGTATGTTTTTACAGCATCACACATCTGCCTGGTGTGCGTTTGACTGATTTTGTCAGTTAGGAAATTCAAAACAGTCAAGAGGGGGCAAATTTTTATTCTACTAGGGGCATTCAAAAAGTAAGTTACACTTGTTCCTCCACAGATGGTAACATTGTGAAACAAGACCGAAGCTTAATCAGACGATAGTTCTGTGGTGTTGTCACTATAATATCACTTTTCTTTGGTTAATAATTAATGTAATTTACCTCCACCCAGAACGTTTTAGTAATTTAAGATCTTTCTAGTTAAAAATTTAAGTATCCACTGTGTAATTTCTTACTTTTGGGGGGCTGTTAATTATTTATTTTGTTTTGACAGTGTAAAGACCGATGGTCAAAAGAAATTTAAACAAAAAAAAGGCTTAAAAAGAAAATAAAATTACATCTTAACAATAAATATAAAAAAATAAAAAAGGAGGGGGGGAGATGACGCGAAGTCCACCATTTAGAGACAGCATGAGTTGCAGCAATTCACCTTGATCATGGTAAAAAAAAAGGAAGGATCGAAATCTTCTAGTCAGACCGGAGTCTCGGGGCTAGGCCCACATTGCAGATGCCCATCTATTGGCGCCACTCACGGACTCGCATTATATCAAGAGATTGAAAAGTACGGAATGATCTCACCCTTATCACACGCGCTGGCAGCTTGGCGATTTGATGGGAGCACGGAGGGCCATGTGCTAATCAGCGACACAGTCGGCGGGGGCTGGAACGTGCGTCGGCCTAGCAGGTCATCTCATCCGGGCTCCTTTATCTGTCGTGCTTGGTACGCATTCAGCGGCCAGTAGTCGAACAGGATTTCATAGCTTTCTCTCCACGGTGGGGCAGATCACGTCATCTTGGGTGTCTAGGGGTCTTCCTTCAGTTATCAGGTCATCCTACACGACTTGTCAAATCAACCCAAGGCTGGGCTGAACTTGAGCTCTCAAGAGCTAAAAAAAAACACCACCCTCTAGTCAGGACGTTCTAGCTGAAAACTGCCCAAAAAATCGCGCGCTTGCCTCTCCTCCTCACTCCGGAACCGCTACCCTCAGCCAATCAGAGCAGAGAGTGCACCTAAAAGTCATTCCGGGATAGTCCGATCTGGACCGCAAGAGGGGAAAAAGAATCTTCTAGAACAATTTCGGAGGAAAAGCGCGGGAAAGATAGCGTCCTTTCTGAGATCTGATGCAACAGGCACAGAAAATGATGCAATAGCATGAAAATTGTAAGCAAAACTTGAAAGATGAAAAAAATTATTGAAAATTCACAGGAAGATGCCTAACCGGAGAAATAAAGTAATAATAAAAAAAAGGAAAAGCAGGATTACGGGAAGTTACGAAAATTAATTTAAAATAAAAAAAAAATCCCATCATAACAACTTATGAAAAGGGAGATATGAAGTATATCCACTATATTTCAAAGTGCTGATTACCCACAGAACGGCAATTAAAAGGTGAACATTAATTTTAAACATCCTGAAGGCAAAAAAAAAAAAAAAAACGGCCGGTGAAGAGAAAATTTAATCACAAAAAAAAAGTAAACAAAAGGGAAAACTTTACACTGCCAAAACAAAATAAATAATTAACAGCCCCCCAAAAGTAAGAAATTACACAGTGGTTATTTAAATTTTTAACTAGAAAGCTCTTAAATTACTAAAACGTTCTGGGTGGAGGTAAATTACATTAATTATTAACCAAAGAAAAGTGATATTATAGTGACAACACCACATATCCTCCCCGTTCGGAGAAAAAAAAAAAATGTTTTATACCCCCCCCCAAATTTTTTTTTTTTTGTAAACAATACATTACTCTAGAAAAGTGCAGTGAGTGTATAGACAAACCCCAACACAAATAAAATAACCACTTATACTGACCTATGCACAGGACCAAACACAGTGGCGAAGAAAATATCAAGGCAAAATAACGCGCACTGAAAAAATTCTAACATCCCACCAAAAGTAAGAAATTACACAGTGGATACTTAAATTTTTAACTAGAAAGATCTTAAATTACTAAAACGTTCTAGGTGGAGGTAAATTACATTAATTATTAACCAAAGAAAAGTGATATTATAGTGACAACACCACAGTTCAGTTCCACGGCTTCCAACGGTAGGAATTTCATTCGGATAGTGGTGCGTACTACGAGAAGGAAATGCCACGTAAACTGGAAGCTTACTCAACGTTGAAGTACGTGGCACACTACGTTTTTGTGGGCAAAACACCTCAAGCAAAGGCATTGTCCTCTTGCATGATTATGCAAGACCTCACAAGGCGTGCACAACACAGGATTTGGCTCGCAGCTTTGGATGGGAGGTCTGGCAGCATCCACCGTACAGTCCCGAACTGGCATCCCTTGGAGTAAGCTTCCAGTTTAAGCTGCATTTCTTTCTCGTAGTACGCACCAGCGATTGTCACTATCGGAATGAAATTGCTACCATTGGAAGCTGTGGAACTGAACTATCGTCTGATTAAGCTTCGGTCTTGTTTCGCAATGTTGCCATCCGTGGAGGAACAAGTGTAACTTACTTTTTGAATGCCGTTGTAGATTCTCGAAATTTTGAAAATTATACGTGACATAAGAATGTACTTGGCAAACTAATACACAACAAAAATTTTCCCAAGATCTTTTGTCACTAGAAAAGCCATTGTTGGCATGCATTATGCGAGCTACTGTTGCTTGCAATATGCTTTATTGGTATTTTGTGCACTTCATGTACATGCATATTTTTTTCTGTGGACATGCCCCAGCTTAATTGCCCTCCTGTTACGGATTATTTCTATGCATTATGCAAACATTTTAAGAATATTGCTGATGATGCTGAAAATAGTAAAAGTTGTGGATCGAATAAAGTCAATAAATCAATTTCTATAAAAATTATGAAACAAATTTTTATATGTAACTTAAATTTTTATATGAATATAATGATCAGTTATATTTAGGAAAACTTTCTTTATACAATTTCATGCACAATTAAAAAAAATTCGCCATTACAGTAAACCGTTAAGGGACCATAGAAATATTGAAATTTTAAATTATAGGTTTTGTGGAGAAAGAAGCAAAACTTACTAATCTTTAAGCAAAGGGTTATAAGTAAGGCTCTATAAAAATCTATCCGGGAACAGATATACTAAATCGTATACATGTGTAGCATGCAGATGTGCAACGCAAAGTACAGGAAGAGTTTTCTACACGGGTGCATATTTGCATTGCAGCCGAAGGACGCTATACTTTGAGCAAATGTTACGCTAACAAGATTGTAATATTATTTTAAGATTCGAAAATGCATATATTCGTACTGTAAAATGTTTTATTTTCTAATTTAATGTTTAATGAAGTGTTTTGTTCTCTTGTTTATGTATTTTAAGTTATTTAACACCAGTTCATTTAAAAAACTCTTTAGAAAATTCTATTTTCAGTATAAAGCTATATTTCTTATGTCAATTTATTGGATACGCATAATTAAACACTAATCTTCTTTACTGAAATCTACAATCATAAAATTGTTGACGAAATTGCTAATAAATATTACAAGACTCAAACCATCTATATTAATATTTCTCAAATTCATTTTTATACAGCTGCTATTTAACTTCTCCAAAAGTGCTCTAACTTTAAGCAGCTGTAACTCTGTGAATTTTGGTCGAAGGATGATTTTTTCTTTTTTTGTGTGCGTGAAATTGTGTAAGTAAAATATTTCTAAATATAACTGATAGGACCAGGGAGCCATATAAAAATTTAAATTCCATAATTTTCATAGGAATTGATTTATTGACTTCGACTGTTTCTGATATAATAGATTATACAATTTAAAGCATTTTTGCAACTGGAACTATGTGTCTCTGACTAACGGTTTAGGAACTAGCCATTGGGCACTGTTAGCACTGGACATCCTGTATATACAGTACGGAACATCGTATCTGGAAACGAGTTTCTGGAATTCCATTAAAAAAATAAATAAATAAAAAAGAGAGAAGCAGTTTGCATTGCGGAATGTGTTGTTAACAAGTATTAAAAAAATAAATAAATGCAACGCAATGTCCCATCCCCAAACTAAGTTTTTTTTTCTTTTTCTTTCTTCAGCTCTTTCTGTCACGTTGTTACTATAGAACAAGAATAAAGCAAAAGCGAGGTCGAAGTTCAATCACAGAGGAGTCTATGACTGCGCGACCTGTAAAAATTAATCGTGGACTTGATGCCTGGGGATCAACTGATATGCATACTCATGAACTTTATTCACATTCCTTTGAAAGTTCGCTTGTGTGGTTACTGATTTTGCTATCTTAAAATGTCGAAGCGTTTAGGAAACGGTGATTCATAAGCGGCTAGTAAAAGAAAACGTGTTGTTTTAAGCATCGAAACTAAAGTCAATATTAGTTAGATGAAGGTTGTTCCATTAAACTGTTATGCAATATGTACAATGGTAGATCCTCAACTATTTACAGGAATGTTAACTCCAACATTCGATTTGGGAGCACCCCGAGAGCAGAAAAAATTTCATTTGGGAGCACCTCGGGAGCAGAAAAATTCCATTTGGGAGCACCTTGGGAGAACAAAAAATTCCGCTTCCATGAGGAAAACTAAGATTTGAGATCAGAATTAACATGATTTTGGAGCATAAAATTGAAGATTTCACTGTGTTGACTCTAGAAAAAAGGGCTGCCGGAATTTCAAAAAGGGCACTTTGTGGTTTCACCAGAATGTACAGGGAGATAACATATCTAGAAACTGGTTTGAAACTATCTGATCCCTGAAAATTTAACATGTAGAGTTGTAATATGTGTTCTGACTTACAATGCATAGTTAGATTTTTTCCAGTTTGTCTTTAGTTCCCTCCCCCCTTCTTTTGGAGAAAATATCTTGTAAGTGTAAGCTAAATAGGAAAAACGATTTGTTGATAATATTTTGCTCTAAACATGACATAAATATGTGAATTGAATCTGTATATGACTAGAAGTTTTTGATTAAAAAAAAAAAAAGAAGTTTTAATCTGAAGTAATTTTGAATTTTCTGCTTGATTTTTTTTCTCAAAATTACGTGATGTAATGTTTATTATTCATAAGAATAGTACATTTGTTGAAGAAGGTTTCAGAAATTTTTAGCCAGACATGATTTGTTAGGCAGTAGGGGAAGGCAGAGGGACTGTTAATTTTTGTTCCTCAATTTTATCACCCTATCACTACATTCCATTTGGGAGCAGAAAAATTCTATTTGGGAGCCGAAAAATTCCATTTGGGAGCACCTCGGGAGCACAAAAAAATAGTTTCCGAGAGGAAAACTAAGATTCGAGATCAGAATTAACATGATTTTGAAGCATAAAATTGAAGATTTAGGAACACAATAAATGCATACAAGAAAAGCAAAGTTTGCAAGCAAGCACCATTTGCTAAAAGCAAAACACTATTTGAAAGTACTTTAGGAAAGCTCTGGAAAAAAAAAAGGGTGTATACAGGCTATGCTATCAGCAACTTGGTAAAAACAATACATGGATTTAAATGGACGGAAGGAATTTTTTTGTGTGTGTGTGTGTGAGAAAGTGCTCTTTTTAATGGTTTTCATATAAATGCTAAATGGAAAGAGAGTGGGAGGGAAGTATTTCTTATATGCAATGGTACTTTTAATGCATGTTCGAAGGTTGTAAAAATACTAATATTTAAATGGTAGAATTAACATTTCTGCCGTTTATATCATTCTAGAATTATGTATTCAAAATTTAGTCTATTTTAAAATAAAGATTTTAATTACGGATCTATAAATGAAATTCGTAACACATTCTGAAAAATTTGCGGACGCACTCCAGCTGAACACGGGCCCAGGGGCGTCGTCCCGTCTGCCCCCTCTCGTAGAGCCTGCACTTCTTTTGGAGAAAATATCTTGTAAGTGTAAGCTAAATAGGAAAAACGATTTGTTGATAATATTTTGCTCTAAACATGACAAATATGTGAATTAAATCTGTACATAACTAGAAGTTTTTGATTAGAAAAAAAGAAGTTTTAATTGAAGTAATTTTGAATTTTCTGCTTAATTTTTTTTTCTCAAAATTACGTGATGTAGATGTTTATTATTTATAAGAATAGTTCATTTATTGAAGAAGGTTTCAGAAATTTTTAGCCAGACATGATTTGTAAGGCAGTAGGGGAAGGCAGAGGGACTGTTAATTTTTGTTCCTCAATTTTATCACACTATCACTACTGGACCACATTCATATATGATATTTCACCTATATTGGTACAAACTTTTAAACAGAAAAGGACTGTCAGTGTAAGTGGATTAGGATAGATGTGTTTAGCATGTAATAAAAATAATAAAATTTCTGCAGTGCGGGATGTATAAAATTTAATAATATAAATCATAATTTTATTTAAATTCTTTTGTTCACAATAATTATTGAATGATTACCAAGTAGAGATTTTTAAAGTTACTGAATATATACCTTTATTACTATTAGACATTATTTGGAATTGCATGAAACAATTCAACTCATCCATCAATTAATAACTATAGAAATTGGGAAAATTGAATTCAGAACACAGAATATTGCTAGAATAAATTTAATGAAATAAATGACAAAGTCATACAAATTTTGTATTACATCCAATGGTTGGAATGTACAACACCATATCAAATCACTGAAATATATTTGTTCTTCCTCTTTCACTTCTAATTTAATGTTTGCTCATTCATGAAAAGTGAATATAAGATTTTTAAAAAGCACTATTCTTTAAAATAAATAAAAATAATTACTACACGTAAGTTTTTTAGGAGGTATAAAATAAATATATATATTTTTTTAACTCACAGAATTGTCCAAAGGTATGGAATACATTTTAACATATTTTAAATAATTTATTTTTCACAAAGCTTTATTTTTAATTTTTTGTAACATACTTAAAAGGTCTCTAAAAATTTTCTTTCTTAAACCTTGCTTTAATCTTTTGAAAATGAAAAAAGCATTAATATTTTATTTTAACTATCAACTGTTTTTAATCAGCTTAAAATAATTAAAATAATAAAAATAATTAAGAACCTTTTGCCAGAAGCACTCAAACAAATTATATATTAAAAAACCTTCCAGAATTATTTCGATTTTTTTTTTAAAACTGAAAATAAGCTTAAATTGATGACAGTTTGTTTTATGAATAACCTAGCTCTTAAGTTATGGCACAGTTTGCTTTCTTAAGACATCCTTTCCCAGGACTAGTTATCGTTTGCTTTTAATATTTTTTCTTCATTCATTAAAATGTTGAAAATTAAAAAACAAAATAAAACAGAAAATATATAATATGAATATTTAGAATACCAAATCTTGTCAATAGTCTGATTTACTAAATTCTGCAGTTACTCCAATTTTATATAATTAAAATTGTGGCGTAATAAGAGGAAGGGGGGATGAATGGGGCAGCAAACTGAAGGACCGCACCGGGCGCCAATAACCCTAGCACTACACTGCTAAAGCAAAAGATCATTATTATGCTCCTTTTTTAGCAAAAGTATAATGTCTTTAAATTGCTTTATTCACAAATCGCACGTTTTTTAGATCGATTTGAGTGGATAAAGCCACTGAACATAGTAGACGCCGGAAGTGTTAAAGTGCGGCCGCGCGACTGTTGGTCTGGAGTTTTTGTCGGTTTCATCAAATGTAACGTCAATACACGTTAGAACTCTTTAAAAAGTCATCCAACCAAGGCACCCCCTTAGGCGATATCCCTTGTCTAAGCTTGCCATAACAAACAAGCAAATCTGCAAAATTTTCGAATCGCAAAACGTCGTTTTGCTATGGCATACTTTCTGTATCATCCTTAATTATGTATGGTTAGTAAATAGCTGTTATGCATTAAGAATAATATGAACTAAGAAAGCCGATTAAAAAGAGGAAATCGTTTAGGGGGAAATTAAAAAAAAAAAAAAAAATTTGCTAGTGCGCACAACTATTAAAAACAAAGAGCAATAACTATATACAGCTGGCGACAAACTCTGAATAATGATTGTTTGATAATTCGCAACTACTTATTTATCAAACGTAGCTACCGATATTTGAGGATTGACAGATGGAAGAGCAAATTTTTAGATAACTTAAGAAAATTTTGATTTTCCCAACCGTATTTTCTTCCCCTAACTCCTAAGTGAAATGCCCAGGTAGTTCTGCCTGGCCGATCGGGCTTCTCATAGAGTCAGCAAAAACAAAGCATACTAGAGAGGCCCCTTTTCGGGTTACTCTGCTCGCGCAAATGCAAAGACAATGAAAAAGGCAGTAACAGTATTTTGATCTGAAAGAATAGAATATTTGAAAAAGGCACTTGTGGGAAAGATCCGATTTCATAGACTGTTTTTGTGAAAGGGCTGCTTTAAATCGAACCTATTTTTATGATGGAGTTATTGTACTCAATCGTATTTCTGTGAAGGAGCCATTTTAATTAACGTATTTTCGTGATGGGCCACAAATGGTATGCAAGAAATAAAAAGTGGTGATTGCTGACTAATAATAATAAAAATGTAAAAGCAGGAGGGTGCATAAAGAAGAGAAATAGGGCCGCCGGGCGCTAAAAAGACGATAAAAGCACTGCCGCACGCTGCGCCCTGCAAAATCAATCTGGAGTCAACACTTACAATAAATGCAGATAAGAAAAGCAAAGTTTGCAAGCGTGGCAAAAAATTAACAAAGAGTCAAAATGACAGATTCAGCACAAAAATCGGCTAAAAGCGCAGTTCGGCACAGAATTAACATCCCTGTATTTATGAGATACAAAACCAGGGTAAAAAATTGACTTTTTATGAAAAGGCAGAAAACCCTAGTGCAATGAATGAAAGAAAAACACTTTATACGAAGAACCAAAATATAGATGAAGTGTTATTAGAATGGATAAAGCAGAAACGTTTAGAAAATTATCTGCTAACAAGAAGCGTCATTATGGCGCAAGCCAAGAAGTTTCACGATGAAATAGGCTTGAAAAAATCATGTGACTATATACTTATAGGTGGTTCGGTTCCTTTAAAAAAAGGTATGGCTTGAGACTTCAAAAAGTAAGTGGTGAAAGAGCAACAGCTGATACAGAAGGTGTAGAAATATATGTGGAACAAATGATGGATATGATTAAAAAAGAAAATTTTTCTTTGGAACAGATCTTTAATGCTGATGAAACAGCCCTGTTTTATAGATATGTGTTGAAAACAACGTATGCCCACTCGTAAAGAAATCAGCTAGTAGATCCATAAAGGACTGCAAACAAAGAATAACATTGCTGGGATGTAGCAATGCGGCTGGAACCTGCAAAATAAGACTTACTGTAGTAAGAAAGAGTAGAAAACCTTGTGCTTTCAGTGGCGTTAAAATCCTACCAGTAAATTATACAGCTAATAAAACTACCTGGATGACTCAACATATATTTATCAAGTGGTTTATTTCAGAGTTTGTTCCTACAGCTTGTAAGCATTGCAATTCTGTCGAATTATCTCTCGATTGCAAAATAGTGTTGTTTTTGGACAATTGTACTGCCCACCCACCCTTAGAAATGTTAAAGGCTGAAAATGTGCTTATAGAGTACCTGTCTCCCAGTTGCAGAGCATTAAAGGTGCGTTCAGACTAGTGTTTTTACTGTTCTTCTTGTAGCTAATGTCGCAAAAATCGTAATCACAAAAAATCAGAGCATTCACATTCTGGACTTGAAAGTTTTGTAATGACGTATTCGCATCGATTGGGGGGGGGGGGGGGGGGGGTTCTAGGTGAAACGAAAAAGGGTTGAGTATGGTGCATGCGGGAAGAATGATAGATGTAGGTATCCTTTCCCCATCTTGAAAACCTATCAACAAAAGATGAGGGGGAATCGTAGAGACATTAGGCACAGATTTGGAAAGAACTTAAATCCCAGAAAACTGGTTTTATCGTCGCTAACTGACGTCATAACTAAGACCGATAGCAACAATAAGAACGTAGTCTGAATGCACCTTAATTCAACCCTTAGATCAAGGTATCCTTCGAAACCTTAAATGCAACTACAAAACTTTTTTTTTTTTAAGAATATGTTAGATTCAACGAATGATGGGAAATCTTTCTTTGATTTTCATAAATCTTTTAACATCAAAGATGCCATTTGGCTCGCTGTCCGTGTGTAGGAGGAAGTTTCTCACAGAGATCATACAAATGGTATTAAATCCACAAGACAGCAAGAATGGCGATTCCGATGAAGAAGAAGATGCAGAACTGGCAAACCAAAACGTTTCCAATACAAGGTGCATTGAACTAATAAAAGAACTGATTCGCGGGATGGAAATAAAAGGTTTTATAAATGAGACACACATAATGGCTGTATACAAAATTCAGGAACTTTTTTTGAAACAGAAGACAAATTTAAAACAGTTAAAGGTGGATCAAATGTTCAAAAAGATTGAATGAAATTTCATTAGGCAGTAACAAGTGTGTATTTGCTTTTAATTTTGTAGAAGTTATTCCGGTAATTTTGTATATTTAATCAAGTTTGTTCTAATTTCAATAAAGAATTTTGCTCTTAATTTCAATTTCTTATAAATAATTTGTTTAAAAAATAGTATATTCAATAACTCCAAAATGCAAAAAATTAGTTATTAAAAAATTAGTTAAATTAAAAAAAATAGTTAAATTAGTTATTTTCATAATCATTTTATTTCTGATCATTTACGAATGTTAGTCGTATTTTTAAAATTTTCTATTTTCCAAAAATTAAATATATTTAATTTAAACAATATATATGTATTAATTATTAACTAATAAAAGCCTCAGTAATGTGATCTGAATCGGAAACACATACCGAAAAGTTAAATGATAATCTAAGCTTCTGTCAATAGATGGCGGCACCATGACGAATTGTCAAATCATTTATTTCTGATATCTATGAATATTAGTCATTTTTTAAATTTTCTATTTTAAAAAGATTAAATACATTTAAACAATATATATATCATACATATTATTTCTCAAAGGTGTTTTTTTCTGGCACGGCTAGATCTCATTAAATACTTGACCAAAAAATTTTTTTTAATACCCAGTTAAAGCTTATAATTTCTACTTTTGACGAAAAATATGCAAAAATTCGTAAAAAATCTTTTTGTTAATAATAATAAAAAAAAAAACATATATATTATTTCGCAAAGGTTTTTTTCTTTTTTGGCGTGGCTAGATCTCATTAAATACGTGACCAAAAAAAAAATGTAACAGACTCCATGGTTCCAGGTTGCCATGGTGTCAGATGAATTGAATATACTTTTTTTAGAAATGAGTGGCAACGACAGATAAAAAAATTTAAGAAAAATAAAACAGCTCGGAGTTATGTTTTTTGTATAGATTGGATGGATGATTGAAGGTAACTAGAAATACAGGTTTTTTTGTAAATAGTTTGTAAAATAAATATTTAAATGAGGTTAAAAGAACTTCTTATTTTGTCTTTTCAATCGAGCCGTCTCATTTTGATAATTCAGTGAGTTGTATTCATCAGTCGCCGGCAAAATATTTTGTTCTATGCCATTTTCTCGAAGGTTTGGCGACATTGTTCTGGCGTTCCCAGGTTGGCGCTTGAATTGGAACGGGCGCGGCTAGATCTCATTAAATACATGATAAAAAAAATATAAAAAATACCCAGTTAAAGCTTATAATTTCTACTTTTGACGAAAATAGCGCCACCTGTTGGTGACACATGTTTTTTATTCTCTATGAAATGCAAAAATGTACAGAAGAGGGCGTTTGAATAGCCCTAATACTACCGATATATTCAACTTTAAATGTAAGAGGCGCCACCTTCGATATAGAGATCAGTGGTGCAAACTGTAAATATATATACCAATATATATATTTATATATTGATATACAATTAACATTAAGTAGATTTACTGTATGCTTATAACTATTAACTGCTAATATTGTTTTTAAAGAGGTTTGATAAAATAAAAAAGTTAAAATAAATCTCTACTTTTTGAATGATTTCCAATCAAACATCTAACTGATCTGCGAAAATATTTAACAGAATATTATGTACTTATAGACACATTTATTCATTTTCACACGATAATATTTACAGTTTTAGTATTAAATACAGTATTGTGCAAAATTTTCGCACGGGTCAGCTAGTATTAATTATTAACTAATAAAATGCCTCAGAAGTGTCGTCGGATTCGGCAACAGATATCGAAAAGTTAAATGATACTCTAAGTTCCTGTCATAGATGGTGGCACCATGATGAATCATTTATCCAGAAAAATCGGTTATCCGGAAAATGGCTTTTCCCAAAGATTCCGGATACGAGGTTCCGTACTGCATAAGAACTTTCAGATTGCTTCTACACAATAAAAGTAACATGAGCAAAGAAAAATTAATAGGATAACAGATATAAATATAACTTACTTTTTACAGTAAAAACATTCAAATCCAATTCATAAAAACTATCTGTTCCGAATATCACACTTTTAGGAGAAAAATATATACAGCAACAAGGATCTTTAGTTTCAAACACCTTTAGGTAGTAAGAGAAAAATTTTTAGGTTTCAACAAGCACAAAACATAATTTAAATTAAAAGAATTAAGTTTGCATGGAATTATTATTTTATTTTTTTGTAGGGTAGTGGATGTGGCTATGCATTAAATGAGAAAGTGATTCCAATTTATAAAAATTTTTGGGTGCGAAACATTGGATACAACCAACGGTCACATTTTATTTCTAAGTCAATTAAAAGTAAACTTTTTTTAAAAGCTGAAGTTATAAAAATGTTTTGAAAATTTGATCCTGAAAAAACATTTCTTCATTTGTTGCCTAATAGAGAAATTGCAACACATACACAATTTTTTTTTTTAAATATTGATTATACAAGGGCAATGATTAAGAATTGCTCATTTCCAAGAAATACAGTGTTTAACAGAACAGGAAGAAGTGCCCCTCTGTGCTTCAGTTGCCACAGAGTGTGTTATTGAATAAATGATGTGCTAGCTCACATGAAACAATTTCATTAGACAAAAATTCGATGTGGACACCACATGATTTCCTTGCACGTCTATTAAATCAAAAGTATTTTCAGTGCACTTCATTTAAACTTATTTTGTTTGAAAGAGATAAAATACTGCAGTAATACTAAGGCTTAGCAATTTCTAGCCAAATGTTTGATAAGATGAGCTCAATTTGAAAGATTTGTTTTTGGCACTTAATTGGGCGATATTTCGCCAAAAGCTGAAAAGCTTGAGATAGCAAGATTTTGGTCATAGCCGAAATAGCCCTTCATCGCAAACTTTTAATGAATTGAAGGCATCCATAGACCATAAGTCATTTGGGTGACCCTGTAAATAAATTACTCAGTCGACTGCAATCAAAAAAGAAATGCACAATTCTATGTTATACTAGCTCTAAATACAAAGTATCTACATTCTATAATAAACAGTTTTACATTTATATAAAATACATAATTATTTTTAACGACAAGTTTGGCGATATTTCGGCAAAAGTCGCCATTGTCGATGACAAATGGGGAAATTTTGAGAATGCATCAAACAATGACTGACTACAGACATAATACATTGAAAATGTCCTCAGACATTAATGTATTAAAATTCTTGGGTGGTGCTGTAAATAAAGTCTCCAGTAGATTGGAACCAAAAATAGAGGTGCACAAATAGATGTTACAACAATCTTACACATAAAGTTTCAACAATCTACGAATAATAGTTTTTGAGATATGCGAGTTACATTCATACAGACGTACATCAAAAATCGGCAAACTTGATGACATATGGTACAATTTTTGAGGAAAGCATGTAATTGTTGTCAGACCATTATATAACTATGTGGTAGGATGATAGTATTGTGCTGGAAATGGATCAATGTCTCTAAAATGGTCATTGACCATAATGTGTTGGAATTTTTTTGAGTGTTCCTTTAGAAGAACTATAAATGATAAAAACACTATTTTTGATGAAGAGATTCATTTTGTATTCCTTAACAACATATATCACTCTTAATTCGTTTAAAACAGCTTAATACCCCTAATATATGCTTTAACGAATTTCTGCCCATAGAGCATAATGTATGGAAAATCTTGAGTGGCCCTGTAAATAAACTATCCAGTTGATTGGAACCAAAAGGGGAGGTGCACATCTAGTTGTTACAACAATCCTAAATAATAAATTTAACGTTCTATGACCAGCAGTTTTGAGATAAGCGAGCTGCATACATCTGTATGAAGGAACAGATGGGGGGGGGGGGGGAAACTGGACAAAATGCACTTGCGGTTGGTCAAAATAGACTGTACATTCATTTATATAAACACACATCTATGCAGTGGTGGGAAAAACTACTTTTTTTTTGTAGCGAACTACAACTGCCGCTACTTTTTGAAAAATGTAGCTAACTACAACTACTTTTTGAAAAATGTAGTTAGCTACACTACTTTTGAAATGTAGTCGCTACTTTTTCGCTACTTTTAGGAGACAAATTTTGCTGACAGATTCAGTTTGCATTACATTCATATTTAAGGATATTTATATCTTAATTAGAGAAAACTATTGATATCTTAATTAGAAAAAAACTATTGCGCTAATAAACAACTACCAGGGGAGTGTTTGAGGAGGGCAGCGGGCCACCTCAAGAAATGTAAAGCAATTATTAAAAAGGAGCTATTTTGAAACATTTCTTTTAACTTTAGAACAATAAAGTTTAAAATACCGAATCGTCCCCCTCCCCTCGAAATGGAAGCCTATATATATGCTACTGACAACTACTGCTAATTATTGAAGTATTGTTGAAAACTAATTCAGTTTTAATACCTCTATGATAAAAATAAATTGGGAAAGTGAGCTTTGAAAGCATGAGAAAAATCATGAGAACCAAAAAAGTAAAAAAAAAAAAATAATAAAAATAATAATAACAATTGGATGTCTGAGCGGTAAACTCGTTTAACTGAGAGGTTATTTTTAAATACGTTTCTACCTTAATTTAAAAAAAAAAAAAATATTTTATCCACTAATTGCATCTACAAAATAATACCTTATTTCTAATATAAATAGCATTAAAAATATATATAAATACAGCAGGGTGATTACAGAAGTGATTACATACTTTACAAGGTGATTACATACTTTTTTGTGCCTTTTTTTTTTCTACATGAAAGCGAACAAGTCAAATATGGGTTCTTTGAAAGCTATCGCAAGCGCAAAGCAAAGCTGTACCCAGACGGTACATTCAAACACCCCCGTCCTCGGAAGCAACATTGGCCATTCCAGGGGAGTTTCCTCCGTTGGATGATGGGGGACAGATAAAACACGGGTTTAATACAGTCAACTCCTGCTAATCCACGACTCTATAATCCGCGAACGCCTGTAATCCGCGATATAATTCAAATGTAAACAAACTTGTTTGTTTACATTTTGAGCGGCATTTGACTGGTAGTATTACTGTTATAGAAGTTATTTGATTGGCTGAATGTTATAAAGACATTTATTAATGGTTTTCGACAGGTATTTGAAGTAAATAATTTCATATATTTGAGCATATTATCATGTAATTAAACATACAAAAACTTATATGCTAAGTTGCATGTGTTCAGGCAGTGAATGGATGTAAATAACGAACTCCAAAGCAATGCACCGTCTAATCACATGGCTTTACTCTTTTCCTGAATGAAAGAAACAATCAACGAAAACGTTTGCTCTATGAGAGAGAGAAAAACTCGCGAGATGATCGTAAAGATTGACGGTTGCAATTAAAATTGGGTGAAAATATGTAACATGTTTAACTTTAAACGCAAACCGCGATTTGGCAGACGACACAACAGTTGCGCAATTTTCCCGATTCTCTCCCTACCTCACCCCTTTGATCTTCTGTCTAGCGATTTACTATGCAACAAAAACTTTCTCCACATAACTGTAGTTCTGTAGGAAGGAAGAAAGAAAGAAAAGCATAAACAGACCACAAGGCCTTTCTCTTTGTTTATATTTAGCTGCCGGAGGAGCACATGCAAAAATAATGAATCATCAGCACTTGAAATGTAATGCACGTGTGTGGGATAACATTCTTTTCCTCTTTAGAGCTTATATAGGCATAGAATATTTTTACATTAGGAGAAACCGGAAATTACCTCACAAGATCTGAAATTAATGTAATTCTGAGATATCAAATATACAAATGATGCACCGCATGTCCCCCCCCCCCTTCGTGAGCGACCAATGAAATTCCTCCCTTTCTGATTGAGCTTGTTTATTTTATAATAGATATATATTTAGTTAAAAACGGTCTTTTAAAGAAATTAAAAACAACAACAACTGCCCTTAAAAAAAAAGAATGTTTGTTTGTTGAAAAACTTCCAGATTTGGGGTCTCTTTAAATATTTTGCAAAAGCAATCATTTGTCAGTGACCAAGAGTTACTGACAATTAGAAGGCTTCAGGACAAAATTTCTGAAGAAAAATTAAAATCTCTTAAACAAATTACAATCACTGCAATGTTTGAAAAAATGAAAAATAAATAAAAATTTAGAGAGAATTTATTCTTTTAATTTTGTATTAGTAATTGTATTTAATATTGAATAAAATAGTGTTTTAGTTCAGCAGTATAAATATTTTCTTTCATCTGTCCTTTAGTAAATTCTCTAAATTTAATTGTATTATTTATTGTATTTATATTGACATTTAATTGTGTTTTTATTCAATAGCATATGCATTTTCTTTCATCATTTCCTATTTGTTTACAGTATAATTTAAAGGGAACTATAATTTACTATAATTTAAAGGGAAATTCTAAATGTAAAAATGTTAAAAAAAAAAAAAAAAAAAAAAAAAAATGACCTATAATCCGCAAAATCCTGTAATCCGCACAACCCTTGGTCCCAGAGAGTGCGGATTAGAGGGAGTTGACTGTATTGGGTAATACCTGACATTTTTAAATTTAAGTTTTCTCAGGAAGAGACGTTCGGCTCTTTCAACCTTGGACTAAACAATGCTATGCTCTCCCTGATTAACATTCAAGTGATGTTGAGAGGGCTTTCCTTTTTGGTGGCGTTATTGCATCGTTTCCAGTCCCTCAACCCCACCCCACCCCTTTGTCAAATTTTTTTAAACAAAATACCCATAAATTTTCATTTTTTAGCTTAAATATTATGCATTTTAACACAAAGTTATGTCTATAACCCCACCCCCCTCCCCCTTGAAGGAAGTATTTATACGCCACTGGTGGGACTGGTTGTATAAAGAAACGATTCAATAATTGAGGGTGTCATTGTGTCAAGAAGAAAGATCACGTAACGGCTTGCCAAATTAATTTAGTTCCTATGTTTTGTTAAGAGCACAACGTTGTACTTGTATATTTAAATTAACGACATTTCATTTTAAAAGCTAATGATTTATTTATTTGCGAAGGGAGGACAGCTTACGCCACAAAATGTGTCGTTTAGAGCTACGTATGTAATAATTTTGCCATACAAAATGTATATTCTGTGGGGGGGCTGAGACAGCCTTACTATTTTTTGACGTATATTGATAGTTGAATGTTTCAAGAAAGTGACATACCAAAACTTTTTTTTTGAATTAACACATATTTTAACTAATCTAAATATTTCATTAACAAATAAAGAAATCTGCTTTTTTTTTCTTTGAGATATGAAGGATATTTGAAAAACATGTTTTGGCTCCCTCCTCTCCCCCATAAGGGCGACAAAAAATCCTAATACTTTTTAGACGTTCTTGTTTATTACATTTTAAAGTAAAATAAAAATAAAAATCTTATACTTCATTTGTTTGTCCTTGTTTTGCCAACTTGCTATATCCCCTCCCCTTCCTAAAATTTCTTTTTAGATATTCTTTTTTGTTGTATTTTTAAAAAAATCATATGAATGTTCTTTTTTTAATACAAAGGATATGTTAAATATATATGTAAAAAACATTTTGCCCCCCCCCCCTCCCCCAGTGCAGCATCCCTTGGGGTGGCAATCTTTAAAAAATCCTTAAATTTTTCTTTAGATTTTCCATTTTGTTACATTTTAAAACAAAAAATCTTAATATCTGTTTCTTTTTTTTCCTGTAAGGTATGAAGAATATGTGAAAAACTCATTTTGACTCCATCCCCTCAAGGTAAATTTCGAAGAATCACCCATTTTTTTCCCGATTTTCCTGTTTTTTTATATTTTTAAACAAAAATCCTGTGAATGTCTGTTTTTTTAATTTGAGATATGAAATCAATATTAAAAATTTGTGAAATACCCGTTTTGCCCCCTGTCCCCCTTGGGGAAAGGAGATTTTCAAAAAATCATTAAATTTGTATTTAGATAATCCGGTTACTTATATTTTAAAACAAAACTCGTATTCTTATTTGTTGCTGTTTTCTTTGAGATCGTAAAATACTACAACTATTACAAAAATAAACTTTCACTTTCATCGAGATTCGGGGGGGAATCGCGCATAAAACTAATTTTTGTAATGTTACATACTGTTCAATTATTTTTGGTTTTACACTCATGTCCATAAATTAAGGATAATGAAGTTCAGGCAAAGAAAGAGAAAGAAGCAAAACAAATTTGACTTATTTGAAAAGTCTATTTATTAAACAAAAAGTAAAGAGCAAAAAAGATGCTATATGTTTGACATAATTAATAAAAATTGCAAGTTTTACTCCCTTGACCAAATTTTAAAAAAGAACCTATTTACAAAAAACAGTATAACATGGTTAGTAGGATGGTTAATACGGAGTATGTCTCCCAGACGATGCAATACAGGCCTGACAACGCCTAGGCATACTGAGTATCAAATGATCAATCTGATCTTGGGGAATATTACACCACTCATCAAGCAATGCACTCCAAAGTTCCGGTAGACAGGTGGGAGGGGGTTGACGGCTGCAATTC
Organism: Cheiracanthium punctorium; assembly: GCA_038373885.1. NCBI lineage: Eukaryota > Metazoa > Arthropoda > Arachnida > Araneae > Cheiracanthiidae > Cheiracanthium > Cheiracanthium punctorium. Next base: position 180,836 of record JAWZYV010011679.1, read on the forward strand.
GTCGGCCAAGCATATCCCACACATGCTCTATTGGATTCAAGTCCGGTGAGTATGCTGGCCAATGCATACGGGTGATATCCTCCGATTGAAGGCATTCGTCTACAATGTTTGCACGGTGAGGACGGGCGTTGTCATCCATAAACACAAATTCAGCACCCATGGCGCCCCGAAACAAACGTACATGTTGTTCCAGAATGACATCCCGATAGATGTAGCCTGTCATCGTTACACTCTGAACATGCAGGTCAGTTCTGGAACCAAGAATAATTCCTCCCCAAACGAGCCATCCTGCACCACCGTAACGGTGTCTTTCAATGGTGTTCTCTTGGTGGTAACGGGTACCTGGCGCTCTCCAGATGAATGTCCGGCGAGAATCAGACTCCAAACTAAACCTGGACTCGTCGGAAAACATCACACAAGACCACTGTTGCGGTGTCCACAATGCATGCTCTCTACTCCAGGTTAATCGCAGGCGACAGTGAGTTGCGGTAAGTGGAACACATCTGACAGGCCTACGAGCATATAGACCAATGTGCCCTAAGCGTCTGTACACGGTCTGCCTTGAAACTGTCGTACCGGTAGCTGAAGAGAGCTGACGAGACAGGTCTGATGCTGTACTCCGTCTGTTTCTTTCGGCAGTAACTGCCAAATAGCGGTCCTCATTCGGCGTTGTAACTCGGGGGCGACCTGTGCTGTAACGTCTACTCACATTACCATCATCTTGGAATCGTTGCCAAAGCCTATAGATGACACTCTGGGCGATTCCAAGTTCCTCTGATACTTCCAGCTGGGTACGTCCACATTCCAGTCGTCCGATAATTCTGCCACGTAAAACATCATCCAAATGCCTCCTTTGTGCCATAACTATGCAGTTTTTGCACTGAAAGGCTTTCACAGCGCTTGTGAACAATTTTACTTCTTTGCCACCATTCCTTATATACCCTTCTCTTACACTCTCGTCATTGTGACGTACCATCCACGCCATCTGGTGGTTTCCTGTAATTTGCATATTCTTCTTCAATATGTGTGTGATCATTCCACAGGTGAAATTTTTATTTTAGAGATCAATTTCTGTGTGATTCTGAATTATCCTTAATTTATGGACATGAGTGTATATTACATTTAACAAAGAGAAAAAAAATATGCAAGTAAGTTAAACATACCTTCGGTTCTTTGATTTAGGCCTATTTTGGTAATTGTATTCATTAAATAAAATTTAAACATAAAATTAAACATACATAGGATATAGAAACTTAAACACTATTCACAAAATTATATATTTACAAGTCACATTAACCAAGTTAAAATGAAAATTTGAACGCAATGTAACTCCCCCCCAAAAAAGACAACAATAAATGGGCGAGCAGTTCACGTTTGAGAACGAATTTAGAAAACCAAACAAAGTAGACAATTCATTATAGGTTCAGGTTCAAGGGGTATAATTGGAGTTTTTCTTCCTTTTCATTGCTTTCTCAGTAATTTTCTGGGCTGGTGTAAACCAGGAAGTTGTAAAACGAAGCTGTATTGCCCCCTGCAAGTCCTTCCCACAGATTTCAAGAATCCCCTCTCACACAATTCCTTTGAATTCTGTGAGAGCATAGAAATAATACATGCTCGTGTGCGTGTGCCCCCATAGAATCCCGGGGGCATGGGGCACACATAGATACCCTGGGAGGGTCGGGGGAGGGATTGGGTATTCTTTCAGTTCCAGTTCTATGCTTGGTGTCATGAGGAAGAGAATTTTTACACGAGATCAATCGCCGGAAATGATGACGCAGCAAAAGTAGCTTCCAAACGCGCTACAAACTACTAATTTTTTGTAGCGCACTACACTACAAACTACTAAAAAAAGTAGCGACTACTGTAGTTTCGCTACTTGTAGCGTGCTACTCCCCAGCCCTGCATCTATGCATATGATGAGATGTCTCATAAAAAATCTTAAAAGTAAATTTAAAGGTAGTCAAAATCAGTTTTGTCAAAATTTGAATGCTACAATTATTCGTGATCACATTACTTCCTTTTACTTCATACAAGGAAGTAACAAATTATGAAGTAGAATGGCATAAACTATTATGCCATTATACTTACCTTTTTACTACAGAAAGTCTTTAAAACTGTGTCCCACTTGAACAATACAACTGATTTTGATGTAGCAATACATAAATAAGGTGCTTCATTTTCATACGAGTCTACGGAAAATAGATGGCAATCACTAATATCAGGAAATGGTTTAGATAAGAGAGAGCAACTTCCAAGTTTTTGAACAGCTGACTGCAAACTGCTTAGATGAGTTAAAGTTAGTCTTCTCTCATTACCTGCATGATTACATGAAAAATAAAGATACATTATTAAAGGGACTTAGTCAAATATATGACTTATATAGAATTTTATGTTTCACAATGAACCAATTAGAGTTATGAAATCAGGTTAGAGTATGTTTTAACAAACTGCATGCAAATAAACATATCAGTAGGGATCTACTGATAGTATCGGTGCCGATACCTCCTATTTTTATAGGTATCAGTTCTTTCGATTCTGAAAGATTCGAATTCATGGTTTTATCCATTTTCACCAATACTTTTCATCCAATACTTCACTTTTAAGAAGAAAACCATGCAGGAGCAACACCATTCTAGAATCTTTATTTGTTATGTCGTAAAGAATAAATAACATTTAGACTAAGTGGGAAATTAACAGGTTTTTCTTGTATTAAAAGTTCTGATGTGGAAAAATGAAAATAATTAAAGAAGGTTTATTTAAAATAATTTTGCCCAAAGAAATTAAGTTCTTTCATGATGGGTTACACATATGTTGAAAACTACTTTTAATGATTATGATAATTAATTTTGTATTTAATAAATTTTGTGTTTTGGTGGCTGACAAATTTTTTTTCTAGTGGCTGACAAATATTTTTTATATAACGATCTTTTAGTTCCCTTAAATAATATATTAACATTAATAAATTTTAACATTTCTAATCTTTTACTAATTTTCTTTTGATTTACAACAATCGCTACTGGGTAGCCATTTTCTTTTGGACTCGATCTCGGCAGATACATGCGTTCCCACATCTTTGACGTTGCCAGATTCAAGGAACAAGAATTTTTACGGCCGTTCACGATGTGTTCTACATTTTGCAAAATTTTAATAAAGAGTTATTGAATTCAAGTGGAAGTGCAAAGAATATACGTTTATTAAAATATACACATCGTTCTTCACAAAGTAATTTTTGAGACCGTATTTATGGAGTCAATAAAGTGTGCTGACTAAAACAACGACTCCCGAGATTTCGCTACAGCAATGGAAGTCTGAGTATGAGAGTACGGAGAGGTGAATTAATACTGGAGCGAGAGGCGGTTTCGGGGCTTCTTCTCGAGTGTTCTCTGCTCTCCCTGGAAGTTTCGACGATACCGGCGAGTGAGGTCAAGGATGGAATCAACTCCCGGAAGAATACCGCTTCAGAGACGATGACTATAATTCAAGAAAGAGGGCCCTCCACGTTAACCCTTAGCTAAGTTTTTTATTTCTTTGCATGTTCTTTTCATTAAGGTTTTTGTCAGCCTAGGACCTTAGAAGGTGAGGAAACAATCAAGCCTTGGCTATAAATACCACACAAACAAAAATTTTGACACACCCAACATATAAAAGTAAAAAGTAAGGAAATTTTTCCTAAAGACCCAGCCAAAAACAACATTACTTGAACATTCCACACATTTAACAGAAAATGCATATTAATCATACACAAAGATCTCGAGAACATTTAAGTACATAACACCAAATAACGATGAGGCACAACACAAATTTTTGAAGTGGCTTACTGAGATGTTTAATGTCCGAAGAATCAGTACCCATAACTCGACACATTTGGTAATGGGACGTAATTAATAATTTTTGACACAATCTTAAGTAAAACAGCACAGAAATTCAAACAGCAACATCACCACATTGCAGGTGTGAAATTACCAGAATTTTGACAAAACAGCAGGCCAAAATTTCAGAATGGTGTTGACCATGGCAAGACAATCTCAGCAAAATTATGATTTTGAAACAACTTTTAAGACACATTATTAACATAAGCAGTGAAGAAGCAAAAAAATTTAAAAAGTAAACAGTATTTAATTAAGGAGAGACAAATTTCCTTAATTGGCTTTTAAACAGTTACATAAATTAATTACCCAACTACCCAGAGGAATGATCCCTGAATTCCCCTGCACTCAGCAATGGATGAAGGGGGTACAGCGGGCTAAATACCAGCCCAACAGGACCCATCTGTCATCCAGAACCAAACACAGAAAGAAATTCAAGTGACCAAGAAGGCCTGCAGAAACCCACAAGTCACTAACCATTCCCAAGTGTCCCATTTAAAATTGTCTAAACTACATGTTTAAATTTAAAAAAAAACAAAAACAAAATAAGAGATATGACACTAGAGTTATAAGTTACTGGGACACCCAACTAAGTACTAAAGGCAGATAAATTGGCCAAATCTACTACAGCAATTAAAATTGAAAACAAGAGGAAGAGGAGAGATTGCTCGCACAAAATTTGTCAACCATAAATTTCCTACACAGGAGGGTTTGATGAAGATTTACCAAACCTCAAAAAAAAAAATTTCTGTGCTGTTCAGGTAGACACAATTAGGAGGTGGTTACTTAGTGTAACCAAGTATTTCACACATTGCACATGACCCCTTGGCCATATACAGATTACAATCAGTAAAATACAATACATATATGTTAAAAAATCTTTGGTTTAATATGAATGCAATAAAAATAGGAACAAATCATATGTGGTTACTCGTTTCCACATAACTAAAAGAATGTGCAAGTTTACCTTTTGGCAGGTCAGACATAAAACATAAAATAGTGTATTTCACACCCCAAAAATACCCATAAAAGAAATATGTATATAAAAAGAAAACACATATGCTAACACTAAAAATGAAAAAAAAATATGTATAGTAAAATTATGTGCCACAACCTCGAAGAAAATTTCTGCGCAAAAATGTAAAACTACTTCCTGACAAATCCAAAAGCATCCCTGGGTCAGAGACAATAGCCATGTTTAGGCATGGATCTAGTGCGAATAGGAGAAAAGGTGGATGTCGGTTGGGCATCAGAATCATCAATATCAGAATGAGGAGAATTTAAAAAGGAAACTGGAGATAATGAGGTATCCCAAAAAAAATCAAACGAGGTATCTAGTTGTGAATCTGTCATATCTACTTCTGTTGTAAGTACAGGAGGTGGTATGTAGATAGTATCAGCTTCTATAGCGTAAACTCTTGGTCACGGCACCATTTACTATAGCGTAAACTCGGGCGTTGCAAGAGCGACCAAGGAGACGCTATAATTGACCTATGATCAGGCTAGCCGCAGCACATGGCGTTGTGAAAAAGTCCTACGAGAAATATAACATTCGGTGACCACAAAAGATATGAAAAGAAGGAAACCAAAGACTTACCCCAGCAGTAGTTCAGGGCTTGAAGATCTTCCGTGAGAGAAAAGGGAACCACACATGAAAGACGAACACTTTAACTAGAGATTTACTAACAGGAAAACTTTATTCACTGGCAGAATGTACGGTACATTAACATTAGTGCGAAAGAACATTTAAAGGGGTTTTATTCAAGAAGGAGATAGATTATAGATGGTGTATTTCGAAAAGGCAAAATGGCGCACACGCCATGTAACATAGTCAAATACTACAGAAAAGGGGAGCTTGCAGCATTTTATCTTTTTGAAAATTTAAACCGAAGTAATTTAATAAGGAGGGGGTGTCTTATTTGCCTAATGGAGAACTTATTGGTCATAAAACATTTACTACGGTACTGTTCCTGCCGCCTCCAGCAAAAAGGCCACGTTGTTCGTGTTGGGGAGCGCTTCCTTAGCGCGTTGTACTTAGGGGTTGACAAAAAGGTGAAGTGAAGTCTTGCTCTTTTCCAGACGGCTCGCCATCGCCAATTTTCTCGGCAACCTCGGCTACACGTCACAGGCAGGGAGGAGAAAGCGCCGCGATTGGTTCAAAGGTAAGCGCGGGCAGGAAACCCCTGACATCATCCAGGGGAATGATGAAATATTTTGCCGCGGAGGTGATGGCCGGATTGCCAGTGGCGCTTATGATCCTCATTATGAAGAGTTGGCAAGATGCTCGAAAATCGCAGTGACTGTTGAAGAAGGAACACGTGGTGCAAGCGTGCCGCCATATTGGAAGCACACAAAAAAAACTGGCTAGCCGGGGAAAATATTTTAAAAAGGAAAAGGGGGGAAGAACCAGGAGTACACACATTGTAAAATTAATACTTAAGGAAGAAAATGCAAAACAGGAATACATGTGATATTTCCATCACAGCTTCCCACGGCAAATCTAGCAGTAAAAGGGGACAAGGGTATTCTCTTATTAACCTATCCTCTGAACTTTCTTGAGTAGGGCTAGTTGCAGGCTCTGGAATCACTGGAGGCGGAGAAGACAAAATTTGACTATCTGGTGTTGGAAAAACTTCCCTGTCAATAACCTTAAAAATGCGATTTACATGTACAACTTGAGTATCTGAGGGATTAGCAATGAGAGAAATTTTAAACAAGACAAGAGAAAGTTGCTCTAAAACTCTATAAGGACCCTTATTAAATTTACATAGCTTCTTAGTTAAATGTGGCTTGCTAGCGGGAACGTGTAAATAAACAGTATCACTGACTTTAATGTTTTTAAAGTAAAAGTTAGAGGTAGGAGGATGAGCCTGAGCATACGAAGCATTTTCCAGGTTAGTCTTGACGACAGAGAAAGTACGTTGAAGATTGGTGACTATCTCCTGAGCGTAGGATCTAGTATCAGCATATGATCTGAATTTCGAAGAGAAAACCAGATCATATGGCATCAACAGATCTCTACCATAAGTTAGAAAAGCAGGAGATTCCTTGATGGTGCGGTGGTAGGCAGTACGAAAAGCTAAGAGAGCTAAGGGAACCTGTTCACACCAATCTTCTTGAGATTCGAGTACTAGATGACTTAACGAATCAATCAGACTTTTGTTCAACCTCTCAACTAAACCATTTCCTTGCGGATTATAAGCCACAGTGTGTTGTTTTTTTATACCCAAGATGTCATACACCTCCGCCATAGCCTTAGAAATAAAATTTGAACCCCTATCCGAATATAACACTCCCATTATTCCGTGACGTGAAATAAAATCAATTAAAACTTTTACAACTGTTGAACTTTGAATATCAGGGACAGGATAAGCTTTGGGATATCTTGTAAAATAGTCAGAGATTACCAGGAGCCATTTATTGCCATTTCTAGAAGTCATAAAAGGACCCACCGCATCAATAGCACATTTCTGAAATGGGCGATTAACAACAGGAATCTCTTGCACAGGAGCCTTTTGATTAACCCCTTCTTTCCAAACATGACTTACAAGATAAAACATACTTTTTTACGTTGTTATAGAGACCTACCCAAAAAAAACTTTGATGTACATGGTGTAAGGTACGAGACAGGCCAGCATGGGCGACAGTTTTGTTGTCATGACACAAATGCAATACATCTTGGATGAGGGTGTGAGGCACAACTAAGCGAACGTTCTCTGATTTACTATTTAAAGGCTGACAAACAATAGCATTTTGCTGAAAGAAAAATTTATTGGATCTTTGAATATATGGAGACTCATTATTGAGGCAAGCAGCAATCTTTTGACAAAAAAGATCAGATTTTTGAAGCATAATGGTATCTTGCATAGGAAACTTAGGAATTTGAAATGAAAAAGGTTCGGAATTAAGAGTATTAACTTCACGCGAAAGAAAATCTGCCATTAAGTTAAGACGACCAGGCTTGTGAATAATTTTATAATCATATTGTTGCAAGGACATAATCCAATGAGCAATACGTGAAGTGGGATTTTTTAATTTAAACAACTGCAAAAGAGATTGCTGGTCACAATATACAGTGAAATGAGAACCGTAGAGGTACTGTTTAAAATGTGTTATGCCAAAAAACAACAGCAAGAGCCTCCTTTTCCACAACTGAATAATTAACCTCGGCAGGAGAAAACTTTATTGAGGCAAAACAAACAGCATGTTGAAATCCCGGATCATCTTCTTGCACTAAGACCACACCCATCGCATGTTTGCTGGCATCAGTGCAGATAGAGAACGGTTTGGAAAAATTAGGCAAGGCCAAACAAGGAGACTGGGTTAAAGCAAGTTTTAAACGATCAAAGGCATCCTGTTCAAGATCTCCCCACGCAAACTTACAGGTATCTTGCGTCAAATTAGTAAGAGGCAATGCTATATTAGAATAGTTAGGAATGAACTTTCTGTAAAAACCCGTTAAACCAAGAAAAGAGCGAACTTGCTTTTTAGTTCGAGGAACATTTGCTTTTAAAATAGTGTCTAAATGTTTTGGATCAGGCATAACCTTACCTTGTGTTACACGATGGCCTAAATAAGTAATTTCATCTTTTGCTAAAGTACATTTCTTAGGTTTGAGTTTCAGATTGGATTGTTTCAACCGTTCAAAAACTAATTCTAACCTGTGAACATGATCCTCAAATGATTCTGATGACACCACTACGTCGTCAATATACACTCCAATTTGAAAGTCGGAGAGACCAGACAACACCACTGACATGAGTGTTTGAAAACTGCTACTTGCATTGCGCAATCCAAAAGGCATCCGGCAAAAGTGGAAAAGGCCTTCTTCAGTGGCAATACCCATCAAGTGTGCGTCATCTGGATGCATGAGCATCTGATGGAAACCCGAGGTGAGATCAAGGGAAGAAAAGAACTTCGTACCTGACAGGAAATCAATCATTTCTTGAAGATTAGGCAAAGGAAAGTTATTGGGGTTGGTCTTTGTTGAAGATTCGTTCATTGAATCATTCATTTATGTTAAAAGAAAATTGTTTTTTTTTGTTTTTTCTGTGTGGCAACACTTCTTGCCTGTAACGAGTAAGTTGTTGACTTTTTCACTTCGTAGTTAGCATGCCGAATTAAATATGTAATCTAGGTAAATAAATTGTTCCTAATTAAACTTAATATACAGTATGTTTTTTCTATCCATAAACCAAAAGAATTAATAGGTTATGGGAACAACATCGCATTCCCTGCGCGTAATGTTAAATTTAAATTAAGTCATTTAGAATGTACGCATTAAGCCTAACCATGCGGATTTTATCCAGGATGGATTTATCTAAAGTTCAGATTAAACCATTAGCTGGTGAAACAGATTGGCAAGTTTGGAAATATAGAATAAAATTCATTTTGAACTGCCATGTTGGTGCTTTAGAAGCAGTTGAAGGGAAGTTGATTAAACCTGAAAGTCTTGCCGCGGACGCTGATGCCGCTGCCCGAACAAAGTACGAGAAAGATTTTAAGGATTTTCAGAAGGCTAATAACAATGCAATGGTTGTCTTAACAAACTCCATGACAGAAGAAACCCTCCATATGGTAATGTGTTTTCAAACTGCTCGAGAAATTTGGATAGAATTGCATAAGCTGTATGAAGCGTCATCAGAAAATCAACTGTATAATATTTGCATGAAGTTTTTTCAGTTTAAATGGAACGAAAATGAAAATATAGCGGCTCATCTTTCAAAGTTAAAGAATCTGTGGAACGAATTAAATTCAGGACTGCAAAACAAGAATGAAGCTACACTACCTGAATTACTTTTAAACTGCAAGATCTTAGATATACTCCCAAATGAATATATCACTTTTAGGTCCAGTTGGTTGTTGTTAGGTGATGACAAAAGAACTGTTGATGAACTAACAACCCAGTTATGTTCTTATGAAAGGGGGTTCAAAAATCGAGAAGAAGATACTGCAACTGAACAGGAAGCTCTTATAGTGAAAGATAAGAAATCTGGTTTAATGTATTGTTTATAAAAAAAAAAAAAAAAAAATTTTTTTTTGGGAGTAAAAAATATTTGGGAGTAAAAAATATTTTTTTTTCTCCGAACGGGGAGGATATGTGGTGTTGTCACTATATTATCACTTTCCTTTGGTTAATGATTAGTTTAAATTACCTCTACCCAGGACGTTTTAGTAATTTAAGATCTTTCTAGTTAAAATTTTAAATAACCACTATGTAATTTCTTACTTTTGGGGGGCTGTTAATTATTTATTTTGTTTGGCAGTGTAAAGTGTTCTCTTTTGTTTACCTTTTTTTTTTAGATTAAATTTTCTCTTCACCGGCCGTTTTTCACCTTCAGGGTGTTTAAAATTAATGTTTACCTTTTAATTGCCGTTCTGTGGGTAATCAGCAGTTTAAAATATAGTGGCTGTACTTCATACCTCCCTTTTCATTAAAGTTGTTTTGATGGGATTTTTATTTTAAATTAATTTTCATAACTTCCTGTAATCCCGCTTTTCTTTATTTTATTTCCTTATCTCTCCGGTTAGGCGTCTCCCTGTAACTTTTCAATAATTTTTCATCTTTTAAGTTTTGCTTACGATTTCATGCTATTGCATCATATTCCGTGCCTGTTTCATCAGATCTCTGAGATGACGCTAATATTTCCCGCGCTTTTCCTCCGAAATTGTTCTAGAACATTCTTCCCCCTCCCAGGTTGGACTATCCTGGAATGACTTGAGGTGCACTCTCGGCTCTGATTGGCTGAGTGTAGCGGTTCCAGAGTGAGGATGAGAGGCAAGGGCGCTATTTTTCAGAGAGGCGAGAGAAACCCAATGCAGGTGGTTGAGTTTTGAAAGCGTCCCTTCTTTTTTCGCCGCCTAGACCAGGGTCAGCATGGATTATTTTTGCAGTGGGCCATGAGATAGCCTACATTACTAATTTTTTTTTTGGTGGGAGTAACCACCGGCCTCAACTAAGTGATGTTGAATTGAAGTTTTAAACCTTTTTTTTTTTTTAATATATAATTTGGCCATTTACGCCCCGCACCTGTCCCATGGAAAATCGCCGATAATTGAAGGTATGAAATGGAGGGGCCTCTGCAGATAAAATCTATGTGGACATCAAGTAGTGTAAAATCGCTTTAGAGTGTCCAGGCCCGTGTTGGACCGGCGATCGCCCTCATCGCGTGGAGTCGACGTTCCCAGACGATGTGGTGGTGAAAGTTCCGGAGCCCCGGTAGATGAAGTTTTCATGGACCTAGAGCACGTAACGTCGAATTAGCGGGACCAGGCCCGAGATGATCCGGCAACCGCTGTCAACTCGAGGAGCTGGGTCCCCGGATGACTCAGATGCCCAGGTGGATGATCCTACATCTGCACGGTGAGCTGTATCTTTTACATTTGATCGTAGTGGTATCATCAAAATGAAGTCCAGAATAGTGTGCCACCGGCTGGTCCAAGACACCTAGCGTCTCTCAGTTCAAGAACTATCCTCTTGTTCCTCCCCTCCTTTTTTTTTTTCTTTTTACCTATTATTTTGCAGGTGCTGAATCAATGTTTCCCTTTTTTTTTTTTGGCCATTTCCTTTCCTTTCATTCCCTTGATGCCGGGTGTGTTATATATATATTTTTTTGTTTGTTCTCACCCGATTAAACCTTTTAAATATTTTCCTTTTTTTATATAATTTTTTTATTATTTTAGTAATTTTTCTTTCATTTTGATGTCAGCCTTTTCATTACCTTTTGTCCAGTTGTTATGTTAAGACCATCGGTCATTCTATAAAAAAATAATAAAATACGGAATTGAATTATCTAAGCATGTTGATATGTACCCTATTTAAAGTGACCATTCGTTTACATCTGTAGCAGCTAAGCTAATTTTTATAAATTGTGATTTCTAACAAAACATGATTATCTTTTAAGTTTTTGGATTGCAACCATGGGTACCCAGGGGTTTAAATTTTTTTTTCTTAATTACCAAAATCTATGAGTGTCCCCTGAACATTTATGCAGCCCTGGAGCAGGTGTTAATTTGATCTAAATCTTTTGCAGTTGATTTCAATTAAGCTGTGAGTTGTGTCCTAGTTGTTAATTGCTGTCGAGTCTTGCTTATAATTGTTAAAGAGCTCATTGTGCTGCATATAATCTTTAAATATTTTATCTTAATCTAATATGTTAATTGGTTAAATAAAATGTGTTACAATCCCATCTTCTAGCTTTCTTTGCTTTGACAACATTCTACACTCAGGGCGGCAAGAAAAATCCTGGGTTATTTCATTCATTCAAAACACAATGCTTTTTTCTGACTTTTTTCACTGTGAAATTTAATTGTGGTGTTTGTTCCAAATTGGAACAACACCACAAGTAGGTGTCTGCTTAAGTTGTTAACTAATTGCTGGTTTGTGTTGTTGTAAAAGGATATTGTTGCATTATGATAATAAACAAGTTATTTTTATATTAAGTGTATTTACTTGAAGTGCATTATCTTTTTCACTCGGACTTCACAGGGTTTTTGCAAACTTTTAGGAAATGCCACAACGGTTAAGTAACACCTTTTAAATTTATACGATCACTAAGCCTTAAGACGTTTATTTTAGTTGCTTTATCGAATTTATTTGTATTTGAGAAAAAAAATGGATGGTTTATTTAAAGGCACCATTTTTAGATACTGGTACAACAGAATTTTAAATTTTAATTTACAAAAAGATAGAAGTTTTAATCTTAATTTACAAAAACATCAAAGATTTCACCTCCCAACATTTCGGTAATGAGATGAGAGGCGTCGTTTCATTGGGACATATGTTTGCGCGAGTGTTTTCGAACTATGTTTTTTTTTTTTTTTTTTTTTTTTTTTTTTTTTAATTCTAACCATCGCTGAATGGATGTCATATCACCAAGTGTGGTTGAAATTGTGGATGAAGAGTCGTTAGATGACAGTTTAACAGGACAATCGTCTATTCTTCTAAATTATTTTGATTTGGTGCCCAACACTAATACGCTATCTGCAAGGATTGCAAAAAACAAATGTCGAGAGGTAGGCTATAATTTACTTAAGTTTTATGAAGATTTATTTTCTCACTGTAAGGACTCGAAAAAGAGTTCATTAATATATATATACTAGCTAGAGGCCCCGTTCCTCGCACAGGAATGAATAGATTTTTTATGATATGGTTTGTTGTAATTACTATTTATCATAATAAATAGATATAGAAAAATGGATATCTCATAAATATTATCTGTGTTCAATAATCATGCTTATAGAATTTCATGGCGATCGTTTGAGCGGTGAAGAAGATGATTTGGCGCAGAGCCATCTACTTCCAAAGTTATTGCAAAATGGATAGCATCAAAATATTCTCCTGTTCAAATGTCTATGTGTACCAATTTTCATAGCAAACAATTTAACGGCAAGATACACTGCAGCACCATCTAGTGCCGAATTAAAATAATACGCTAGAGCGCCATCAATAGGCACGTTATAGCAAAATGGATAACGCGAAAATATTCTCAGTGTTCAAATATGTATGTATACTAACTTTCAGAGTGGTCAGTTGACCGATCAAGAAGTTGGTTGCTGCAGTGCCATCTAGTGGTGAGCTACAACCAAATGAACATGAAAAAAATATTCTCTCTGCTCATATGTGTACCAATTTTTAAGGTGATCAATTTTCAAGGTCGAACAGTTTTGAAGTTGTTGCACTGCATCGCCATGTAGCGGCAAGTCATAGCAAAATGGATAGCATAAAAGTATTCTCCGTGCTCAAATATCCATGTGTACCAATTTTCATCGAAATCAGTTAAACGGTATTTTAATAGAAAACGGTTGAACGGTACAGCAAAATGGATGCAGCGGAAATATTCTTCCCATTCAAATATCTATCTATATTTACGACTTTCGATGGCGATCAGTTGAATGGTCCTGAAGTTATTGGTTTGTAGTAACATCTAATGACAGAAAAATGGAGAACTCCAAAATATTCTCCATGTTCAAGTAATCTGTATATCAATTTTCATAGAGATCAATTGTTGTGGTCAAGAAGTTGTTGCGCTGCATTGCCATATAATGGCGAATTAAGGTAATAATGCGCTGCAGTGCCATCTAGTAGTGAGTAACAACTAAAAAAATAGTCATAGTATATTCTCCATGCTCAAATGTGTAAGTATAAAATTTTTATAGCGATCGGTCCAACAGTATAGAAGTTGATGCGCTGCAGTGCCATGTAGCAGCAAATCATAGCAAAATGGATAGTGTAAAAATATTCTCCATGTTCAAATATCCATTTGAAAAAATTTTCATCAAAATTGCTTGAACAGTATTTTCATAGCACGCAGTTAAACGGAATAGAAATCGACGTTCTGCAGCTTCAAGTTACAGCAAAATGGATAATGTAAAAGTATTCTACTTCCTCAAATATCCATGTGTACAAATTTTCATCAAAAACGGTTGAACGGTAATTTCATAGCAAGCGGTCCAACGGAATAGAATTCAATGCTCTGCAGCACCACCTTGCGGCAAGTTATGGCAAAATAGATTGTGTAAAAATATTCTCCGTGTTCAAATATCCATACGTACCAATTATCGTCAAGATAGGTCAAACGGTATTTTTATAGCGAGCGGCTGAATAGAATTCGGCATCCTGCAGTGCCACCTAGCAGCGAGCTAGAAGAAAATGGATAGTGTAAAAATATTCTCCATGTTCAACTATCCATGTGCACAAATTTTCATCAAAATCGCTTGAACGGTATTTTCATAGCACGCAGTTAAACGGAAAAGAAATCGACGTTCTGCAGCGCCATCTAGCGTCAAGTTACAGCAAAACAGATAATGTAAATGTATTCTACGTCTTCAGATATCCATGTGTACTAATTTTCATCAAAAACAGTTGAACGGTATTTTCATAGCAAGCAGTCCAACGGAATAGAATTCGATGCTCTGCAGCGCCACCTTGAGGCAAGTTATGACAAAATGGATTGTGTAAAAATATTCTCCATGTTCAAATATCCAGACGTACCAATTTTCGTCAAGATAGGTCAAACGGTATTTTCATAGCAAGTGGTTGAATAGAATTCGAGGTTCTGCAGCGCCACCTAGCGGCGAGCTAGAGGAAAATGGATTGCATAAAAACCTTCTCCTTGACAAAAGACTTAAGTATACCAAATTTCATGGTGAGCAGTCAAACGGTTTTGGAGTTTTTCAACGTCATACAAACATATATACCCACAAACATTCATTTTTATATACAGGGTGTCCAGTGCTAATGCTGTCCAATGGCTATTTCCTAAACCGTTAGTCAGAGACACACAGTTCCAACTTCAAAAATGCTTTAAATTGTATAATCTATTATATCAGAAACAATCAAAAGAGATAACGAAGCTAGTGGGAACGGAATTCTGCTTTAACGTTACATTTGAGTCAGTAAAGAATTAGGGACAGCAAAGACACAAGTGGAAACTGAGCTTTATACCCCCGGATTATGTCAGCACGCCCAGTCTCTTTTCCACCTACAGCATGCGCATTACCGATCTTGCGGACATACAAAATTCTTCTGACGCTGGAGAAAACATATATGCATTTAGTTACAACTGCTTTCTTCTGACACTGCTCTTTTTGTTTTTGTTCGAGGGTGGGTGGGGGTGAACCTTTAGTAAATTAGTTTATTTTGTTAGGCAAGTTGGAGTGTTTAGGCTGATAATTTTATTTTTTACCAACTATGTGAAAAATTCCAGAGCTGGGAATCGAACCCAGGACTACCGCATAACGTGCGGGTGCTCTACCACTGAGCTACTCTGGGAATATACTTGAAAGGTTGATAGAATCACTTTCTAAAATATGTATAATTTCCGCGGCGTAACGGAGTTGTCGCGAATTAATTGTTTCATCTATTCCATCTGTGGTTTGCAGAGGAAGATGATAAATGCCAACGATTCTAATGCGAGAAATTTCATCTGGAAATCGTCCCAGAGTAGCTCAGTGGTAGAGCACCCGCACGTTATGCGGTAGTCCTGGGTTCGATTCCCAGCTCTGGAATTTTTCGCATAGTTGGTAAAAAATAAAATTATCAGCCTAAACACTCCAACTTGACTAATAACTTGAAAGGTTGATAGAATCACTTTCTAAAATAGTTTATTTTGGTTTCTACTCAAGGGATGTGAAGTAGGTTTCGATTTTTAGACCGACAGCCTTAAGGAAATTTTATTTTAAACTTCTTTTTCTTTCAGGGGGGGTTCGAGAGTAATTCTATTTTAATTCATATTTTAAAACTTTTTTTTAAATAAATAATTTTTTGTGCAAATTGTTAAACTGGTAGTTCATTTAAACGTTCTCTAAAAAAATGAAATTATCAACTGATAAAAAAACAAACAAACATAATATGAAGTTAGTTTTCTAAAAAGTGACATAAAACCAATTATAAATAATAATTTTTTGAGTAATTTTCTATTTTATTAATGATTATAGTCATTAATTAATTTAATCAACAATTTTGAGATGCATCATTAACTTAGTTAAAAACTTATAGTGTATCATAATATAGTTAAAAGTTTAAATTAGAGATGGCTTTAAACTGAAAGCAAGTAAAATTTACATAAATATTTAGTTAGTGTCATAGTAACCAAACTAAGTAAAATTTATGTAAATATTTAGTTAGTGTCATAGTAACCAGTATATGAAAATTTTGCTTGCCCTTTTGGATAGCGTGACGCAAAAGATAAATTAAATAATTGAAATAAATTCATTTGAATACATTATATAAACTCAGTGAAAGTGTGATATATTTAACAGTGTATTTCATAATTAAAAGCATTGCTTAAATGCGTAAATCTTCTTTACAAAATAAAACGAAAGTAACTGTAATGGAATTTAAAAACAAATCTTTAAAAATCACAGCAGGGCATCACTCAAAATTTGATATTTTTAAGACCCATATTTAAAATTCATAGAGCTATAAAGTAAAATGCTGCATCACAAATTTTTAATCAGTTAAGGGTTTTTGCATGGTATATATACACAAGCTGAATCTCCCTATAACAAACTCGCTGGGTTCCAGTTAAAAAATTCGCTGTACAGAGATTAGAGATTTTTGCAGTTATTTCAGGAAATATTAAACTTTTTAGTTAATTCGATGTTTAAAAGTATTAAGTTATGACTTTCAATTAAAAATAAATTGGTATTTATTATAAATTTGTTAAACTTACGGTTTCTTACTTTTCATTGTACTATAAATGAAATGTTCAAAAGTAAAGACAATCTACAAATTTAGTGAATAAAATATGTAATGCACTTACGTTTATTTTACTTCAAAATTCCGTTATTTTACATTGTTTTGTATTCTGTGATTTTAAATTTTCATAAAACTATTCACATTTTAAAAGTGCGCTGAAAATAGAGTGAGGAACATTTTCTTCCATTTGTAAACCTCTTTTTAATGGTTTTGAAAGGTTGAAGCATTTCGGTATGATGTGGCTTTGGTCGTGAAGCGCAGGGCTTATGATTGATTATATGGGCAAATTGGGACTTTGCCCAGGGCCCCCAATTTTAAATGTTTTTCCTGAAATATTCTTTTTTATATCAAAATTTTATGAAAAATACAACAAATTTCATAGATTTTGGGGAAGGGGGGGGGGCAAATCCATCAATGCTCGGTGCCCCTGTTGGTCATAATGTGGCGCTGGTGAAGTGTCATTATCGGAGTCAGTTTCACTTTCCTGGCCTCAGAGCCTTATTATTGCATGGGCAAATCGGGACTTTGTCCAGGTCCCCCGGCTCGCAAGGATCCTCAATTTCAAATATTGTTCTGAAATATATTTTTTATATCAAAATTTTATGAAAAATAAAAATTTCGCAGATTTGGGGGGGGGGGGGGGGAGGAGACACCCAAATTCATGAATGCCCAGGGCCCCCGTTGGTAATAATCAGGCTTTGCCTGGCCTCCATTTTTATCATCTGTTACTCTTCCACTATGTGGTCTGTCCAAAAATTAAAATTTTCTTCAAAACTAACAAAAAAAATCAAAGGTAAATCTGAAATATTCGCTATGGGAAGATCAGCTCTTGTTTATAGTGTTATTTAAGCCTTAAAGTTTCCATGAAAAATTTCGTTATACGGAGAAATTCGTTGTAAGGAGACTCCGTAATACGGAAATTCTACTGTATATATAGGCTTTTGATATCGTTGGAGAATGTTTAGCTCTTGATATAGATTTCACACTTAAGAGACATACTTTAAATTTTTATTTAAAAAAAAATGGCGCAAGGACATCTGATTCGGCTTGGGTATCATATAGATATCAAAACTGATGGGGGAGATGGTCCTTGACATCATTTGATATTTCAGGGGATGATGACCTTTCAAATGTTAAAGCAGGTATGGGCAACTTTTGAAAAGTTGTGTGCCAAACTTAGGATGTTAGCGAAGTCGCGGGTGAAACTTCTGGATTTTAGCAAAGTGGTGGGCCATATAATTGGGATTTGTATGGGATATTGAATGGCTTATATGGAGTTTTCAAATGTTCCATGGGCCGGATCAAAAGTCGTGGCAGGCCACATTCGGGACACTGGCCAGCAGTTGCCCATATGTGTGTTAAAGTGTAATATTTCCGTCTTCGAAATTTGTTTCTATTTAGCTTATAGAACTTCAGATACATACATTTTAATATTAGTCAGCTGGAAATATTTGAAACCAAAAGTAGCATTCTGCTAACGGAAGTGAATTGTATCTCTGTGGTTGCAAACAGGGTTAGGGTTTGAACCGAATGACGTTTGCCTTACAACCCCCCCCCCCATAGTGCCCCACTGCAATCGTAAAAAAGCCGGCCCTTTTGTGCTCTAGATCAGTGGTTTCCAAACTATGGGCCGCGACCCATTCTTGGGTCGCGGGAGCAATTTCGCTGGGTCGAAAAGGGTAGGAAAAATTAAACTTTAGTATCTCATATATGTAGTAAACTATACTATTTTATATAGCCTATATTGGTTATCGTTATGTGGTAGTGGGTAGTGAAAAAAAAAAATTAGTTGAAGATATTTTGAAGAGAAAGACAAAAAAGTTTGGGAACCACTGCTCTAGATCAAGATTTTCTCAGTTTTAGTTTGAAATGGCCCCCCCTTTAGACGATGCCACCCAGGCCTTGCTTACCGTGCCACGCCGCTCCTGCTCAGAGCTTAGAATTAAAACAGATTAAATTTGTTCATATCAATCGCAGAAAAACATGTTAACATGATCATAAAAGCAAAAACACTGAAGAGCAATTTCATTAAATACTAGCTGCCTCCAGGGATCAGTTGGTTCGCCATCTTAATAAATCTTGTTCAGATAGAATCCTGTTCCTCACCGGCTTCCTTGGCACTGATATCTCTCAGATTCTGAATAGAATTTAAAATTAAGATGGTTACAAACAGGAGCAGCCATAAGCGAAGTGTCATCCCCTGCTAATATAAAAAAGACGCCCAGATGGGATGTTTACTGTGTCGGGTCGCCCCTGGTTACAAAAATAAGATGGTTAAATGATAAAGACCTACAAAAAGGAACAAATTATTTCCATCCTACATTAATTTTGAAGAGCTTCTGGATATATTGGCCTTTATCAAAAAAACAGAAAGAGGAAAAAAAAAAAAAAAAAAAAAAAGGAAAAAAACCTGAAACAATTTCGGATTTTAAACATGCACTAAAGTGCTATATATTAAAAGTGTATTATAATCCATGGGTCTTCCGCTATTTTCATTAAGTTGGAAAGTATATCATTATTCATGAGAGTGATTAAACAAAATTAAAATTTATATTTCTAACATCCTTTTTCTGGATGGTAATACATTAGAAATAGATGCGGAAAAATGCACAATTCCAACTGAATGTAAATTTCCAAAACTTAATTTCAGGTGTATTCATAACCCAAGTACCAGACGATCATCTCAAAATCGCAAATCAACCATTTTATTTTTTGCCAAATTAAAAAGTTCCACATTTTAGTTTGTTGAATTGAAATTTTCTCAAAAGCTTATTCAGGTGAATTCATAATCGAAGTAGCAGACGATAATTGTGCAAGCATTAGGATCACATCTCCTCAAACTCGAACATCAACCATTTTATTTTTTGCCAAATTAAAAAGTTGCACATTTTACTCTCGAAAAATTTCCAAATCTTATTTTTCTTTCGAGTATAAAACATTTAATTCCTGCTCTGATTTCACATGCACACAATATTTTAATTAAAAAACAACCCTACAAATAATCTAAACAAAAAAAATCGTTATTCTTTTACTTTTACTTCAAAAGTCTGAATCATTTAATAAACTTGACAAATATGGCAACCTAGATATGCTCAAACCTCCCTCTTTCCACTGCAGGGTTACAATTACGAAATGGCGAGAGCAAAAATGGTCCTTTTACATCTCATTTTTTTATCGGTATCTCCGAAAATAATTCGAATTTCGAAAAAATCGCTTCGAAGTATGTCAGGACCCGTCCTGGAGAATTTCTATACAAAATTTGATTGGTCTACGATCATCCGTTTTGGAGCTACGCGAGGTGCAGACAAACTAATGGACAGTTTACACTTTGTTTTATTATATAGATGGATACTTTAAGTAGCAACTTTTTTTAAGACTTGAAAATTGAATTTAGTTTATCATTTTTGGATTTTTCTTTAACCTTCGTTTAATCTCTTCATTTTTAAGCATCTTTTACTTAGATCCTCAAAAATGTAGCTTGAAAATGAGCAAAAATATTTTTCTTCATATTGTAGCTGTTTTAATGACAAAATTAATGATACTAAAAGTATAAATGAAACCTATATGTAAAAACAATTTATTCCTTCTTTGTGTCACAAAGAAGTTAACTTTTTGGAAGTGATTTGAAAACTGGCGACTCCCGTGAACTTTAATTATGTTGGTCCAGAAGTTAAATGATTCATTTTTAAAACATTACACACTATCAAAAGTACGAATTATCAAACATGTAATGATTTTATTATCTATGAGATTAACGAGAGAATGTAAGATTTGTGTATAATTTTATTTTGAGAAGTGTAATAATTATCAATATCTAATAATTATTTATATTGTTAATTAAAAAAATTGAAGCTGTATTAGTATAATTGGTAATACTAATTATTATTTAGTTTATTTCAAATTTTGGGGTAAAAAACATATTTCTTGTAAATAGTATTTTTTTTTTATACATAAGGAAAACACAGGAATAATCGGTGTGTACCTGTTCTTCGTACGGAAAATATCAAATACATGGATCATCCAGATTAATTGTGACATAACCCTGTCCGGACAATCAAAATAGTCTGATTTTTAAAAAGAAATTAAAAATGATCATATGAGTTCATATTAAAAAGAAATCTTGCTAAAACATTTAGTAATTCACTTAGTGATTAAATAATTGGAGCAGATGAATAAAACCATTAATTAATGTGAACTTATTATGCACTTTAAGAGAAGAATTTACATATGTACTTACATAATACTGTACAGTTTATACATTATCACAATTTAATGCAGTTTAAGTAATCTAAAAAATATTTTCATATGTGAACGAATTATAATTAAAGAAAATCTGTATAAAACTTGCAAGCTTTGAAGTTGAATAAATTTCATGTGTTTACTTTTGTAAGCACAAAATCGAGGCATGAACAAAAAACGAAGACACATATAATAAGAGCAAGCAGGAAGCTGTTTTGGGTCTAATATGGTAATCTTTTATCTGGCTCATAGCAACAGGCGACAAAATAGAGGTTGAGAAAAATTGATTTAAATATTTGCACCAGTCGGCACTCGAAATGGATTCTCTAATTAATATATCCCTTTAACTCCCCCCCCCCCCTGTTTGTGTTCTGTCAAACCTACATGAGGGTCCACTGGCGTAGCCAGGATTTTGTTTCGGGAGGGGCACAGAGAATTTTGTCCAACTAATTAATATTCTAATTATTAATTGTAATTAGAAATATTTTAATTATTAATTAATCTTAAATTTAAAAATTTTATAATTATTAATTATAATTAGAAATAATATTCTAAGAACTAATTATTACTAAAATAATTCTAATTGTAATTCTAATTATAATATTACTTAATTAGTAATTTCACAAAAATATCCTTAAATA
This sequence comes from Cheiracanthium punctorium, assembly GCA_038373885.1. Lineage (NCBI taxonomy): Eukaryota > Metazoa > Arthropoda > Arachnida > Araneae > Cheiracanthiidae > Cheiracanthium > Cheiracanthium punctorium. The sequence goes on from JAWZYV010011679.1 coordinate 202,783, forward strand.
TATGTTTAAAGATGCTATTCAGTATTAATTTCCCGAGTTAATTAATAATTCTTCAATATAATTATCTCTGTAGATAGATGCTTATGTACCGGTTTGTCTGGCGATTATCTCAACCAGATAAGATTTTTTTTTAAATCCAGGCCCGTATCTGCTACTACAATAAGTCTTATTCTACAATAAATATATCTTAAGGAAGATACTGAAAAGAAAACTAAATAAATGATTTTTAAATCTCAATAAACGTCCATAGTAAAAAATATTTCTATGTAAAATTTTCTTGTTATAAACAGGAAATATATCAATCTATCCCGGATTTTCAATCAGCTCATTTGCAGCTGCATATAACTAATACATACAGGTTGATTCAAAATTAGTGTGACCAATTTTAAAAGCGTATAATTATTTATGGTAAATTTTAATTTACCACCTGTTTTATTTTAAAAATTAAACGTTTAAATTACCAATCGAACTACTTTTATTAGTGGGAGTAAATTTGGCTCCGAAATTAGATCCTCAAACCCGAAACGAAATTTTTAAGCTTTTGTAGGATGGTTGCTCAAATTCTGTCATAAAGCATTTAAAATTCAGAAAAGGCATTTTTCTAAACTTTGAAAAGAAATAAAATATGGCTGGCAATCAAGAGCTCCAGGGGGGAAATGTGGACGAAAGGAAGTCATTGGTGAAAAAGAAAAAAAGAAGCTGAAAAGACTTATCGTTGTAGAAAATCCTCTTCCTCAAAGAACTTTAGAAAAGAAACTACAGGTATCCCAATCGACAATTTGCCGTCAGATAAAGAAAATTGCCTATAAAAATTGAAGAAACTAGTTTGTCATCAAATATCTGCAAACACTGTAGAAAAACGAAGAAAACGTTCTTGGCCTCTGTATTTAATGTTACGCAAAGGTAGATACAAAACATGGATAACTTCTGATGAAGCGTTGTTTCGTCTGTAATTCACAACTGGCAAAAGGAGGTTCAATATATTTCACGCGAACAGCGTCGCAAAGACGCAGCTGTTTTGCAGAAGGCAAGTTGGACGTTAGGTACTGTGGTATGGATGGGAATGTCCTCTCAAGGCTTAATAAAACCATTTTTTGTAGAACCAAAGGTTAAAATTGATGCTAAATACTATCAGAATAAAGTTCTGGAGCACATGATCAAAGAAAGTAAACGTCCCCCAAGAAAACTTTGTTTTACACCAAGATTCTGCACCAAGTCATACTGGAAGGTCAACTGTCAAATGGCTGAAAGATTTAAAAAAAAATTAACTTTATTTCTCCTGAAAAATGGCTACTATCATCCCTTGACTGTGCTAATTGCGATTATTTTTTTTATGGGATACTTAAAAGAGCAATAAAGATTATGAACCTTAAATAGACGTAAGGTAAGAACACTTTAAGGGCTTTAAAAAGCAATCAAAGAGGAAGTTGGAAAAATACCTCCAAAAATGGTCTAAAAAGCTCTTTTGTCTTGACCTAAACGTTTACTTAAAGTGTACTATGCTAAAGGAAACCACATTGAAAATTTCGTGTAAATAACTTAATTCAATAAAATTTTATGATGCTCTGAAATTGGTCACGTTATTTTTGAATCAACCTGTATTTTATAATGAAGATCACGCAAACACAAACCTATCATTATTTTTATAATTAACAGCCACAGAACAGCGACGCTAATTTTAAAAAATAAAGCTTTAATTATAATGCACAGGCTGTACTAACTCAGTTTCTTATTGCAATTAATAAGTCAAAATGTACAGTTTTATGCAGTAACACATAATTAACCTAGAAAATCTTATGACTAGATTTTTTATTTATCTTTTTATTTTTTCAAAATGCTTGTTTTTAATATAATGTTGCTCACAAATTTAAGATATTCTAAATAATGCAGACACAATATTAAAATAAGAAAGATATAGCTTGAAGAAAATCATCCAAAACTCTGGTTTCTGCAATAAAGTTGTGTGATCACTAGATTAAAATACCCTACACAATTCAAATACAATATTAAAATAACAAAGATATGACTTAAGGAGAATCTTCCAAAACTTTGCCCTTCTGTATAAGGTTGGTGACAGGATTAGAATATTATACGTATCCCAGACAGCATGCAAACTTGCAGCAAGCTTGATTTATCAAGTCAATAAGCTTGAAAATTCCAATCGTGTAAGCTTGACATTTCAAGCTTGAATCAAGTGTTCTAGTTTACACTTGCCCAGCTTGCATTAAGCTTGACATTTCAAGCTTAAAAATTTTTCAAAAAAAAATTTTTTAAATAACACGGCGCGCCGCTGGTTAACGCGCCTCAATAATTTATTTTTCTGGCATTTTCCCCTCTACGCTGAAATTTCAATTTAATTTAATCTTTTCCATCGAGCGTTCGTCGCTGGATAGAACCGGGGCCATTGGCTTAGCAGTCGAACACGCTATCCATTCCGCACCTCAGCCTTGTGCAGCTATGACTAAAGTTTGAAGTGACTTACACATGTTTTCTCGCCAATTGATAAGTGGCGATCTGTTATTTGTTTCTTTTATATTTATGGGATGCATCTAAATTAAATAATGCATCAAAATAGATTAATTAAAATCAAAAAAAGAAAAAAAACACGCTCTAAATCTTTCCAGTACGCATACACTAATTAACAATACTTGCTGGCCGAAATCGAGCACACATCGACTGATTGTTGAACATCAATTCGTGGATAGATTGTAGTCTCATTTTGAAGAATTTCCATATTGGGAAACATAGAATGGGTTACTTAACACAAATTGTGTGGCTAAGTAAGTCTGAATGAAAGAAACAATATTAAACGTTACTCGAAATGCTTATACAGTTGTAACATGTATGGAATACAAACACTTAAGTCATTATTGTAAATATTCTAAAAATAATAAACAAATTGAAAATATTGCTAGTTTTAACGCTAAAACTTCTATTTACAAATGTGGTTTTATTTTCACATATTGGTCATGCTATAGTCATTTATTTGTATTAATTATGGTACTATAATAGGAAGATTATATGGTAAAAATACACCAGATTTGATTTCTTAATAAAATAAAGAAAATAACAGATGCACAAAACTTTGCTCAGGATCGGGTAAGCTCTTAAAATTATTGAGGCTGGAGGGTTGCACTCGTCGCTAGTTGATGAGCCCAGAAGTCAGCTCGAGTGGGCACTAGAGATGAGATGGACTCAGCCCGAGCACAAACCAGGCTCGGGCTTGTGAGAAATTTCTCTTCAATTGAACGTATTCCGTGTAAACGGATTTTAAAAAGTGATTCATGGGAGAAATAAACTAATTAATATTATTTGATAAACTTTAATATAACGAATTAGGTAGTGCATTAATAGTTTGCTGTTATATTTGTCTTTAATTTGCACAAACGGCAAAATTTATGATATTCTACCAATGAAGTCATTGACTTTTATATACCTATTAGCTGAAATTTCGGGCTCGGGCTTCGGCACCCTGCATAAGTACGAAGTTTTAACGTACAATTTAAAAAACAAAAATGAAAATAGGTCTATTTAATTGTTTAACTTAGAAGAAAAATATATTTAATAGAAAGTTACATTTTAATGAACAACTTAATGTCTTATTTTAGAATCAGAAAATAAAGGTATTAAGCTCCGATTTTTCAGATTAATTTCAAAGCAAAACTGCTGTTCTCATTGGTTGCGGTTTTAAATTACAAAGGAAAGCACTTAAAGAATATTTAATTTTTTTTTAAACTGTGAGTAGTAAAAATATTAAGAAGAAAACATTACTGAGAGTAATTTTTATTTAAAAAATACAGACTTAGTGGACTGTTGATAGACCTTATTGAGTCGTGAGCCGGATATCCGAAAGAGAAGTCGGATATCCGGTGATTGTGATTCGGATATCCGATGATATTTCGGATATTGATAAATCAGCCGGATATCAAGTGCATCCCTAGATATTTCAAATATTCATTTATTCTTTACCAGAGCATAGAAAATAGTATTTATAAAGTTTTATAAAACTTTAGAACAGAAAAACAAATTACAGATTTACCCTCTTGTCAGTTGAAAGGGTGGGTATAAAGGAAACATTTCTTAAATTACATATTAATGAAAATATGATAATACAAATTTTTCAACATACTTAAGAAGATATTATGTCGCATGTATTATGTCATCGTTTATATTATCATTTAAAAACACACAATGAAATATTGAGTATTTACTTTAGTTTCTTTTCCTGATGTGCTTTCTGAAGTTTTCTGGAAATATCTGTTCATCTATGGCTTTTTCCGCTTCCTGTAGATTTGAGTCTTCATTGTTAGCAGGCAAACTATGTATAATTTTTGGAATTTTATTAAAATTTCTCCTACTCAACGGGCACTTTCTTGAGGCCATAATCTCTATTCGAACCCACCAACTGGACAGAACAGCACACTATTAAAAAACACGAGCGTCTGGACCTTGGGAATGGTGGGGAAAGGGTCCAGCTTGTGCCCCTCCTTGAAATTTTATCCTTAGTAGAAAGAATTATTTTTGTATACACCGTAGTTTAAAAATACCACAGGTGGCCATGAAAGCTGATAACACTTGGGGATACTTATTTCACAGGGTACAACGGTAACGAGCTGAGGTTATAGGGTGAGGGAAATTTTTAGTATCCCGGGAGTAGTATATTGCCCAGATGTATATTTTTCTGGTGTGTAGGCGTGTCGAAAGTCACCTCGGGTTAGTGATTAAAGACACTTTTTAACCTTTTTATTGACTTGTTTTTTTCCTCGTTGTCAATGTGAAAGGATCTAGAAAACGTTTATCAGAAAGATTAGACAAATATCACACAACAAGGATTCCGAGACGATCCATTTTTACAAATTACAATATATATATAACAACTGAAAAAATTTTTTGGGGGGGGGGCCACGGGTCCAGTGGCCTACGCCAGTGTGAGGGTCCATCTACCTATAAGGGGGGCTTGGGGGGAGGAGTTTTTAAGGGAGTCTAACGCATATTCACGTAACATCTGGAGAAAATCGCCCCAAACTCTAGACCATTAGATGAACAGCCACACAAGGAGAAAGAATTCCGAACCTGCACACTAAGAGCTTCCCAGTGCTCAGCTTTTTATAAATTCGGCCATTCGTCGGCATGATTGAATAGGAAAGAAAGACTAGAACTACTGTAAATTCACACTTCAATGTATCCACTGCTTTTTCTTTTTAATGCTTTCTACTGGGCTCAAATTTCATCATGCTGTTATTCATTTTAACGAGAACTACACTCTCGTTACAAAATCTGCCCAGAATACAGATGTAGGTTTAAATGACATTAATTTATGTAAAGTATCGGTATTGGCTATTTCTGAAAATGAATTTATAGGTAAAGTATCGGTTGATCCCTACAGAGATATGTTTCAGTGATGCCACTCATAAAATAGCAAAAAGGAGGAATTCAAGAATGAATTTTTTTTTCCCCCAGAGGGTTTTAAAACATGAAATTCCATATGAATAAAAAAAATATAAGAACAGAAATAAGCACATTATATGGAAAAATACTCAAAATACTCGTGTTAAACATTAAAATAAATAAAAACTTTGCGAAAAAAAACCCCATAAAATGATACTTATAACAAGATACGATCGTTTCAGTCTTCACCAGTCAAAGCCCTTCCTCTCACAAAAAAGAGGGAACTGAACAGCTAGTATATATATATACATATATTCATCCCAAAATGATCCATTAATGATGAAAAGACTAGGTAAGGAAAAATAAAAGCAGAATAAAACTTATTACTTAGAAAAAAACATAACAATTAATTAATTTAAATATTAGGTTTGCATATAATTAAATTTAAAAAGGAGGAAGGCTGTATGAAATCATCTTTAGTTAAGGATGCACTGATATGCATTTAACCCTAAAACAATCATTAACTTTATTTTTGTGGAAGGAAAAAAAAAAACCACCACAATTACTGTCAGAAAAATATCCCAAACCTGATTCATTTTTACTGAAATGGAGCTCTTGTTTCCAATGACAGCTACCAAAATATCACTATGAAGCACATGTTGTTTCATTAAAAATGAAGACATCAAGTATAAGAAAAACCTTCATTTTTAATAAACATCTTGTCAGTGCACTCAAATACTTGGGCTACACTTGCAAAAATATTCATTTTAACTGAGCTAAATAAAAAAAGCATTAAATTATGTGCAGTGAGCATGACTGTAATTTGCCAGCTGGCATTTTGATTGTTATGAAATATCTGTTGAAAAAAAACATAGATATATATAATTTTTACTTGTTTCAAAGTAGATACAGATACTTAACTCACCTCTAGTTTGCATTTCAGCACATTTTGAACTCTGATGAAAGAATTTAATGTAGAACTCATATGTGACGAATCAAGAATGTCAGTAAAAGAATAGAATTGTTCCCTATCACTAATGTTAGGTTATACAACACGTTTGGCATACCTCTCTATACCAGATGTTTCAAAATAGGTGTTACAGCGATTATCTTTTAAACCCGTGTGATAGAAACATACTTGCAGTTAGAAAAGTTCACAAAATTAAGAATAGAATTCAGATGGGGCAAGTTTTTTACTAGGGGCCGTGTACATATTAAACTACAAAATTTAATTTTTATATGGTCCCTCCTTTCCTATCACTTATATTCAGAAGAATGTTACTCTTTGCCTAAGAAAATTAATAAAAAAATCTCATGTGTAAATGAAACAGTTAGCCAGAAATCTAATGTTAAAAATGGTGACTTACACTGCTTTAACTATTGTGTTGGCATGAGTTTTCACAAGAAAAATCTTAGTTTAGGGACCAACTATGAGTTGAAAAGTGTTAAATAATGATTCTATGTTGCGGATGGCAGTTAAACACATTCAAACATGTGAAATTAACAGGTATAAGTTTACCTGAATGGATCAGTACTGCATTATGAAATTAGCGATCATTTAGTGCTGTTATGATATCATTTTAAAGTCAAATTTAATTAATTAATAAATAACATAATTAAAAATGCTAACTTTAATCAGTGAATTTTAACAGTGAAGTAAAATTACATTTACTAAACATTTTTGTTTATTAAGTTTTTTTTTTTTTTATACCAATAATTCAAACCACATAAATGAAGTAAAATAATAATAAAGTGTTTAAAATTCATTAAATTATGTGTATCAATAACATTTGATGACTCATGGCTGACCCCCCCTTTTTTTATTTACTTGTTCTATATTTACCGTTTTGGCACCAAACACAACGATCGTTAATGCTAGCGATTGTGTATATATGTGTTCAAGTAATTAAAATTATTTGTACAACAATTTTCTTTTAAATTTTAAATACATGAAGCATAATTTGTAAGAGCTGACATTAATTTTGTGGGCTGAAAAATGTTTTTAGAGCTGACGTTAATTTTTCATAAAATGTTAATTGGGAATTTGGTAATTTTTTTTAGAAAAATTTCAGAGTTTTTGGTAATTACATTTGAGTTTTTTTCTTTTCACTATAATTTTCTTTTCTACAATTCTTTAACTTTCCTTTTAATTTTAATAACATCCAATATTTATGAGCATCGATACTAATATATCGATTTGAATATCAAAGAAGAAAACCACAACGGTGTAAGACTACACCAATGACGCACCCACGCTATTTCAAATTTTAAAATGCGAATTCAATTTCTACAATAGTTACATCAACGAGTACAACTTTTAAACATATCATCATCAAAGTTCAAGTTTCAATGTTTCATAATAATAATATAACAAGTTTTCAACAATCATAAATTTTGATTACGACCGAACTATTTATCAGGCGGAAGGTTCCATGCAAAAAAGCCCGAGATGATTTAAGGTGTGGACAAGCGTGGGTCTGGTCTCTTGGCTGCTGACTCGATCTCCCTCTGACATCTACATGTGTCCCGGAGACGCAATGGAACAAGGAAGAAAATGGCGAGGTCTGGAGTGATGTTCTACTAAACTGAGATGGGGGCCCTCTCATTCCTACAACCGATAAGTCTTTCTTTTACTTCTTTCTTTCTTTTCCTTGATTATATTTTTTTATTTTAGCTCAAACAGATAGTATAAATTTAATTAATTTGTCAGTTCAGGGGTACAGGAGAATATAAGACAATGGAGGATATTAAAATCTTGTTGCTACATGAAAGTATGCTAGCTGTTGTAATTCTTTTTTTAATGTAAACGATCTAAGAAGTTTTTAATAAATGTGAGTTTGTGTTTGTAAAAATGGTTCCTCTTTATTTATTACATTTCGTGTAAATTTTGAATTAGTAGTTTTCTTTCAGGTTTTAATTTTTAAGTTAATTTCAGGAAATTTGCACGTATGCCGAGAGCCTGGGATATTGCAGTAATCTTCAACGATCATGCCTTTTGTTTTCTAGGAACAACACTTTTCAAGTTATTGTGTTAGGATATTTATTTTATTTAGATTTTGAGAAGAGTGATTATAGGCACAATAGTGCTTTAGTGGGGTCATTCAGTAATTACATCAGGCTGATAGAGGAAAGAATTTTAAAGTATAAAAGAGAATGACAAAATGATGATCTAAGTCACTATGGTGTGGTAAATTTCAATAGAAATTGTCGAACATGCATTATAGGAAAATTCTAGTTAAACTAGGATTTGATGAGTCAACTGTGTCTAGTGAGTAACTATTAACATAAATTAACTTTATTTGAAAAGTAATTAAATTTTTCTAACTTCTGAGACATCCCCTTAGTGCTTGGCGACAAATGCCAAAATTTTCAAATTGCAATATCTCGGATACTATTCACTTTCAGACACGGGATATTTTAAATTAATTTTCTTAGACTAAGAGCAACATTTTTCTAAAAGTAAGTGATAGGACAGGAGGGACCATATAAAAGTTAAATTCCTCATTTTAATATGTATACAGCCACTAGTAAAAAATTTCCCGGTATAACAAAACATAAAGAACATAGTAAGAATTAATTTAAATAATACCTTGAATAAGTATCATCATGCTAATATTTTTCAGGCAAGAAATCTGATAAACATACTGGAGACCATCAATTTTTGATTTTAAGGAGCAGCTGAACTTATTTACAATTTTAAGAACATATAGTCCATCTATTGTACCCAGTAAGACAATCTAGAAGAATAATTATAAAGAAATTACACAAACAGTTTACAAATGTGAAATAACTGCAAATGATATAAAAAATTAAGCTTCGGTGTACAGCAAAATATTTTGAAGTATTTTTTTAAATATACAATGTAGTGTGAATAAACACAAGAGACATTTTCATTCTTTTTAAATTCTATATTTTCGTAATAACACAATTAAAAAAACTTAATAAAATTAATGAGTATTATCATTTTTATAAAACACAACTGAATTTTTTAGTAACAGAAAATTGAAAATACTTACATTATCATCAAATACACAAGTACATAAAGGATCCAAAAGTCTGTCCCCTTTTAATGTCCAAACAACTTCACCAATTAATTTCTGCAAAAGGAAACTCATTAAGGATTTCTTATATACCATGTAAAATAATCACAAAGTAAATTCAATTTTTATTGTATAATATGTAAATCTAATTACATGCTCTTTTTAAAATGTGCAAAACTTTTACTTTCGAAAGATTTTGTTTTGTATACACAGCCTTTCTTATATCCATGCAGACGATTTATTTGTGGAAAAAAAAAAAAAAAAACTATGTAATCTGGAAAAACTATTTTAAACGAATTGGAATCACACTTTCCTTTCAAAGTCTCATGACTGTTATGGATATGATGTCATATCGATAGCAACAGTTCATTTTGTCATGCCAATGAGTCACGTTTTTTACTCTCAGAAATAAAATGGAGCTGGAAATAGGGGGAAAAAAAGGGGGGGGCGTGTGAGGCTACCAGTAAGTTTTTAGATTTTTATTCTACAGATTGTTTTTTTAAACATAATTATGAAAAATTTTAAGCAGATCGTATAAACGGTGTAGACGTTATTATGCTTTTTAATCTTTTTGAACTTTTTAATCTTCTTGGAATAATGGCAGTTAAATATTTATATTGAAGTGGCTGCCTGGAATGGTTACAGAGTGAGCCAGTGATCAGCATAACTATATAGTAGGATTAACAAGACTGAAAATTTTCAAGAAGCTTAAATATTTACAGGGGAAATGGAATGCATTATTCTAAAAAGGTGTAGCAAAATTAAAAATCTACAAAATTTTGGCTGACCATAAAATTAAAACCATAATTACCAGTGTCAAAAAAATTCATGGGATTTCTTATTACTACCATTAATGGATCATTCATACCAAATTTCATCAAAATCCATTATCGTGGGTGTCATGTCTTCATTGAACATAATGTGGAATGACTTACAAAAAAGATAAATCTGGAACAAAATTAAATTTACTCACATTTTTCTGGCAGTTCTCTATTTCTGTTTGGTTTTCTTCAGCTAAAGCTTCTAAAGTAGAAACCCACATTTGTTTATCACTGAAGTTTTGAGCCATAATGTACAAACATCTGCAATAAACAAAAATTTATCCTCCTAACTTTGATTTTTTAATCATCAAATTTAGCAATACTATTCTTTCTTTTTTTATTTAACAGAGGATTAGTAAGTTTTACCAATACATTCAGATTTCTTTTAAATTAAGAATGAAATTTATTTTGCGATTCGCTTTTAATTATTTGTGGATTAGAAGTTAATTTGAAAATTCATATTTGCTTTATGCATTAGGAATTGCAAAAATAAGAAATGGAGCTAGATTAGCAGACAATTTCTTTTGGCAAGTTATGTCCCAATACCTAATACTCACAGGCAACACAGCAACAGAAAATAAAATTTTATACCTTTTTGGCCAGCAAGTAGTATGTGGGAAATATTCCAATTTAAGAACAAAAGGAAGATCGGAAGAAGCTGAAAAATTCAGTTCTGTAGCAGATACAGCACTTGTTACAACCATTTTGGCAACAGATGGACTGATGTCCAGTTTGATTAAAGCTTTTTCTGGGTCTTTTTCTTCAGCATTTTCAAACAAGTACAACATGTTGTCCATTAATCTAAGATATCTGCGATCCCATCCAAATTTATTACTCCTAAACAGACAAAATATTAAAAAGTAATGAACTAATCACTATAAATAAAAACTTGTTTTAATCTTATTTTGTTTAATGATATTTAGTAAATAAGCATTATGAAAGTTATTTCATGATGTTATTAAAACTATACAAGATCACAATCCTTACTTTGGGATCTTAATCCATCCTTCTGACAATCTCTCAAAGTTTTCAGCATTATTTGCGGATGAGGAACTGTTAACAGCAGTTTTAAAATGCTGCATGAATCCTGAAGGTAAGCCGCATGTATTAGGTAATGATGCTGCGCAAGTTTGGTGGCAAATTACAGAACATTCTAGAAAAAATAATATATAAAATACTTTATTATACAGAAAAATGAAAAATATGTAAAGTATTTAAGTCAAGGGGAAAAAAAAAAGAAAAAAATTTTAACATGTAAAATTTCCAATGTAACACATCAGTATAACAAATGCATGTCCCTCTGTGGCTTATTAACTCACGCGACTTGGTTTATTTCTTCTCTCAATCTTCATGATTTATTAATATGCGAATGGGATCTCCAGGGATGTTAACTCCAACACTCGATTTGGGAGCACCCCGGGAGCAGAAAAAATTTCATTTGGGAGCACCTCGGGAGCAGAAAAATTCCATTTGGGAGCAGAAAAATTATATTTGGGAGCAGAAAAATTCCATTTGGGAGCACCTCGGGAGCACAAAAAAATAGTTTCCGAGAGGAAAACTAAGATTCGAGATCAGAATTAACATGATTTTGGAGCATAAAATTGAAGATTTAGGAACACAATAAATGCATACAAGAAAAGCAAAGTTTGCAAGCAAACACCATTTGCTAAAAGCAAAACACTATTTGAAAGCACTTTAGGAAAGCTCTGGAAAAAAAAAGGGTGTATACAGGCTATGCTATCAGCAACTTGGTAAAAACAATACATGGATTTATATGGACGGAAGGAATTTTTTTTTTTTTTGTGTGTGTGTGTGAAACTGCTCTTTTTAATGGTTTTCATATAAATGCTAAATGGAAAGAGAGTGGGAGGGAAGTATTTCTTATATGCAATGGTACTTTTAATGCATGTTCGAAGGTTGTAAAAATACTAATATTTAAATGGTAGAATTAACATTTCTGCCGTTTATATCATTCTAGAATTATGTATTCAAAATTTAGTCTATTTTAAAATAAAGATTTTAATTACGGATCTATAAATGAAATTCGTAACACATTCTGAAAAATTTGCGGACGCACTTTGGCTGAACACGGGCCCAGGGGCGTCGCCCCGTCTGCCCGCCCACCCCCTCTCGTAGAGCCTGCACACACACAAAAAGAAAAACAGTGGTGTAGTTTTAAGAAAAAAGGTTTAGGAACACTCGCAACTGAAGACTCAAAAATCATGCGTCCATGATGAAAAGTGAAGAACGCTTACTTTTGCTGACATAAGCTCGAATGAAAAAGTAGTGAGACGGCATCTCCCCGCTCATGATCTTCACGGGCCGAAAATGTCTAGCCCGGCCCGGCATTTAATCAAAATAAAAAATTCAGACCCGGTCCAGCTCGTATATTAATCATGATTTAAGGAAGGGGGGGGGGGGAATCACAAGCCAATCGTTTGGTCTTGTCCAAATTTTAGGAGAGCAAAAATTTCCGGAAAGGCTCGATTTTGCAAGCGCAGAGGACCGTCTTTAAGAGTATACGCTTGTTCCGGTCCATTCTAGAAAATGCTGAGGTCAGCCCGTGCCTTGAATGAATCGTGCTGCAAAAGCCTGGGCCCGCACAGATCTCTACCCCCCGCGACTACACCACTGGCAGCAGATTTCCGGATTATTTTGAAATGAAATATTCTATTAATTCAGACAGCCTAGATTCTGATTTCTAAACCGGTCATGCTTCCAATTTTCATTCTTGCTACGGGCCGGGTCATAAACCGTGATTTTTTAGGGGCTGGGACGTCACCGTAATATACTGTTTTCTTTACGGACCGGTCTGGTTTAGATCAGGGGCGGCCCTGCGGTACATGACACCCACTCCACCCTGCAAACGTAGAAAAAGACGTCCCTTTTACTTTTTTCAAAATTGCTTTTATGATTTTAAGTTGGAAATCGTGCCCCTTCATAAACAAAAAACGGTGCCCGTTGCAATGATTACTTGTTTGCCTATCTGGCCGGCCCTGATTGAGGTGACTAACAAAGCCCGACTGGTCCGATCCGGGGCGGGTAGAATGGCTTCGGAATGCAGCTTTCGTACGCAGTTTGAATCTTGCTTTCCTGCTAACTAGCTTTCCATACACGCTTTAAAAGATAAATGAGCGTGGCAAAAATTTAACAAAGAGTCAAAATGACGTATTCGGCGCAGACCGGCGAAAAAATCGGCTAAAAGCGCAGTTCGGCGCAATATTTGTGTTTCGGCACACTCTGAAAGAGTCAAAATGACGTATTCAGCACAGACCGGCGCAAAAATCGGCTAAAAGCGCAGTTCGGCGCAAGAATTTGTGTTTCGGCGCAGAATTAACATCCCTGGATCTCAAAATTATTATATTAAGGTTTTTACTGTTATTTTAAAGTTTAGAGCATTTTGTTTTTCAAGCACATTACATTGTGCTATCCTGGTTGTGTGGGAAGATCATGGAGGACTGACAGTCAAACCTATAAGAGGATTTATAACTGTTAATGTCAGTTCCAATATTTGTTACATAATCCAGCTACTTTACAGCTTCCAGCCAAGCCCATTGGGTCTGCTGAGATATCAAAAACAAGGATAGGTTATGAATGAGCTAATTAACATGAGCTTTTGAAATATTTACATATTTAATACAATTCATACTACAAAATCAAGGCAGAGCAGTAAAGCCAACAACTCATAAATATTCCACTAGCACACATACTGATTTATCTATTTTTATTGAGGCTTTAAGTTGTATTTTTTCCCTTGATTAACTTAACTTTCTTGATTGAAAAGCAATTAATGAATAAATATTTAAATTTAAAGAACAGGAGGAAAAATGAAATGGACATGCAGTACTCATTTTGAATTAAATAAATGATAATTATTAAATTAGTGCACTTTCATTCAATGATCAATCCCTAAATCATTAATGAAACATTTTTATGGAAATGAAATAAAAATACTTACCTTGGCATTTTGCAATTGGCCTTCCAAAATGAAGAGAGTCAAGACAAGCACAGCATTTAGAACTTCTCATGCATAAAATGTTGGTGAAACGATGAGGAATTTTGTGCTTCATTCCAGGAGGTTTTGAAAATTTATTTACCAGATCTTTAGACACTAACAAAGGACTCTCAGAATCTGGATCATTTGAAGGTGACTGAGTAATCACACAGTGCATTGCTCTGGACACAGGTGAAACAGGAACTTCAACATTTATTGTGGAACTTTTAACACTGTGAACTGTTAATTAAACATTTAACATTAAAATAGAAATAATTATTTTATTTTAAAGTAACAGCAGCATTATTCAGTGCAGAATAATTAGCAAGCACAGGGTCATAAATAAGGGGGTATATAATAATGGGAGTGTGCAGGTCAAAATTTTCCTGACTAATTCAAAATCTACTTGATAGTTGAATAGCAAAGTCCAATCCGCTAATGAACAGCAGTTGGGAGTGTCATAGCAAAACTTCACCTTAAATTGGCAAAAATGGCAAACCTTGTTGACTTTCGACATTGCCAGATAGTGGCAGGGTGATAGCGCTGGCAACCCTTAAAAAGTGAATGGCTATTTTTACTCATAGACAAAAATCTTTGCCTGATATTAATAGGCACTTAGCTAGAAAAAGAAAAGATTCCTTAAGATTAGTTGGTGAATCAATGAACTGTTATGAACAGAAACTAGTTTTTTAGAAAGATTAATAAAAAGGTTTTCGCAGTATCATATAGCAGATGCTACTCACAAGAATAAATTTCTATAGTAATAAAATGATTAATAATAATAGCAATTTCTTTGATTTGGGGGGGGGATGCTTTTTCCTTGCTTTAACTGACAAAATCTTCAAAACGAAATGCAGATTATCGTAAATTTTATGAAATAAATTATACATTTAAAATAAATGCTAGGATTCATGTTTAAATCCAGAACAAACTTAACATTTCTAAGCATTTTTTATTTTAGTAACTGAAAATTAAACTTGCATTACATAGACTGTGTGAAAAGTTGAGGAAGAAAACATGAGAAATCTAAGAGAATTTTTTTTCTTCTAAAATAAATAAATAAATAAACGAAAAATAAAAATTATCCTCATTATTTAATGACTTATTAGAACTAATAATGTGTAATAAATCTGTCATTTTTCGGGAACTGCAAGCTATCAGTAAATCTGATCATTTCAATGTCAAAGGAATACTGAATTTTTAAACATTATAAAAAAAAATATTATTTATTGAAAATATAATTACTGTAATTAATTGTTTGTACTGAAAATAGAACTGCATGTATGTTTTTTTAAATGAAAAATATCACTAACTAGCGGGAAAAATGTGTCAGGAACAAATTAAAAATACTGTAAAATTACACTTTACACACATAATACCTTTTCCACATCCACTAGTACTTTTGGCCATGCGCAGTCATTCTCAGGTGTTTCACTGACTGTTGTGTTAGACAATAACACATTTTAAATAATGTGTTTTACAGTAGAAGACCCAAAATCCGCACAGCTTGGTTCCAGACCTTGTGCAGATTTTAGAATTTTGCGGATTTTGGCTCATAACAGGAAATTTATTCTATTTCCCGCCACCCCACACAGAAAAAAATAAATAAAATAAAATAAAGATCAAGAGAAACAAATCATGTTACTTATTATCAGAATCATAATATAAAAATACAGTGGAATAATACAATATACAAAATTATGAGATTATAGTTCAACTTATTTAAACATGTATATTCAATAGTAATTTAGGACTTTGGGATATTCTAATTATAGTTTTTTTTTTCTTTTTTTCATTATTTCCTGTTTTGTAACACAGCTTTGCTGCTCTACAAATCTGAGATATTTCTTTCTCAGAGCCTAACCTTGATTAAATGTTATTTTATCAACTTTTTGATCATCCTCATTTGTTACTGTGTCATGTGATCATAATTGAGTGTTAATTGTGTCAGTGTCAGTCATTTCAAGGATATCAATGTTACCATGAGAGCTCACAAACTCTTAAAATATTTTTTTCAAGTGGGAATAGCTTATTCAGTTTTACTTTGTGGCTATAGTGTAGTTTTCATAGCTTGCAGCTGGCAGGGCAGATTTCATTGTTTACATTGAATAGACAGTGCAGATTTTAGAGTCTTGCGGATTTCGGGTCGGCGGATTTTGGGTCTTCTACTGTATTTATTTATCAATGTTTTATTGTATATATTAATTTGCTACATTTTAAAGCTAAAATTATGTAAAACTTTAAGTAGTTTCAATATTTTAAAATACACAGACCCTCTGAGATGGTTACCATTGTTTAAACAATGAATTCTGTAAAAATATAATTAAAAGTCATTAAAAATTCTAGAGAGATATTTTTATAAAGTCAATATTTGTTGGTAGATTGTAAAAGTACTTTCATATACAAAAATTCATATGAAAATCTTTATTATGCAAAGCCATATTTCATTAGATTTTAATAGAAATATTATAGTACTTCAGATTTCATAATTCTTAAATACTTATATTTCTCCAAGATTGAAATTATTTCACTGTTTTTGATTTATAAAAGAATGTTTGATTAAGTGCTACTTATTTTTCAGAATTAGATTTAACAAACTTAATTTTGAAAAATAAAGAATCATCATTTGTTGAATTATGATTCTCACACATGGCTTTACAAATTGTTAAAGTAGTATTCTTCATATGTGAAATTCTTCGGCTGCTTTTATTTAACTGTGTATGAGCTATAAATCTAGTATTCCTAAAACCAAATATAACAATTTCTAATTGCTTTTGCTTTATACATTCCTAAAGTTTAAACATTTTCAAGTGCTTTAATTTGATTGATTAGATTTTCCGACTGACTAGACTAAGATTTCAATTTCATTCATGCATATACAATTTGAGAAAGTAGATAATACTCCCTAACTTAAAAAGTAAAAATAAAAAAACCAAAATCAATACTGGTCATGCGACTGTTATCTTTAATATATGAACCAACTTTATGTTTAGGAGCTAGCGCACTTTAAACAGTTTAATTAGCAAGAAAATAGTAAAAACATCAGAATTTGAAGAAACGAGTGATATGTCCTGTATTCTGCGAGGGATATTGAACTAATCCGCCAAAGGAAGTGCGTGCGCTCTCTGCTTTATTTACATTTACTCCAGTTGCCCTCAGTGGTAAAGATTCAATATGAGATAGAAAACTGAAAAATTAAAGAAATAAGAGATAAAGTACCAAAATAAAGATCCCGGAGTTTGCATTGCAGCTGTATAACTCCTA
Organism: Cheiracanthium punctorium; assembly: GCA_038373885.1. Lineage (NCBI taxonomy): Eukaryota > Metazoa > Arthropoda > Arachnida > Araneae > Cheiracanthiidae > Cheiracanthium > Cheiracanthium punctorium. The sequence goes on from JAWZYV010011679.1 coordinate 220,290, forward strand.
GAGCCCCATGCCTGGGAAATTCGCCAATGTGCGGCAACTTTTTTTTGGAGCAACTTGTGTATTTGCCATCTACGGCAATTTTTCATAATTTGGCGACCTACACTTACATATAATTGATCATTATTTCGAATTAGGATTGCAAATAAAACATTGCTTTTTATTTTGGCTTCCTTAAACTTCTATAAATGAATAATTCATGCCGCCAAACAATTTATTTTGCCAACATGTTGTAAATGCCCAAATTGAGTCACAAATTAAACTTCACATTAAGTGATATTTCATTTTGCAAAAGAAAACTGCCAAATGAATACAGCTATATCTATATATAAATTTGGAAAAATGCATCATCTGAAATTTTATTTAAACTTCTCTAATCCAAGCGATCGAATCTTATGAAATTCCACTCCCATGTATAAAGACAGGTTTTATTCGGGTAGCTCATTGGTCGACAATAGTACGCGCATGCTAAAACTGACAGCTTCAACCAGATTATCAAATGAAGGGTTGCTGTCTGTTCAACTGAATTAAAGACAAGATTTGATAAAAACATTTTTATTTTTCTAAACATTTGCCTGAAAATACAACATTTCAAAATTACATTTACAGAATATCTGTTATACTCGTAACTAAATAAGCTGGATGCCAAAAGGAAGCTATCAAACTTTGCGATATTTAGATTTAGGGATACATGATCAAAATTTCTTTACTAATTCATTTTAATTTTTAAGACCCTATGCCTTTAGGGAAGAAATGTGTAGACAATAACATTGGGAAACTTGTAAAAGATGTCCCATGTTATGGCTTTAAAACTCTAATACTGGAGAGATGTTACACAGTGGAAAAAACTGCCGAGGGCAGATAATACTTTCAGAAGTAAATAACTCTAGAAAAGATGACACATATATTAAAAGCCAAGTATTTTATTTAGTTAAAAGTTACTGAAGACATGAAGGCATTACAAAAATAAAGTTGTATATTACCCATACAACATGGCCCATAATAGCGGCAAGAAAAGAAAACTCATGTCAACACAACAGCAATATCAACCTCCGTTGTATTCAGCAAAAACAAGAGTTTAAATACCCGCGGAATTCGCGGACGAATACATGAAAGCTCCGCTGTAATGACGTAGTCGCGGAGTAGTACGCTCGGCAAAGCGACGAAAAAGAGTCCGAGTGGACAAAGATGGCGACGTTTACTGCCGGTCGGGATTTGAAGAGCGATAGTGCTCGCTATGACTATTATGAATAAGATTTAAGTTAAAGTAATAAGTTTAAAAGAAATAGTAGCGTTTACCGTAAAATTACGGGAGACTGAAATTTTTAGCTTTAGATGGATTAAATATTAAACTTTACACTTTACTGCTGGAAGGTTATTTGAACATTTGCTAGAAATTACGGGGAGAGGGTGGCTTTTGCCAACAATGCCCCCCCTCTAGCTATTTGTGAACAATAAGGCTTCCTATCACATGGCTTCATGCCAAAATCGTAGATTCAAACAAAATTTACTGCTTTTTTTTTCTCCTTTTTTTAAAAATTAAATTAGTCATTTAATTAAATTAGAAGAATGGCAACTCGCCGTGTTTTAAACACATTACATAATACACTTGAATATTTGAAAAAAACAATATATGCAATACAAAAAAACCTTTTTTCAAATGCACAATTATTACATTAAAGTCTATTATATTCAACATTCAATTCTTATATAGAGCAATGTAACATTATCAAAAGTTGGCATAAGTGCCTTCAAATACAAACACAGATTCCCTTCGTCCATCCACATGCAAGGGCCCTTGACTTCACACAAATCATTCACAACAAATCAGAAATGCATATATCTTATTTTTACCTTTTACTCTTGATAAAGCATATACCACTCTGATATCTTATATGTAAAAACACAATACAATTTTTTCACAACTTCTATACGATTCTTTAAATTCATACACAATATAATTAAATTCTTGAAATCAGTTCATAATATGTACAGACACATTTGCAAATACTAGAAATATTAATACGTCACGTTCAACTCCTTTAAATACCTATTAAATATACACATATACGTTTAAACACATTTAAGTATAAACACAATGCAATTAAATTTTTCAAGAGAATTAAAAAATTCATACGAATGCATATACAATTTTCAATATATACACAAATTCATGATTTTACGATCATAATATTCATTTCAAATACTAATTTCACAACCTTTATACATATTATTTTTTTTTCTTATAAACATCGCGTCTGATAAAATTGAAACAAACAAAAAAAAACAAATTCCCCTCTACTATCAGGAACTTGGTTGTGACGTTACGGGAAAGAAAAAAATAGAGAATACTTATCTCTACAAATACTAATATAGTCCAAAAGATAAGCTCTAAAACAATGTGCTAAGCATTAGAAATTTTAAAAGAACATCATTTGCATTATTTTTCTTCATATATCACACTCAAAAACTTTCCTTAAAGTTAAACTACCTCCCAAAGGAGATTTTTCATTTGCAAATATACTTTCTCTAAATTTAGATAAACTAAACTTTGTGAGTGGTTTTGTAAATGCATCTGCCAAATTATCGACACTTTTAATGTATTTAATATCGAATGTGTCTTTGTAAACTAAATCTCTGACGAAAAACATTTTGATATCAATATGCTTGGTCTTATAGTTTTCTATGGGGGACTTAACAAAGTCGATGGTTGCCTTGTTATCTACAAGAAGTAAAGAGCGGTTCCTTTTGTCTGATTAATTTTTGACTAACGCATTCATTTAAGATGCGATCGAACCACTGAAGCTCTTTAACTGCTTCTGTTAACACAACAAACTCAGCCTCCATAGTGCTAAGGCTTACACACTTTTCTTTGAAGGTGCGCCAAGCTATTGGAGACTTACCGTATTTTCCGGTAATAACGCCGCACCGTGTATAACGCCGCAAATAGATAATTATTTCTATTTATAGAACTAGTTTAACGCCGCACCGAGAATAACGCCGCACTTTTTTAAAAGTATTATAGAATCAAGCTTATCAAGTTTATATGTGTTATTTTAGGTAATACTATAAAGTAGTACACATAAAATTAAACAATTTTAATTAAAATAACTTACCATGTAATATATAAATTTACGATGTTTGTCGATACGTCATTATTAGTGCAATTTATTTATCTATTTTTAGAATATACATATGCATATATATATATATATATATACAGGGTGGTTATTAATTAACGTGAGGTGTTCAGAGCCCTCTAGCGAGTAAAGTATTGGACGAAACCTAACCAAATTTGATGAGCATGCGTAGTAGACCATGGGATTTTGATTTAAAAAAAAATAGTTCCAAAATTTGCCACTGGGGCAATTTTGGCGCTGCAAAAGTATATTAGCGTAATTATTGAATGGTTAATTGACAAACAATACAGAAAACACCAATTTTACTTACAAATTTCGTTCAATATGCGCACTATTGGTAAATTCCAAGAACTGCATACGATGCACGATATTTTCTACTGCCGCTCGCAGCATATCAGAGTTGATTTGCCTCACGTGTAACGTTATTCGATCCTTTAACGTTGCGATATCGGAGACATGTCCTTGATAAACAACACCTTTAAGAAATTCCCACAACCAAAAATCGCAAGGATTGAGATCGGGGGACCTCTGGGGCACTTTTGCAGCGCCAAAATTGCCCCAGTGGCAAATTTTGGAACTACTTTTTTTTTTTTTTTTTTTTTTTAAATCCAAATCCCATGGTCTACTATGCATGCTCATCAAATTTGGTTAAATTTCGTCCAATACTTTACTCGCTAGAGGGCTCTGAACACCTCACGTTAATTAATAACCACCCTGTATATATATATATATATATATACTACAGACTGTTTTCTACTTCAGAAAATCCGTCAAAATCCTCGTCCTCGGTGTCTCCCTGGAACATTTTTAAGTGTTCAGATGGCAAAAGTTCATCAACATCTGAACCGTTTTCATCATCGGAAGACACACTAGAAATTGCAGGAATCCCATTAGCGCTATTTTGTGAAAAATCGATAATTTCGGCTTTTTGAAAGGCTCTCTCTACCATACCATTCGGAATTTTATTCCAGGAGTCCAAAATCCACTCGAAAACTTCGGTATAAGTTGCTTTACGGATTCGGCCTCCTTTCGTAAACGTATGATTTTCTGCAGACATCCATGATTCCCAGTGCTGACGCATGCGAGCTTTAAATGCCCGATTTATACACAAATCCAGAGGTTGCAGTATTTTAGTCAACCCACCAGGTACTATTGCCAGTCTTGTTTTCTCTGATCCTAGAAATTTTTTCGTCTCGTTTGAAAGGTGCGTTTTCATCAAGTCCATGATCAGTAGACAATTTTTTTGAAAAATGAAATTCGGTCTTTTTCTCCAACATTTTTCTGCCTATTCCTCTATAAAGTCCTGGTTCATCCAGCCTTTCTGATTTGCGAGCACTACTATTCCCTATTTTTATTCCTTAACTAGATTTAAGGTTTTTTTTTGTTTGGTGGGGAGGGGGTTAAATGATCAGCTGTAACTTTGGAACTACTTACAAGCCGCACCCAGTTATTGGCCGCATTTTTGTTTCCGAAAAAGAAAAATATTGTTTAACGCCGCGGCGTTATTACCGGAAAATACGGTATCTAACAATATCAATTGTCCCCCCATGGAAGTACGATCGTCCCTGTTTGATGCAAAATCGGCATCGGTGTAGGTGACTATTTGTAAATTAGTACAAGTTAATTTAAGTTTTAAATGTCTGGTGCAATTTACGTAACCAAGTAATTTGATTAAACCATCCCAGTGTATTATTCCGGGGTTGCTCTGAAACTGGCTAAAGATGTTAACCGCATAGCTTATATCGGGACGCGTCCGATTTGCAATAAAGGATAAACATCCTAGTAAGCTACGGTAGGGATACCGTTGCATCTCTTGTATTTCGTCGTTTGTCTGAGGGCATTGAACCTTAGAGTAAATTGTGCCTTTGGAGATCGGGAGTGATGTTATAGGAATTTTGTACTGTCTAAATCTTTTGAAAATTTCTTCAATATAAAGAGTTTGACTGATACAAATATCGTCGATTTGTTCAAAATCAACTCCAAGCAACTTACGGGTTTTACCCAAACTTTTCAAGTCGAAATTCTTAGTTATAAGATTTACGCATCGTTCTATAGTTTTAGTGGTCTTCCCAAACACTACTATATCGTCAACATACACTAATAAAACAATTTCATTTTTAAAAACATATACACAATTACACCAGTCATATTTTTTAAAACCTATTTCATTTAAGACTTTGTTTAACTCTGTGTACCACACTCTACCACTTTGATGTAAACCATAAAGTGCCTTGTCTAACTTGCACACTAAGTGTTCTTTACCTAGCTCTACAAAACCCGGGGGTTGTGTCATGTAGACTGTGTGGGTCAATGGGGCGTACAAATATGCCCATTTTACATCATACTGGAAATGTAACCATTTTTTGTATGAAACTAGCAATGAAAAGAAAAAGCGAATTATACTAAAATTGACTACGGGCGAAAAGGTCTCGTCATAAGACTCGCCTTTTATTTGTTTGTAGCCTTGTGCTACTAATCTAGCTTTGTATCGCACGATTTTTCCTTTTGCATCGCGTTTTACTGTGTAGACCCATCTACACCCCACGGGAGTAACTTGACTAGGTGCTTCAGTTAAGTGCCACACTTTGCGTTCTTTTATCATTTTAATCTCTTCCTCCATGGCAATTTGCCAAAAGTCCTTTTGAGGGGATTTTAATGATTGTTTATAGGTTCGTGGCACAACAATTGTCATATATTCATACTGCTAGCACTGGAGGTTGAACTACCGTTTTGACCCGCTACGAGTCCCTCATACAGATTAGAACCTTTAAAACAAAAAAAGTTTGGTTCAAAGGATATATTATTCTTTTTACAGAATTTTTCAGCGTCATTTAGTGACCTTATTCTTTCCTCATAATAGTAGATGTCGACTCTACTACCATCGGGCCTAGGTACCGGCTTTCTAAGCCATCGTACTTCCCTCATCGGTATATCGACACGACCTTCCCTCTCTCTTGTGTGGAGTTCGTCTTCATCATCTGAATGTCCTGGGGAGTTTGAATTATTTGAACTATTTTCAAAAGCATCACTATTAGGGGATTCCGTATAATAAAAATTCTGGCCCATTACTGCTCCACTGTCATTTTGGTCACTTTGTTTTACGTTATAAGGTACATTTTCATCAAAAGAAACATTAATGGTTTCCAAAATTTGATCAGAGTCAGGCATCCAAATTCTGTAGCCTTTTGTGTTGAAAGCATATCCTATCATCACACCTTTACGGGCTTTAGGATCAAACTTCGATCTACGGGACTTAGGAACACCTACGTATGCCGTAGCTCCGAAGGGTCTTAAGTGTCTCACTGAAGGCTTACGGCCACAATACAACTCAAAGGGGGTTTTCAATTGATTTCGGCGACATAAGCGATTTTTGGTGTACGCGAAGTACAGCATTGCCTCAGGCCAAAAACTTATGCAAATTACTTTCTGCCAAGAGCGTACGTGCCGCATCCATTACTGTGCGATTATATCTCTCCGATACCCTGTTTTCTTCGGGAGTATATGTATTTGTTAATTCGTGTTTAATGCCCTTTTCAGTACAGAAATTTTTAAAATTTGTGTTTACAAATTCAGTCCCATTATCTGTACGTATAGCTTTTAGCTCTCTGCCTAGAAATCTTTCAGCTCTAAAAATATGATTTTTAAAAATGTTAAAGACGTTTTGTGTGTCTTTAATTGGGTAAACTGACACTTTACGCGAGTAATCATCTGTAATAGTTAAAAAGTATTTTTCTCCCCTCCTCCCTGTAGTTTGTGTAGGACCCCAAGTGTCCATGTGAATTAACTCTAGCGGATGTCGTGATCTGATCTCTTGTGTAGGTTTAAACGAAACTCTACTTTGCTTATTCAATCTGCATGGCTCACAAATAATTCTGTTATATTTAAGTGTTGGGAGTCCTATTGCACTTTTACTTTTAGCAGTGCGATTAATAGCGTCAACGTTAATGTGGCCTAACCTCCTATGCCAAAGCATAGTTTGGTCTGACGTTTTGTTACTTTCAGTAGACGAGATGGAAAATCCGACAGATTTAGGGGTTTTATTTGTGATTTTTGGATGTAAACAGTAACCTCCGTTCTCCATAAATGCAGAAAAAAGGTACTGCTTACCTTGGTAGAGTTTAATTTCCCCGTCACAACCAAAGAAATCCACTCCCTTTTTATCTAGTCTAGGACCTGACATCAGGTTACTTCGTAACTCAGGTGAATGCATGACCTCACCAAATTTGTACGTCCGTTGTCCGAATCGTAGTTCTACATGTCCCTTGCCTTCTATGGGGAAGGTGACTCCGTCGATTGCAACAGCCAGTTCTTGGTCTGCAACACGCTCGTAGTCCGTATAAAGCTGCCTATCCCGACAAAAATGGTGGGTGGCGGCCGTATCAAAGATCCAGGTATCTTGGGTGACACAGGCTTGGCTCAGGTTCGCCCCTGCCAGGAAATAGGATGTTGAGCTGGCATCTCGGCTTAAAGGTTCCTGGCTACGGGTAGGGCTCCTGTTACGTCGATTTCTGGATCTCTTATTTCTAGAGAAATCCCTCGCTCCTCTTTCGGGCAATACACCATTTGAAGTGGACACGCGTTGTCTTAAGGTTTTAGCTGTGGTTTTTCTTGGGCGGCTCTGACGGCCAGCTTGACTAGGTATTTTAGACTTAGCGTAGACGTTTTGCCGTTTCTTAAACTTTGCTTGATGAGCGGCATACACCTCTTCGGTTGTTCTGTCCGCATCACGCACACTTAAACGGGATTCTTTAGCAATAAGCTCGATAACGATATCTTTAAAAATGAACTTCTTATCGTCCCATCTTAAAATGGTTTGTACAATACTGTCGAAGTCGACAGGCAAATAACGCAAGAGTTGAAAGGCCAGATAAATCTCAGGGAGAGGTTGATTAATTGCACAGAACTGGTTATTAATTCTTCTTAATCTAGCAGCGTACATATCGATGTTTTCACCAGCCTTGATTTTACACGAGCATAGTTCCGAAAATAAACTCATATGAGTTGAACGGTTGTCTGGTCTAAAATGAGTTTTAATTCTGTCCCAAGCTTCTTTAGCGTCAGTGAACTCTTCGATAATTTTTCGAATATCGGGCTCAATGCTAAGGTAAATGGTCGCTAGTGCTTTCCTGTTTTTATCTTCAAATTCTTTCACATCCTTTTGAGTAACACCGGTTTTATCATCTTCTACAGGTTTTGGTTCTTTACCGCTCACTAAATCCCAACTATCCTTTTCAATTAGGATATATTTGATGTCAGCAGACCAGTTACTGTAGTTATTGAAATTTAGTTTTTCAATTTGGTGCACCGAATTCACAGGGTTCATCATATTTAAGCAAATTATTGAAAATTTCAAAATGTTGAGATGTTATTATTGAAGTATAGCTCTATAGCTGTAGAATCGCTGCTTGACAAAATTTGATGAAGCTTGATTTTAAAGTTAAAGAAAAAATCTTTTGTAGCCCCCCCCCTTCTCAAATTCACCAAGATCTTCATAAAGTTTGCTTAACTTTCACTGGGGGCTACAACCTGAATAATACTATTATATTTCTGATGTTCTTCTGCCCAGGGCACTCTTACGCCCATAACCACTTGTAGACAATAACATTGGGAAACTTGTAAAAGATGTCCCATGTTATGGCTTTAAAACTAATACTGGAGAGCTGTTACACAGTGGAAAAAACTGCCGAGGGCAGATAATACTTTCAGAAGTAAATAACTCTTGAAAAGATGACACATATATTAAAAGCCAAGTATTTTATTTAGTTAAAAGTTACTGAAGACATGAAGGCATTACAAAAATAAAGTTGTATATTACCCATACAACATGGCCCATAATAGCGGCCGGAAAAGAAAACTCATGTCAACACATAACACACAGCAATATCAACCTCCGTTGTATTCAGCAAAAACAAGAGTTTAAATACCCGCGGAATTCGAGGACGAATACATGAAAGCTCCGCCGTAATGACGTAGTCGCGGAGTAGTACGCTCGGCAAAGCGACGAAAAAGAGTCCGAGTGGACAAAGATGGCGACGCTTACTGCCGGTCGGGATTTAAAGAGCGATAGTGCTCGCTATGACTATTATGAATAAGATTTAAGTTAAAGTAATAAGTTTAAAAGAAATAGTAGCGTTTACCGTAAAATTACGGGAGACTGAAATTTTTAGCTTTAGATGGATTAAATATTAAACTTTACACTTTACTGCTGGAAGGTTATTTGAGCATTTGCTAGAAATTACGGGGAGAGGGTGGCTTTTGCCAACAAAATGATACTTAAAGATTAACCATGGCAACTTGCCATAACACCTACAACCCCTTGCAGGAGAGCTGCTAGTCACAGACCATCCCGAGCTTACATACTAAGCTACATACCTAGCAGCCAACGAGACACGCAAAATGCGTCAAAAGATTTGCATACGTTCACCATTTAATTCTAGCTCAAGCAAAATTTGCATATGCAAAATATCGTAATCATTCGCAAGTGCAAACGAGCAAAAAAACTACTGAATGCCAAATTACAGGCAAACGAGGAACATCTCAACTTTGAGTTTTTCGCGACACATCCAGTCATTTTGTAAACAATACCATGCAAGTACACATTTAGGGAGAGAGGAAGAAACCGGGATGTTTCCAGGTTATACAATTAAAATTAAGTTGAGTATTTTGAGTTATATTTTAAAACTAAAGCTATTATACTTAGTTATAAGCAGTTTAGGAGAAGGGAAAAGTTTAATTTTGTTCAGAAACGGAACTATTTTTAAAATAGTTTCGAAATTTAATAATTACAATTTAAAATTACGTTTGAGCAGAGTTAAGTTTATTTAAAAGACATATTTAAAGTACATGAAACATCCAACAAAGTCCCCCTTTCTTCCTCTATCCAAAAATGTGGTTACAATATTTAACCAATGTATCATTACTGACAGTCTTTGTCAGTAGATCAGCCACATTCCATTTACCTCGAACTTTCAAAAGTTTAAAAAGTCCATCTAAAAGAAAGTTCTTCACAAAATGATATCTAATACTTATATGTTTATTCCTAGAGTTTTCTATGTTATTTTTAGTGTAGTAGATTGCACTTTCAGAGTCAGAAAACATTAAGGGTTTTTCAAAATCTAATTTCAATATTTTACTGCTTTCTTCATAAATATTTTGTAACCAAATAAGTTCTTTTGCCGTTTCTGAAATGGCTATGTATTCAGCCTCCATTGTCGATAATGCGACACATTTTTGCTTTCGGGTTTTCCAACAGATAGGGATATTTTTAAAGAACATGTAACCCGAAAATGACCGTCTGTCATCACGGTCGGAAGCCCACGAAGCATCAGCAAATGCGCTTAAGTGTTTCGAGGTGTCTATGGTCATTGAAATACAGTAATCGCTAGTTAAAATAACATAGTTAAATACTTGACATAAGAATTTCCAATCAGCTAATGTTGGATGGGAATTATACTGCGCTAACAGGTAATTGAAAAAAGAATGTCTGGTTTTGATCGTGTTGCGAGAAAGAGCAATGATTCGATCAAGTTTCGATAAGGAACTTTTCCTTCAATAGCTGGTTTACCTTCATTATGTTTAATAACTTGACCTTGAGGTATTGGCAATTTAGTTTTTACAAAATGGATATCTTTAAATTTTTCTTTTAAGTGTTCAATGTAAGATTTTTGATGTAACTTCCATTTATTGTTAAAATATGAAAATTCAATACCAAGGACTTTCCTAATTGGACCTAAATCATTAATTTCAAAATATGCTTTTAACAGATTTACTACTTTAGCCATCTCAGAATCAGACTTTGAAAAAACTATTAAATCATCAGCATAGACTAAAATGATAGTTTTACAATTTAGAAAATACACACAATTTGTGTTTAAAAAGTTAGAAAATCCTAAAGTTTTTAAAGTGGATACCAATTCTGAATGCCACTGTCTGCCGGCTTGATGCAAGCCATATAAGGCCTTTTTAAATTTTAATACACGAGACTCTGAATTAACATCTACAGGACATTCAATATTTTGAGGTATCTCCATGAAAGTTTCTTCATTTAGCTTACCATAAAGATATGCAGATTCAGGCATGTGCCAGTAGAAATTAAATTTTGGAGCAATTTGTGGAGCAAGAAAAAACACATTTTTGGAGCAGTTTGGAGCAAGAAAAACAGATTTCTGCAGCAATTTGGAACACAAAAAAGTCACTTATGGAGCACAAGAATGCCAATTTTGAAACACAAAATTTACTTTTCAAGGGAAGGGAGAAGTCATTTAAGAATGCTAATCTGAAAAATGAAAATTAGGGAGGTTCTTAAAACACTTAGCAACAAAACATGCACTGACAATTCTTACATAAAAATACATCATATTCATATCTACACTATCTTTTTTTTTTTCGTCCCCCAATTTAAATTAAAAAATCCATGATATGACCAGTTTTAGTTAGAAGTGGTGAATCTAAAGTCTCGCAAACAAAAGATTTTTCATCCAATTTGAAATTGTTTTATATAATTTCAAATTTTATTTCTACAAGGGTGTGTCAGAAGTTTCAAAAAATAATTATTAAAAAGTTTAGTTATTTTATAGTGTTATACTAAATATCTATTTTAAATAATAAAAAAACCCTAATATTTACTAAACCTTATAACTACTGCCAGTAGCTTTAAAAAAAATTTAAAATTTCATCAGCTTAAATAAAAGTATTAAATTTAAAATACGAGCCAATTTTTATTCTTTGAGTATTAGAGATTACAAAGGAACGTCAAAAGAAAAATTTCCGCTTTTAAGGTTGATGGATAAAAGATTGAAATTAGAATGCTTAGAATGTGCAATGACATTTTTTATACAAATTTGGGAGATTAAAAGAGTTTTTAGCACATGGAAAAATTTCAAATTACACTTTTGGTGAATTTGGAGCAAAAATGTCCAAAAATGATCTTTTTGTAGCAGATTGGAGCATCATCATTGATTTGGAGCAATTGGAGCAGCTGGCACATCCCTGCATTTAACATCAATATGCTTATGAACCCATTTCATGGAGATAACCAACAGTTTTATGAAAAAATAAATCAATTCAAAATGCACCACAAGTGAAAAAACATCATGGTAGTCAATACCAGCTTTTTGCTCTAAACCTTGCACTACTAAGCACACTTTAAATTTACAAAAATTTCTATTACTGTCCTCTTTCAACTTATAAACCCAGAGGCAGCTGATTACCTTTCTGTACGAGGGACGAGAGACAATGCTGTATACATCACGAGTCCTCAAGGTAGTCAACTCGTTGGCCATGGCTCTGCTCCATTGGGCGGCTGCTGGCAACTGGAGGGCTTCCTCATAAGATGAAGGCTCGTCGATGACAGCATGGAATGCCTCAGCATCCCGGAACTCTTCTTGATCAGTCTCAGAATCGTCGGCTTTAGCTGGTTCATCGGGGAGGTTATCTTTGGGGGTAACTTCAAATTCAGGAATGTGCTTAAAATTGAAGAAATTTGCATCAAAAATTATGTCATTCTTTTTGCAGTACTTCTGAGCTTTCTGAGGTACTTTCTGAGTTCAGCCAGGCTTCTGAGCCTTTTGGGATAACCAGGTGCAAAATAATAGATATCATATCGACCTTTGGTCTTTTCAGACCTCCGTCTGTGCTCTTCACATTTCCAGGATATGTTGCGGCAATGCTGATGTTGATTCCCAGTGCTCTCTTCTACATCTTCCTTTTGAACAACATAAGGTAAAGAGGGACTTACCACCAGGTTCGTTCGACGATAGCCTTTGATCAACTTGTTGAAGTTCACGTGTTTCGTTTTTTCGATGCACACAGACTTCGGCAGGGCAGGCATCCAGATGCGATATCCTTTGGTGTAGTGTGCATACCCGATCAGTACACTAGTCTCTGCTTTGGGATCCAGTTTATCCCTTTTACTTTTATTGATGTATACCAGACTTGCCAACCTGGCAAAATCAAAATGTGTAAAACAGCGCGCAAACAGAAATTTCGACACTTTTAGTTATACAACGCGTGAGCGTTATTTTTTAACTTTCACCATATAATGCACAAGTATTATTTTTAATGCATTTTATATCACAATTATTTGTTTGAAGTATTAAATAAAGCTAAGAACAATAAAAGAAAATGAAGTTGTTGAATAAAAGGCAAATCAATTAATACACCATTTTCCAGATTTCTTGTGACTAACAATTTATTAATTATAATCACTTAACTGGCTTGAAAAAACTCTCATTTTGACTGTGCTGACTTCAAAGAAGCAGCAGTAGCTTTTTCTGCTTCATTCAGAAAATCTGAAGTAAAAATCTTTCATAATAAGAAATCTTTCCAAAATCTTATTAGACAAGTTGGACCTGAATTCATTTCTGTTTTTCCAAATAATACTGAAAACCCTCTCGCATTCAGCATAGTCAGCTGCTGAAATAGGAACATTGTATTCGATCAAGAAAGATGTAAATAACAGTTCTGCATGAATAACGTCCGACTGTCCCAAGGGTGGATTAAAGGGGGGGAGGGGGCGACTGGCCCCCGACCAAAAAGAAATTAATGTAAAAGATCCTAAATTGCTTCCATAAAATGGATGTATATGTCAATTTTCTAACTGCCCACCCCTGAGAAACTTGCATTAATCTGCCACTGGACTGTCCGTCCTCTTTGAAAAATGTTTGTAGACTTTTACTGCTGTTAGCACGTTTCACATTTTCACTGTGTTTTGACGAACTCGAGAGGTGAGAAATGTCATACTTTCCTCCATGAGAAATGCTGAAATCACTCCGGCACACTTTTCAATAAGCAAATTTCGCTCCTTTGACTTATGATACGATACTATATATACCCCAGGGGTTGCGCTGGCTCTTTTTAACATTACGCTAAATTACATTTTTTCGGACATCATAAAGAAAAGCAATTGTCAATATTTTCGCCCAAACGTATTTTCTTTCGCCAAACTAATTTTATTTTCGCAATTTGCGACGTTGGCGATCGGCAGTGCGACCCTTGTATACCCATTCTTTGCTATAACTTTGTTTATAAGTTATGCTGTACCAGTGATCATTTATCGAAAATAATCCTCAGAAAAGCAATCGAAGTATGCTCATACTACCGTCTGCATCTACCACCTAACTGCAAAGCGGGCGCGTGCTGACGGCTGATAACAAAGAACACCACGTGACGTGAGACGCACAAGTCAGAGGAGAAAGACCTACTCTCTAGTAAACGATTCTCCCATTCGCTCTACTCTATGACGTCATGACTGGGTAAACCAATTAAGAAATACTCGGCGTCGCATGTGGAAAAAGATTTTTTTTCTTTGCCTCAGTGGCAACAAAGAAAAATATTTTGATGCGCATTGTGTCAACATGGATTTGCGATGGGGATCATGGTGCCGATGCTACCACTTAGATCCATATTGAAAAGGCAAAAAGGCCCTAACATAGAACATCATTTCAATTTAAAACCTAATACTTTTTTTTTTAATATCAATTTCACTTTTACAGAAATATACACAAGTTAGGAAGAAAATATCCGGAAATGCGTAAAAAAAAGCACTGTATGCGTAAAAGCGTAAACAGCAGTCGAAATGCGTAAATTTTACGCATAAAGCGTAAAAGTTGGCAAGTCTGTATACGTAAGCTAAACTTCCTATTACCTTGAGATGTCTGACAGAACACTTTCTCTTGAAAAATAAGGTATAGGGGACCTGGTTACCTATGCTTCGATAAGGAAATCTGTTATACAGGTAGATGAAGGTTTGGGCAAGTTCAGCCCACAAACCTTTCGGAAGCTCCACGTCTATTCTTATGGCTCTAACACGCTCTGCCATGGTTCCTGCCGGTGAGTATGGGTTAATACGCTGCGCCAGGATACCGTTCTCCCGCAGGAACGTGTCGAATTCTTTGGAACAAAACTCCATGCCCCGATCAGATCGTACCTGCTTGATCTGTCTTTCCATTCGAACTTGAAATTTTTTAAAGGTTTCAAAACAGTCACTTTTCTTCTTAAGTGGAAATGCCCAGGCATATCTCGAGTAGTCATCTACCACTGTGAGAATGTATCTTGCATTACCATATGAAGGGCCAAATGTGCTGTCCCAAACATCCAAATGTAGCAAATCCAAAGGATTTTTAGACTGACGCTTCTTCACAGTTTTAAAACTTGCTCTTGTCAATTTAGCCAGCACACATGGCTCGCACTGCTGAAGATCACCACTTAGCTTTTCAAGCCCATACACCAGATTTTTCGTCTTCATCAATTTTAAAGATTGGACATTTTGATGTCCTAATCTCTTGTGCCACATTATCATATGGTTCTGTATCTTCAGAGGCTTTTCTGTGATGACGTGTGCACTGGCAGCTGAATTCTCAGGCTCGACATCGGATTCCAGGACATACAGGCTTCAGCTATGACGTGTCCATTCGGGTTGGATATGGAACATTGAGATTTCTGAAAACTTACGCTGTGGCCAAGCTTGTCAATTTGGCTGACAGATATCAGTTTCTTTTTAAACGAAGGATCCCAGTAAACTTTGGACAGTTCCAACGACTTAGTCTTGCCCTTAACAGTCAGATGCAGGGTAACAGAACCAAAACCTTTTGCTTTTACTTCAGCATTTCCAATTCCACGTATCTTCATATCACACTCGGTGAAATTAGTCAAAAAAAAACTTTTCGGAAGGAAAATGGTTTGACGATCCGGAGTCTACTATCCACTTCAAAATTTTGGTGGAGTGACTTAAAAAATTTGCCACTTCATCAGAAATTTCAGCAAACGAGCAATTTTTTCCTTTACCTTTCTTCCGATTCCCGCAATTTGGTGAAATATGACCTATCTGTCCACACTTAAAACATTTGCGGGTTTCTTTTATCTGTCGGTCTGGACTTTGCATCTGGCTCTGTAATTTAGGCTTACTTTTTTCTTGGCAGCATCACACTAGCTCTTGGGGGATCTAATACCACTTCTTCAAGAGTCATCTTTAAATACTTGAGACGATTGTATTTGCCAGTAGTTGTTCGCGAACTTTAGTTGAGGTAAAGTCATTATCACTTAACATATAAAGTTGTTGACACACGTTATTATATTCCGGGGGGTGGGGGTGGGAAAGGTTAATCAGCATCTAGTACGCCACCGCACCATCGTCGATTCTTTTACCAACGGCAGTTAAATGATCTGTAGCTTGAGTCAATCGTCCCAAATAAACAGCCATGGATTCGCCGGTTTCATACTTCACGCGCATAAATTCTGCATGCAGGTGAGCAACCCTTGCTCGGCTAGCCGGCTCAAAAGCTTGCTTAAGGGCATCCCACATTTGTTTGGGATCGGACAACCCCATGACTAGACTTTGTTGTGCAGGTTCAATGCCCATGGCTACCATAGACACTGCCTTTTGCTTTCTTCTGAGGAAGGGTAGCAACTGTGGGTCCCCCTCGACTTTAGGAGTTCCAGGTTCACCCTTAGTCGGAGCTGGAGAGGTAATGGGTGAAACTTCGGTCCCGTCAATAAACCAAAAAGGCCCCCATGACATAGCAGCATCTCCATGCTATACGACCACTGC
Organism: Cheiracanthium punctorium; assembly: GCA_038373885.1. NCBI lineage: Eukaryota > Metazoa > Arthropoda > Arachnida > Araneae > Cheiracanthiidae > Cheiracanthium > Cheiracanthium punctorium. The sequence continues at coordinate 236,973 of JAWZYV010011679.1, forward strand.
CTATAATATTCCCCATTTAATTTTGGAAAGGAAAAGACTGAACCTACCAACGGGATTCCAGCCATGTTCAAAAAAAAAAAAATTTTTTTTTTTTTTTTTTCCCTCTTAAACTTTAAGGACCTGTCAAGAGTCCGACTTTTATAGTCAAAAAAGTGACATACAGTGTCAAAAAGATTACTTAGCAGTAAAAAGTTTGGCTTTACCTAACAAAAGGCTTCTAGCCAAATGAAACCTTTGAAATCCGTAAACTCAATTAGAACTACAGCTATAATTGATTTAAGGGTTCCAAAAGGGAAAATTTTCTTCTTTAATAAATTTTTTCTTTTATCTTTTAAATTTCAAAAAAATTTAAAATATACCTCCATTATCTTCAAACATTTAGGAAATACGACGATCCTTCACAATCCCCATAAGTCAAACTTTTAAAATCTAGAGAGACCGATCAAGGCTAAGGCGATAATGAAATTTACAGGTTTCAAAAGAGCGATTTTCAGAATTTGCATTTAAGTTTTTATATCTAATTCCAATCTCATCATTAATTCAGCCGAACAGAAGCAACAGAGGCGGTGAACCACGCTCTGCTACCCTTTTGAAGGGTTGCTGTCTGTTCAACTGAATTAAAGACAAGATTTGATAAAAACATTTACTTTATTTTTCTAAACATCTGCCTGAAAATACATTTCAAAATTACATTTACAGAATATCTGTTATGCCCATATCACACCTTCTCCTATGTTCCATCTTCAATTCAATCAAGTATTTCGTTCAACTTGTTCGACTATTTCACTCAACTGGTTTGACTGGAAAGGGGAATGAGCGAATCTGTGATGTCACTGCAGCCTCTCCATTTACTTGCCTGTGATTGGTCTATCGGAGAAGTTGAATGAAACACTCAATTTTTCCCATACCGGGTGGGAAAAGTTGTGGATGTTGAACATACATATCGCACAATCCTTTTCACCCAACTGTTGTGGAAAACAGTTGAACGAAAGTGTTGCTTGAACTGAAGATGGGGAAGGTGTGATATGGGCTTTATACTCGTAACTAAATGAACTGGATGCCAAAAGTAAGCTATCGAACTTTGCAATATTTAAATTAAGGGATACATGATCAAAATTTCTTTACTAATTCATTTTAATTTTTAAGACCCTATGCCTTTAGGGAAGAAATGATACTTAAAGATTAACCATGGCAACTTGCCATAACACCTACAAACCCTTGCAGGAGAGCTGCTAGTCACAGACCATCCCGATCTGAACTGAAAAACAAGAAGTGAGAAGATACGAAACTTCCCGAGCTTATATACTAAGCTACATACCTAGCAGCCAATCAAAACGAGACACGCAAAATGCATCAAAAGATTTGCATACGTTCACGGACATTTAATTCTAGCTCAAGCAAAATTTGCATACGCAAAATATTGTAATCGTTCGCAAGTGCGAACGAGCAAAAAAAAAAAAAAAAAAACTACTAAATGCCAAATTACAGGCAAACGAGGAGCATCTCAACTTTGAGTTTTTCGCGACACATCCAGTCATTTTGTAAACAATACCATGCAAGTACGCATTTAGGGAGAGAGGAAGAAACTGGGATGTTTCCAGGTTATACAATTAAAATTAAGTTGAGTATTTTGAGTTATATTTTAAAACTAAAGCTATTATACTTAGTTATAAGCAGTTTAGGAGAAGGGAAAAGTTTAATTTTGTTCAGAAACGGAACTATTTTTAAAATAGTTTCGAAATTTAATAATTATGATTTAAAATTGCATTTGAGCAGAGTTACGTTTATTTAAAAGACATATTTAAAGTACATGAAACATCCAACATCAAATAATCTGGTTGAAGCTGCGTATGTGTAAAGATAGGTTTTATTCTGGTATTTACAGGAAGAGCACATCTATACTGAATTTTAACAGGCTTGTGCAACAGCTCTACTTGTATCCTTTTATTTTAATTTGTTTCATATGTTGATTCCTACTTTAAGCCCCATACTTTCGTCAACTTAAAAAATCACTGCACATTTGTGAGCTGAACATTCACTAGTTTCAACTCCAAAAGGAACTACATGAAAATGAACGGGAACAAATTAGTGATAAATGCATCAGTTAAGGAATATGAAGACACTTAATTACTAAACACACATTTATTGGCAACTGAAAAATAAATAAATAAAGCTATGCTGGGTTGAGTCCTACTTTCGGACCACATTCTGCCAAGTAGGTGATAAATGCATAATGCTGTAATCTTGGCTATTTTCTGTGTATATATGGCAACCCTTGTGAAAGCCGCCATTCTGAACTCCGGTGCTATGGTATATGACAGCTCCTGAAAGCAAATTCTAGTGTTCAGATTTTAAAAAGTTAGTTTAGGAATTCAAACGATTTCTTTTTACTCTTGCCAGGGTACTTACATATTATCCAATCAGTCATACCCGCTAAATTATTTTTTTGGAAAATGTGCCGGCAAACTGTTGCCAATCGTATTAGGAACCATCAATAATTTCATATGTTCCGCATTTATCTTGGCGAAAAATTGCTCATCTTGGTGGACCGCCAGAATAATACGTAAATATCCTTGCTATAATTGAGGTATGATTTCGGATAAAAAAATTCTAGCGTTTAGATTTTTAAAAAAAGTTTTAGAACTTTCGTGTCTTTGAGAATGTTACAGCTCCCTCCTGGACACAAGATTGGGAAACAAGCTAAACAACTATTTTTAAAATTCCAAGTGGAATCCGGTTGATTCCTACTTAAACACACTCACTCTCGCCAAGGTGGCGATAACATTACATAAGCAGTTACCATTACAATTTTTTATATTTATGTGGGAACTATAACTTAGATTAACACGACGGTTTGGAACAACATATAAGTACATTACTTTATATGTATTTTTATTATTACGTAACTTTTTTTTTTTTTTTTTTTTTTTTTTTTGGGCGGGGGTGTTACCAATGAATGTAGTTTTAACAATTAAGTGTCTTCAAATTCTTTAATTGGTGCATTTATCACTAATTTGTTCCCTCTCGTTTTCATCTAGTTCTTTTGGGAGAGTTGAAACCTGTGCATAATTCCTCAAACCCATGACTGTAAAACTCGTGGCTAAAAAGTGCGGCGATTTTTTAGGTTGGCAAAAGTTTGGGTGAAAGTAATTGGTGATTGTGCTCAATTGATTCAGAATCTGACATCATTAAATTGATGCTTTCAGAAGAATACTGCCAAATGAATACAGGTATTTATATAATTTCGGAAAAATGCATTACCTGAAATCTCAAACTCCTGTTATCCACGAGATTGTATTAGCAATTTTAAAATTTATTAACTTTAAGATATGCATTTCGACTTAATTCTTTTTCATGTTTTTTAATTTGACTTGAAAATGACATAATACCTTATGAAATGCCATACTTATGTGTGAAGACAGGCTTTTATCCTGGGTACAAATTGGTCGAGGAGAGTATTATGATCAAACTGCATCAGACACACCTTCTAGAATCTGTCCCAAGCTGCCTTAGTGTTTTAATATATATATATAGAGAGAGAGATGATTTGTTTCCCTTGTTGTTTACTTCTTTTCCCTATTAACTCTGTGGGAGTGGAGGGAAATAGAATAATTTTACTATGATGACCCAAAATCCACAAAATTCTAAAATCTGCACAAGGTCTGGAACCAAGTGCTGTGTGGATTTTGAGTCTTTTACTGTGTACTACATTAAACTGTCAAAATAAACTTCAGTAATCTTAACAGAGGACAAATTAGATGTGCACTGCAATGATAATTGTAATAGATTGCAGAACTAGAATACACTATTTTACATTTCTGTATAATTTGATTGCACACTGTTTTTTTTTCCCTTCCACCTCCTCAGTATCTATTTTTATATCATTTGGTGTGTAAAGCATGTATCTATAACTGCATTTACAATTAACGTACATGCTACAGCCCGAATGCACAACTTATGGCCCACGGGCTGATTTTGGCTTGCAACATCTGTTTCTTTGGCCTGCCATTACCATACAGTTGCACTAAAAAAAGAATTTGTGCATAATGTTTTCTTTTTCTCTCGCAACACTCCTGTTTTCACACACAGAAATCATGTTCTCTTCCCTGGCATTTCTACAGCAACTGTCAAGTCTAATATAAAAAAATATCTTTAAAAATACAGTCGCACATTAAGTGTTAATGCTTTACTTTTTCAGATTAATTTGCACATTAACTGGGCAATCACTGAAATATCCATATATGTATACTTGAGATCTTGCACTGAAAAAGGTTGTGCACTTTTATGCTACTGTATTTGAAACATAGGGAAAATTATAAAATAGGCACATACTTTCTTTTTGTAAAGCTACAATTTCAGCACGAGCTTGGCTCAATTGATCCTGTAATCTACGACATCTACCTTTCTCTGTTTCAAGGGATTTTTCAACATCTTTGGATTGCACAGGCATAGTATTCAAAGTATGCTCCTTTTTACCAAATAATCGGGATATATGAGGCTAAAAGACAATGAAATTGTTTCAGAAAAAATAATAATTTATATTAGTTTTAAGCCAATTTTTCTGAAAACACACTTCCATCTTTTTTGTTAGACACTAAACAATTTAGCCAATTAAATACTAGAGAATGCAATCTGGATCTTACACAAATGTTTGCGGAACTAGTCCCGTGAGATTAAGACCATAATCTCCTGGGATTGAAAATGAGAAATAAATTATTTTTATTACAATTTCACTCCTCCTTTTCAATCATCAATGGGCCAAAATTTTTTGCATAAGAGTAAGAACCAGTGATCATAGGATACCTATATTAGGGAGGGGGCCACAGTTCTCCCCCAGCTCCCATTTTGTTATAATTTATGTACTGGTATAGAGCAGAAGTTCTTCAACATTAAATATTGTATTTTTCGGGCACAGGACCCTTGACTTGTCTCCTCCTCCTTACAAACAATTATATGGATGCCCATGCCAGTGATGCCTTTAAAAGGTGAACTTCAGTTACCCATGCAAAAATGTATGGATCCTCCAGGGTTTCATAAAAAGAAATAAAAGAAAAGAAAGCGATTTAAGATATATATGGAGTCTTATACGGAAGTATTTTCAATATTTAGTTAAAAACATTTAAAAGCCATTAAAATTCCGTTAAAATATGAAAAACATAACATATCAAGTGTTTAGCTAGCACTTTCGACTGCACAGCCCGCAGTTGTCTTCAGAACTGACGAGAGTCTTCTTCGCTCCAGCACATCATGCCAAACTCCATCGATCTGTGCGTGCGTCATGCCGTTGATGGAGCCCTCTTGCATATGGATTTCTATTGCTTCACGTTTTAGACTATAGTTATGATTATTGTAGTTGGCTATTTTTTAAATGCTATTGAAATCTATTTCTATATTTTCCTTTAAGGCTAGGCGAGAAAGGGCAGTACTACAGTACTATGTCTATTAAATTTAATATCATTAATGTGTTCTTTTATTCGATCTTTTATTTTTCTTTTTGTTACTCCAATGTAGTGGCCAGAAAGGTTAGAATCTTTATAAGTAAAATTAATTTTATATACACCAGCAGTTTTTAAAGGATTTATTTTTTCTTTATCGGAGCGGAATCCGCTCCAGAATTTTAATGGCTTTTAAATGTTTTTAACTAAATATTGAAAAGAAAGCCTTTTGTCAAGTGCTTTTGTATTTTCGATCTAATTTTGATAGAAGATTAGAAAGACGATTACCTCTTTGTCTTTTTTGCATTCTTTATTAGCAATTAAAAGACAATGAATATTATGACTATAATTTTCATATTTATGTAAGCTATTGTATTAATTTTTAAATAAGAACTTTTCATTATCAAACTTGATAGTGCTTAAAATCTTACATTTTCCTACATTTCTGAATAGTCATTAATATTTAGTTGAATTAAATGTCAATCCCGTGGGATCAGCAAATCTCAATCTTGAAATCCTGCAAAACGAAAAACAGTGCAGGATTGTATTCCCTAATAAATACATCAATTACTTTAAAAAAAAAATTAAAATAAAAGTTTACTATCAGTTTTGTGTGTACAAAGTGGACATACATTATAAACAACTTTATAAGAAAATATACAGTTACCTTTTTCTTTTTTTCCATATTTTCTGTTTTAGACTGCAGAAAATCAATTAGCTTAGTCTGTTGGGCAATTGTTTCCAGCATCTTTACTTTTTCATGATGATGTGTAGCCTATTAGTTAAAGAGTTTAATTTAAATCAATAAATATTACATGATACAGAAGAAATATACAGCAGTGAAAATCAAATATATCTAAATTATTTTAAATTTAAAGTTAAGAGACAATATATATGCCAAAGTTACCTGTAATTATTAAAACTTTTGAATTGAAAATTGGAGTTTTGAAGTTTACAAGAACGAGAGAAAAAAACAAGAAGATTAATGTGAATTTCATTCATCAAATCTGAATAAACTAGAGGAAAAATACCGTATTTACCCGTGTATAAGTCAAGAAATTTTGGACCCCCCCCCAAAAAAAAAGGCTTTAAACTGGGGGGATGGACTTATACAAGGGTCCTTAATATTTTTTTTTTTAATCAGAAGTCAAAAATGTCCCTTTGAAAGACAATTGTTCTGTTCCTGCATTCCATAACATAGTGACGTCGACTTCCATACCAGGAAGAATGTAGCGATACAGAGATTGAAAATGTTTATCATGATGAGCCGATGACGATGAAGGAATTTTGTGAATTGTTTGATGAGTCGATACTAAATCGGATCTTAAATCAGTTTAACTTTGTATATTACTACTTTACTAGCTATCAGTTGTGTCATTTATTACTATTAATTATCAGTTTAATGTTATATACTACTATTTTATTTTATTATCTTTATTATTGCATATTTAGTGCTTTCTTTTTTTCCCCCGATGATTTTGAATAAACGTATTTTAAAAGAAAATTTAATTTCTTGACCGGGAAATTGGGCGGTTGACTTATACACGGGATTTTAAAAAATTCAAATTTCTTGATCGGGTAAGTGGGGGGTGTCGGTCGGTCGATGGGTCGACTTGTACGCGGGTAAATACGGTATTCCTGTTTATGAGGATGATCAGGATTCACAAATGAACTTTATATTTTTTTAGTCTCAACTTCTTAGCTTATGTTGAGCAATTTATTTTAATATTTAAGTACCAGAAGACAAAGCCCGTTGTGGAGGCAATTACAACAGGCACTAGAAGAAACATTTGATGAAAGCATGTGTATACGCAATACATTTGATCTTCATTCACCTTAAATAAATAACATCATATTCAATTTTTATTATAGACCAAAATCGAATTCCATGCTCTTCTGGAAATGTGCAGAAACTTTTCGCATTTGAGCGAGGGGGGGCTGATCGTGGTCAGAAGAAGTCAATGCCAGATAAAATTCAATAATTTCTAAAATAATTTCTTAATTAACAAAAAATAAATAAATAAAAAATATGTTGCATTACTTATTAGACCTAATTTATTAGAAAAGCTATTAAGTTGATCCGATATATCTCAGGAGAAATTGGATAAACGGTAAAAAAAAAAATATCTCCTTTTTTCTCCCCCTTCCCATAGAATGTTTTAAAGTATTTACCGCTATTTTAGGAAGCTTACTATTTCTATTTTCAAGTAATCAGATATCAATGTTTATATTCACAAAAGCGAATTCATAGAAATAAAAAAATAACTTCTAAAAACCTTCTTGCATATGCACAAAGTTCGGACAGACTACTAGGCGCCATTAAAATGAAAACAGCAATCGATGTGTGAGAAGAGGCTCCAGTTAAAAGTAAACATTTTCCCCCCGCAGATGGCCAGCCAGCCGTTGAATTACTAATGAGCTTGCTTCAGCAAATTGTTGTTTTAAACTGAATGTTGTGTAACAACTGATCTTTCTATTTATTTATTATTTTTGATATTTATAACATTGGGATTTATTTTAAAAGTACTCAGCATTTCTTGAGCATACCAATTAGATGGCAGTGTTTATTCGATAGAGTGCTCTTGTACAGGGAGCAAAGCCGCATGGCAAAAAAACTTTTAACTTTTTTTTTTTTTTTTTTTTTTTTTTAGGGGGGGGGGGGGAATTCAGCATTTTAAGAACAATAGAGGTTCATGTGAAAAACGGGTGCATTTAATAGAGGGTAGTGCACTTTTGCGGTATATTACAGAACTTTAACCCTTCAAAATATACATTCAAAACTTTATTAAAATTTAATTATAGTTCTAAAATGTAGATGTAAAAGATTTACTTCTTCTTTTTTTTCTTTTTACTTAATTGAGGAGACATCGATTGGATGTATGAAGCCATCCACTTCAGAGCACGGGACATGGACCCATCTCAGGGCGCTCTGACCGATCAAAGATCAAACCTCTTTTCTATGGGGGTAGGTTCGCGGCATTCTGATTCGCTACACTGTGATCTGTGCAGGCTAAAGACTTGGTCTCCTGCAGGCGGCCGGCGTCCAGCGACCAGAGTGATTAATGACCTTAGCGGTGCCTCTCGCGTCCAAAGAGCGCGTTTGTTAAAAGTGGTTTGCTACTTGCGAAAGCGGCGGGAGGGGACGTCCAAATCTGATGGACGCTCGGCGATCGCAGCTTGCCGTCCAGATCTGGTGGACGCTCGGTGAACGCCGCTGGCCGTGCAGAATACGTGGACGCACAAAAGAAATACACACCATCCAACATACCTTGGATTTTAACAAATTCACATTAAATGAGTATTAATAAGTAGTTATTTATTGTGAATGGAGAATATAAGTACTAATTAATGCTTGATTAAACAGAACTTAGCAGTCGCATATTTTCATAAATCACATTTTTTTTTTCATAATCATATACTCAACGATACAAAAAAATAAAAAAATGTATTTACATGTTACAAATGTATAAACTGTTTGCTATTACACATATGCATTGAATGAGATATGAAAAATATCAAAATACATTTTGTACGTTCTTTTTTCTAAACAAATAAGGTTTAATTCATCATTAAGTATTAATTTTGTATTTAAAGGGACTTTGTACCTGAAATATACTAAAAAACAACTTTTCAATTGTGTCTAGAAATGCCCTGTGATTCTTTATTGTGTTTAGGTAAACAAATTTTTTGAAAACATCCTATTTTACTTTTTGTTTCTTGATTCAATCCAGTGCCGCAACCTGGGTTTACGAGTGCCAGGGGTGAGAGTGAATCTAGGGGCCCTTTTCATGTTATATTTGGTAAAAACGAAAATAAATTAGCACGTTTCATACATTTGTATGTACTCAAAGTCAGAATTAAATGCTTTTAGATAATAGCAGATATAACATGTAAGTATGTAGTCAATACAAAAAAAAAAAAAAAAAAAAAAAAAAAGAAATAAAAATAAAATTCAAAAGAGAAAAAATAAAGGAAGAAAAGAAAATTCCAAGAGGTATGAAAAATAGTTAGATGGATTTTGAGGCCCCTATGTGTAGGGGTCCGGGCATTCGCCCCGCTATGCCGCTTTGCACTGATTCAATCATTATGTACCTCTCGGCCTAGATCCTTCGTGCAGATAATTTTCCGTAATTTCCCAATAACGATATCAATCATTTTGTAAAAAATATAATACTTAGAATCAGGGGCATAACCAAGGGGGGGGGGGGGGTGTCTGTTTTTACTCTTGGTACACAAATTGAAATAAACTAACAGCACCATGGTCTCCAAAAAATTCACGATGGTTCTTCATAAGCTGCTTTACGCACTACAATAAGCGAAAATAAAGTGGAGTTTGTGAAATTTTCAGAAAAAATTCTTATTAAGAATTTTTCATGAAACATTCATAATTTCATGAAAAATTTCGAATTTTTTTTGAGTGTATGTAGTACAGCTTGTTAAGAGACAGTTTCAAAATTTTGAAAATTTCAGTGTGCGAAGCATTTTCAGCTTAAAACGAAAAATGCCTGCCCAACAACCGTTTTTCAGAAAGTGGACGCAGAAAAATGCCGCGCGCTCGCGCGCCTGCAGGAAACCACCCTTTCGCGACAGCGGTGGACAGTTTTTCACAGATGTCACCTCGGGCACTTTTTCGCGGTTGTCAAAGGCGATTATCACAAAACGAATTTTTCGATTTTTTGTTGAAGATCGGCTAAAAAAAATTAAAAATATTGTAAACGCCGCACTTACTATTTTTTAACTTTTAAACTCATAAACGCCGCGGCGTTTCTTCCATAAATTACGGTAATTAATTTGTGTGATTATGCTACGCAAGCGCGATCTGCCAATTTTGGGGGATGCCTTGGAAGGAGTACTTTCTAAGCAGTGTGAGTTAGTCACATTATACTTTTTAATTTTTTTTTTTTTCAGTGGTTTGTTTATATGTCCTTTACTAAGGACGATTTTTGTTTAATTTAAGTTCTTTCCAGGAAATTTTTAAATAAATACTAAGTAATTTATAACCTTTGGGGGGCTGTTAATTGTTATTATTTTGGCTAAGTAATGTTTTCTTTGTTTTGTTAGTTTTTTTTCTTCACCAGCTCTTTTCAGGCTTTAGAACGTTTAAAATTAATCTTTCTTTTTAAATTTGCGGTTCTGTGGCTAATCTGGGGTTTTAAATTTAATGGCTGTGCTCCATATCTCCTTTCTCATTAAAGCCACATTTTGATGAGATTTTAATTAATTTTTGCATGTTCCCGTGGTCCCATCCTTTTCAAAATTTTATTGCTTTTGTTTCCCATTGTCAGGCCTCTCTCAGTTAAATTTCAGAAATTTTCTTCGTCTTTTTGGCTTTTTAAATTTTTTTTTTTTTTTTTCACAATTGCATCACATTCTGGGGGTCTTGCATCATGCGATTGAGGCTGCCATTTTTTAAATTTCTGTGTTGGCTGCAATATTCTTGAACTTCCCCCCCCCCCCCCCCCCCCCCCCCCCGCTGTCTGCCCTAGGTGGCAAGGTTTTTTTTAGCGCCCGGAATGAGTTGCTCCACTCTGATTGGCTGAGGGTGATTTTCAGGGGCGGAAGGTAGGCGTCAAGCATGGGATTTTCAGCCAGATTCGTTTGGAATGTGATGATGTGAGGTCGATAGTAAAGGAGTCGCATCCTTCCCCCCTTTTTGTCCAGGCACAATGCATGCCGACTGATCGATGTTAATTTAATTTTGCTTTTCTTCTATATTTTATTCACGTGCCATGACATTTGACCATGCTTAATAATTAATAATATTTGGTGAAAATTGCCCCATTAACTGCTGCTATAGTTCTTCTGCATTTAAGAGGATGAAGTAGACATCGCCTTCCACCAACACCATCCGCAGAGAGATGAAACCCAAGTTATAATAAGTTGCATCGAATTGCTGATCCAGCCCTTGAGCTGTCAGCATGACATACTGCGACCTGTGAGCAGACCCCAACGATGGTGTTCCTGCACGACTGGAAATGGTGAGGTGTTTTACTTCATTTTTATTTGCTGTCATGAGAGTCCCCGACAGCATCTTTCAACTTCAAGGGACCATGATCTTTGTTTATTTCAAGAATGATTGGGCTTAGTGGAGATCTTGCCTGAGCCAATGACCAGTACAGAATTGCTTAGACACCATTGATGGCGTGACCCAGTGTCTTTTCCCCCATCCCCCCCTCCTTTTTTTGGCAGTCGTTTAATTTCTAAGATCAAATTTAATGCTTTTTTTTTCCCCGTAAGAGATTTTTTGAAGATGTTTCAACCATTTTTTAACTTAATCTTTTTGCTGTTTTTAGTTATTTTATGTCCTTCGATCATGTTTCATTTACAAAATAAAAGGGGAATGGAAAAAATACCATGTGAGCATTAATACAGTAATCTGCATATGTTCATATTATCATTTTTTTAGTTATAATTAAATTAATATATTTCTTTTGTTGTGTACATCATGTAATTACTTTCATTATTTTGATTAATCACTGTAAACATCCATGGGTACCCAGGGTATCAAATCTTTTCCTATTATTTAATTTTGTGATAATCAGTTCAATTTGTTTTCTTTGTGAGGGATTCAATAGTCATTTCTGATAGTCATCAGTAATTAGTGATTCATGTCAATGATTTTATTGATGTGTGATGATGACGATACCAGCATTAACTATGTAATTCAGCACTTGTGAGACCTGCTCCTAAATTATTTTTGAAGATGTGTTTAGCCATAGTTGAATGACATTTTTGTTCTAAAATGTGTTAATAAATTGTCTTATTACTTCCTTGTACGTAGTATAAGGAAGTAATGTGATCCCGAAAAATTTTGGGGGCCAAATTTCGACAAAAAAAAAATGATTTTGACTACCTCTAAATTTAATTTAAAAAAATTTTTTGATGCATCTCATCGTAGGTTAGCATGCACGATCATATTAACGCGTCTGCAACTCATTTTGACCAGCGGCCAGTCTACTGTGGCCAGTTTTTCCATGCCGTCTGTACGTATGTATGTATGTAACTCGCATATCTAAAAAACTATTGGTCGTAGAATGTTGAGATTTGATATTTAGGATTGTTCTATGATCTAGTTATGCACCTCCCCTTTTGGTGGCAATCGAATGGATAGTTTATGTACAGGACCGCCCAAAAGATTCGAAATACATTACGCTCTATGGGCCGAAATTCATTAAACTCGCCTAACTCAAAAGCTATTAGGCGTAGAATGTCGAAACTTCATATTTTGGATAGTTGTAACATCTAGTAGTGCACCTCCCCTTTTGGTTCCATTCGACTGGATAGTTTATCTACAGGACTGCCCAAAACATTCGAAATACATTACGCTCAATGGGTCGAAATTCATTAAACTCGCATATCTCAAAAACTGTTAGGCGTACAATGTTGAAACTTTATATTTAGGATTGTTGTAACATCTAGTTGTGCACCTCCCCTTTCGGTTCCGTTCGACTGAATAGTTTATGTACAGGACTGCCCAAAAGATTCGAAATACATTACGCTCTAAGGGTCGAAATTCATCAAAGCATTTTTTAGAGGTATTGGGCTATTTCAAACGACTCAGAAGTAATATAGGCTGTAAAGAGTTAGAAAATGAATTTCTCTATTAAAAAAAGTGTCTTTATCATTTATAGTTCTGCTACAGGAACACTCAAAAGATTTCCAATACATTACGGTCAATGGCAATTTTAGGGGCATTCATCCATTTCAAGCACAATACCGTCCTACCACATAAGTTAGGTAATGGTCCGACCACGGTCACATGCCTCCCTCAAGAACTATGCCAAAAGTCGCCAAGCTTGGCGACTTTTGGTGTACGTGTGTGCATATTTAACTTTCAAATCTCAAAAACTATTATGAAATTTCATATATAAGAATGTTGTAACATCTAGTTGTGCATCTCGATTTTTGGTTCCAATCTACTGGAGAGTTTATTTACAGGACCACCGGAAAGAATTTCAGTACTTTAATGTCTATGGACATTTTCAATATAATACTACTGTAGATAGTCATTGTTTGGTACATGCCCAAAATCTCGCCGTTTGTCCTCGACCTTATCGAGTTTTGGCGAAATATCGCCAAATTTGGCGATAGTCAGTCATTGGGTCCATGCCCAAAGTATCGCCATTTGTCATCGTTCTTGGCAAGTTTTGGCGAAATATCGCCAAATTTGGCGATAATCTGTCATTGTTTGGTTCATGCTTAAAATCTCGCCAAATGTCGTCGGCATTGACGAGTTTTGCCGAAATATCGCCAAATTTGACGCCAAAAGTTATTTCGTATTTTGTATAACTCTAAAACTAACCCGTAGATTTTTTAACTTTTGTATTTAGAACTATTGTAATATCTAACTGTTTTCAATATCTTTTTTGACAGCAATCGACTGAGAATTTATTTACAGGGTGAGCAAAATGACTTTGAATACATTGAGGTGTATGGATGCATTCAATTCATTGAAAGTCTGTGGTCAATGACTAACAGACACTTCGGCTATCCCCAAAATCTCGCTGACTATCTCAAGTTTGCCGGCTTTTGGTGAAATATCGCCAAATAAAGTGTCAGAAGGAAATCTTTCAAATTGAACTCAGCTTGGCGATATCGAAATATTTGGCTGGAAATCGCTAAACCTTACTATTATTGATATTTTATCTCTTTCAAACAAATAAATTTAGAGGAAGTGCGTCGAAAATATTTTTGATCTAATGGACGTGCAAGGAAGTCATATGTTGGACACATCAGATTTTTTAAATCCCATTTTAGTGCTGTTTATTTCGACCATTCACACACTTGGGCAGGAAGTGTAGAACCTGGCTTCTTGACAAATTTCACAGCTTGGATTAAAATTTCACTTCTGGCAAAAAGTATTGTGAGTAATTGCAATACTACAGAGCAGTTCTAATGCGTATTCATGTTACATCTGGACAAAACCTACCAAAACTCCAGATCATCAGATCGACAGTTGCCCGATGGGACCCGAACCTGTGACCTTCACAGGAAAAATAATTTTAAAGCCAGGCAAACATTAATAACCCCCCCCCTAAATGTAGAACTCTAAGATTCTCTTTGTAGTGCTGTAATGTAACTATAGGTTATTTTTGTGTGTGGTTTTTAATAATTTCCTCAATTTTGATAAATTGTGACGATTCATTTACAAATGCCACTTACATGATGTGCATAAATAAATCTTGTGGTGATTAATTCTTTTAACTAGTGATATGCATTTTCCTAACTGTAATTTTTACAAATTAATTATCAATTTTTAAGTGTTTCCTTAGTAAAGATTTGCCATTAATTATCTCAGTAAACAAAGTTTTGTTTTACTTTTCATTTTCTAGCCCATTGCCATCTTTCTGTAATTTTTTTTTTCAAATGCTTAACCATTTAAAACTGAAAAAAAATGAGGATGAAAATGATATAAACATTCAATTTAGTATTTTACCTTAAGCTTGACTTTTTGTCAAAATTCATGAAATTGTATTGACAAGTCATTTACATAAAAGTGGATAAAAATAATGAGTAAAGCTAAAACTAGTGATACCTTTATACTTTCAATTAGATTCTGAAGATCCTCCTTTTCTTGTTTGACTTCCTTGTTGTACTCTATGGCATCCTCAAGAGCTTCAGTAAGCTTTAAATTACTAGACTTGAGGGAAGATATTTCAGTAATATGTCTTGCTGCCTATAAGAAAACCAAAATTTTCAACTGTTATTACTTCCTTGTACGTAGTATAAGGAAGTAATGTGATCCCAAAAAATTTTGGGAGCCAAATTTCGACAAAAAAAAAACCGATTTTGACTACCTCTAAATTTAATTTAAAGAATTTTTTCGATGCATCTCATCGTAGGCTAGCATACATGATCATATAAACGCGTCTGTAACTCATTTTGACCAGCGGCAAGTCTATGGTGGTCAGTTTTTCCATGCCGTCTGTACGTACATATGTATGTATGTATGTAACTCGCATATCTCAAAAACTATTGGTCGTAGAATGTTGAGATTTGATATTTAGGATTGTTCTATGATTTAGTTGTGCACTTCCCCTTTTGGTTCCATTCGACTGGATAGTTTGTCTACAGGACCGCCCAAAACATTCAAAATACATTACGCTCAATGGGCCGAAATTCATTAAACTCGCATATCTCAAAAACTATTAGGCGTAGAATGTTGAAACTTTATATTTAGGATTGTTGTAACATCTAGTTGTGCACCTCCCCTTTCGGTTCCATTCGACTGGATAGTTTATCTACAGAACCGCCTAAAAGATTCGAAATACATAACGCTCTATGGGCCGAAATTCATCAAAGCGTTTTTTAGAGGTATTGGACTATTTCAAACGACTCAGAAGTGATATATGCTGTAAAGAGTTAGAAAATGAATTTCTCCATTAAAAAAAGTGTCTTTATCATTTAAGGTTCTGCTACAGGAACACTCAAAAGATTTCCAATACATTACGGTCAATGGCAATTTTAGGGGCATTCATCCATTTCCAGCACAATACCGTCCTACCACATAAGTTAGGTAATGGTCCGACCACGGTCACGTGCCTCCCTCAAGAACTATGCCAAAAGTCGCCAAGCTTGGCGACTTTTGGTGTATGTGTGTGCATATTTAACTCTCAAATCTCAAAAACTATTATGAAATTTCATATATATGATTGTTGTAACATCTAGTTGTGCATCTCGATTTTTGGTTCCAATCTACTGGAGAGTTTATTTACAGGACCACCGAAAAGAATTTCAGTACTTTAATGTCTATGGACATCTTCAATATAATACAATTGTAGACAGTCATTGTTTGGTACATGCCCAAAATCTCGCCGTCTGTCCTCGACGGTGGCGAGTTTTGCCGAAGTGTCGCCAAGTTTGGCGATAGTCAGTCATTTGGTCCATGCCCAAAGTATCGCCATTTGTCACCGTTCTTGGCGAGTTCTGGCGAAATATCGCCAAATTTGGTGCCAAAAATTATTTCGTATTTTGTATAACTCTAAAACTTTAACCCGTAGAATTTTGAACTTTTGTATTTAGAACTATATTATAATATCTAACTGGCTATTCAATCGACCGCCATATTGTTGGTAGTTAAATGGATGGAGGACAATGGTTGCACTTTTTCAGCATTGGGCAGTCTATCCAGCTGGTCTTCTATATTGATGTGGAAATTCTTGCCCTTTGAAGAGTTAAGCGAGAGCACGGATGAAAGCTAACTAGCTCTTGTTTCGTGCTGAAACTGGTGAGGGAAATAGCCTAATTTTGTATTAGAATTTTTGGAGCGTCTGAAGAGAATGCTCAAAAAAGCTTTTTTTAATGGGAAAAAAAACTTCTGGACATTTGGCATATTATGCTACCCAAGCCTTTACATATTCTTATTAAAAAATTGATTTTTTGGAGTGAGTGGGGCACCTGAAGGGGGATGTTCAAAAAATACATTTTTTAAAAATAAAAGTTCTATTTGGCAACTTTTGCAATATAGGCCGTCATAAAAATTAAAAAAAAAAAAAAATTCGATCCACCCTAATGTACGTGCATAAAGGGATGTAGCAAATACTAGGCCACTATTCGGTATTCGCAAGGATGCTAGACACACAAATTAATTTGTCTCAGCTAAATTTCACTTTTTTAACAGTTTGTCTCTACTAAATTTCCTTTTTACCTGAGTTTGTCTCAACTAAATTTTTGTGTCTTGGTAAAAATTAGTTGTTTGCTCCTGCTTGTCTCAGTTAAATAAATTTTTTATAAGTTTGATAACTATAAGGAATTTCATAATAATAATTAAAAGGAAATAACCTGAACGTGTTCTTTTCTATGTTTATGTTTTGACTTATTTCCTGACCAATTAAATAAGTGAAATAAATTTAAAATGGGAGTCCATTTTTAACCGTACAGCATTAGAAATTTAAATAAAGGAATGTTAAAGGGAAAATATTTACTCTTAAGAACATACTTGGCAACTTTTGAAATTTTCACTGTTATAAAACACACAAACAGCTTTTTTTTATGATTTTTGCTAAATAGTATGCAAATTATATTTTAAACAATTTTTACTAAATAGCACATGAACAGCATTTTTAATGCTATCCGTCTAATAAACTCACGAGACATTTTAAAGTTTTATCAACTTACAAATTTTATTAAATAGTACTAAATATTAAAAATATATTTACATAATGCACAAACTCTTAATATACATCTCTTACATGGAAAAATATAATTTAAATTTAGTTGTTGTCACTAAAAAAACATTCATACTAGACAAGTCAAAGCTCATATAATTTTAAATACATTAGTATAGGAATAAAGCAGTTCTGTACTACTTAAGTACTTTAAAGGAATTAAAAAAAATAATAATAACAATAATAAAAAATAAAAGCTATCCCAAGTTTATTCTTTATTTGCTTTGATAAATAGCAAACAAAGGACATAAAACAAAAATATGAATTTTTATCATGGGGGGGGGAGGACTCATTTGCACCCTTTTAAAACACCCCCCAAAAAACTGCTAAAAAAATTATCAAAATTCTTTGCTTACTCTCAAGTGAATTTTATCTCAAAATACAAACATTTTCTTTAATTTATTACTCGGAAACCCATGGCAATCCCAGAATGAAACTTTCAGATATTGTTACGTTTTAAAATTTTAAATGATGACCTTGAAATTATAATTTTTAAAAATTTAATCATGTTACATATCATATGAAAGGGCAATCTAAGTACTTTCTATAGACACTTGAATGAAGTTTCTATGATAGTTAGGAGAGAAATTGAAGGCATGTGTATAGTGAACAAATTTCTAAAATTTCACAAACTTTAAAGTTAAATACTACAAAAGCTAATAGTGATATGGACTAGAAATTTCATTTATTTTTTTCTCTATAGATACAATAATCATACCAAATTTCATGGAATTTGGAGGGGGTTAGGTTGAAAATCCCAATTTTTTCTTGATTTAACATGGAATGACCCAGTTGTAAGACACAATTTTTAATTTTTCTTTTCAAAATAATTTTTTCTTAATTAGTTTAATTCATTAAAACTACATGCATGTATTTTATTCTACTGGATTTCACTGGATGAAAGAAATATTAAGTGTTTAAAAGAGTCCTCTATTTTTGCTTTAATCCTTGCTTGTATACTGAAGAAAATTTAGGGCATTATTCAAACTGTAATGTCAACTTCAATCTACTTACCTATGTAAATACTCTTAGCACTCAGAAGTGTAGTCCTTTAGTAGAATCTTACACCACGAAAAATAAACTGTCAGTATAAGGTATACATTCTTGGCCATTAGCTTGTGTTATAAATGTCCAAGAATATCATTTTTTGTCAGCAGGGAATATCAGCCTTAATATAATATTTCTGAAACATTACATTCGTTATGTAGCACATCCATATGCTGTCAGAATAGCCCTGTTAATTTTGAACCACACTACCTTATGCAAGTTTATAAAACATAAAGATGCTTACCTCTTCTTTGATCTCACATAACTGACTTTCTAAATGCAGAATCTTTTGAGAGTAATTTTTGCAGTCCGAGTTTTGAAAATTTAGCTCTCTTTGTAACAAAGCATTTTGTTCTTCCAAATCTGCTGCCATCTTTTTGTAATGATTACACTGGTCTACAACATTCTGCATTTCAGTTTCAACTAAAAAGTTGTTATTGTCCATTTCAGATGTTAATACTTCAATATGCTTGCTCAATTCCTCACTGAAATAATAACAACTAATTTTTAAAAAAATCAAATGGATCAATCATTTAAATGGTTTGAAAACACTGAATCTCAAAATATTTTTAGATTAAAAATTATTATCTTAACGATAAAAACAGCTACCTTAAAAACCTAACTTTAAAATATTGAGTAGAAGCACTTTATGGTCATTATCTGTGACCATAGTCATTGCTTGCACTGCTTTCCAGGATACTAAAATTCATCGTTCTTTGTTCAGGCACCATGTGGCACCATTTTTCGTCAATTAAAGAATGTGCTATGGCATTAACAGCTTCGTGGGTTGAAATTACTTCCATTACCTGGCGATAAAAAGTGTAAGCTTTATTTTGATAATTCGCTATTTTTTCTGTGTCGTTCAGATCTTTGTTATATTTTCCTTTTATCAATACGAGATAGTGCTGTGCTTAATTTTACAACTTTTAAATCTGCTTCATGTACTTTTTTCTTTCTTTAAATTTCCTTTTGATTACACTGATGTAAACATCAGGGTGTTTACTAAATTTCCAGACTTTTTCCACTCTTGGAAAAATAATTTCCAGACCATCTAAGCATTTTACTTTGGGCAATCCCTCAACAGAACACTATTTGTTACAGTTAAATATTTTGCTACAATTTACTTGAAATCAATTTTTGGCTGTAATATAATCTAGAAAAAAAAATAAAGAGAGTTTACACATTATATATGATGCATCAGTAAAAGAATAGTAAGGTACTAGTTGGTTAACCAATATTGACAAATACTGCTTGTTATGTGATGTATCTGGCATCCGAGTCTAATCTTATATGTTCTAAATTTTGAACACAAGTACAGTCAAGCGCCCGAAATCCGGACGTCCGAAATCCGGAATGACCTAAAAACCGGACACTTAACATCTCGATTTTTTTTTCTCTCTCTCTCTCTCTCTCTTTTTTTTAACGCTGATACGTTGTTGAATCTATCGCGGACCATGCTACTTAAATTTTCCACTTTGGAATCACATAAATGAACACATCGCGTAGCGAACACGGCAAGAGAAAGGGCCCGTTTACATGGACGAAAATGCGGAGTAAAAACCCGAACTTTCGATGCGCTGCTTTCTACTCCGCTTCCCCTACGTAGGGAAAAATGCGGGGTACAAAGATTCCTAGTCCAGTGAAGGGTGAATGCAGGGATGACGTCGTTTTCCCATGATGCACTGCATGTTTCTCCCTATACTCTGCTTTTACCCGGGATTTTCCGTTTTCCCATGTAAACGGGCCTAAAAACCAGTTCTTCGTGGGGGAAAATAGTGGATGCGCATTCCCTGCTGTCGGAACAAGGGGAACAATATTTCAACCTGTTCAAGGTCGGTTCGATTAGATATTTATTTTTAGATTTCTTTTTAGACATTGGCAACACTGATCGTCTGTTTGATTCTTCTCGCCCATTGGTCAAAACAGCCGCTGTCCACGTACGGGGGCAGGGTCCTGAAGCCATTATATTTTTATTCTCTCTCTTAGGATTGCAGATATCGCACGTATTACGAAGTTCTCCTAAGTTTTGCGCTTTTTATTTGATTGAGTTTTTATTATTAAGTTTATTTGATTGGGTTTTTATTATTAAGTTTATTTGATTAAGTTGAGTTTTTATTATTAAGTTCATTTGATTTAAGCTATGTCGGAAATCAGGAAGTCGGTTAAGAGAAAGCATGTTTCCCTTAGCATAAAAACCAAAGTCGAAATTCTTTGGAAGATACAGCGTGGTTCTTCAGTCTTGAAGATGTGCGAAGAGTATGGAGTTGGGAAATCGACCATTTACGACTTAATGAAGAAAAAGAAGGAATTGCTAGATTTCTTTGTGGATAGTGACAGCCCTATAGAAATGGCGGAAAGAAAAACGATGCATTCCGTAAAAAATCAAGACCTGGATAGAGTGATGATCGAATGGTTTCGGCAACGAAGAAGTGAAAATATTCCTCTCACTGGACCAATGTTGATGCAGCAAGCAAAGATTTTCCATAAGCAGATGAATTTGACAAATTCTTGCGAATATTCGACTGGCTGGTTGAAGCGGTTCAAACAGCGGCATGGAATCAGACAACTGCGTGTTTGCGGGGAACGTGGCTCAGCTGATCATGAGGCGGCGGAACAGTTCATAGAAGATTTCAATCTTTTGATAGCTGAGGAAAATTTGACCGCTGATCAAATTTACAATGCGGACGAGACTTCATTGTTTTGGAGATATGTTCCCAGAAAAACTTTGGTAACGGCAGATGAGGAAACCCCAAAAGGACTGAAGGATTCAAAAGAACGTCTCACGGTTCTAGCTTGTGCGAATGCAGCTGGAACGCACAAATGCAAGTTGCTGGTGATTGGTAAAAGTGCGAAGCCTCGTGCTTTCAAAGGCATTAAAACTTTCCCCACCCTATATAAAGCCAACAAAAAAGCTTGGATAACTCAAGCAGTTACGACCGAATGGTTTCGAGAGCATTTTGTTCCGGAAGCTAGAGATCCATCAGTCTTCCGGAAGATGCAAAAATTCTTTTAATTATGGACAATTGCACCGCTCACCCGCCTGGAGATGTGCTTGTGAAGGACAATGTATGGATTTTGTTCTTGCCCCCTAACTGTACGTCCATACTACAGCCTATGGATCAAGGTGTGCTCTTATCAATGAAGTGCCGTTACAAGAGTGATTTTCTATCTAAAATGTTAGGTTTCGTTAATGAAGGTAACACTATAACCGAATTCGTGAAGCATTTTAATATAAAAGATGCTTTATGGAGTGTAGCCAAAGCATGGAATAGTGTTGGCGAAGACACTTTAAAACATGCATGGCATAATTTGTGGCCAGCTACCTTGTTCACCGAGGACAATAATGAGCTCGAGTTTCCTGGATTTCAGTAATCCAAAAAAAAATGTGCTTCAGGTTGAGATCGCAGACCTTTTAGCATATGCAAAAAATGCCTGTGCAAACGGACTGGATCTCAACTATTCAGATATCGAAGAAGTTATGGAGATTGATAACAATGCACCTGTGGAAGGATCGTTCACAGACGATGAAATATGCGAATTAGTTACCCACCAAAATGAAGACAAAAGCAGCGACGAAGAGAGTGAAGATGGGGAAAAAGAAGAAAAAGTTCCCATCGACCAACTTTTTAGTTTGTTGGACGTGTTAATTAAAGGACTGCAACAAAGGGACTTTGCAACTGCACATGAAATAATGACTGTAACGTTAATTAAAGAAAAAGTATTAACGGAAAAATCAAAATTAATGCGTCGAAGAAAAATTACCGATATGTTTAGCCCAAAGTAGCCTTTTTCTTTGTAAATAAAAATTTTGGAATATAAATTTGTTTCAAGCGTTGTTATTCTTGGTTCGCAGCACCTCCGGAAATGTGCGGCCGAAAGGTAAGTGATTAAATTTTCTATTTTAATGCTCCAATTTCTTAAGAAATCGCGCGCTCGGGCGGCGTAAGCTAGTTATTAACTGAAAGGGTGTTCAGAAAGGAGATGTCCATTTTTTTTATTGCCGTAAACCGGAAAGTGACCTAAAATCCGGAAAAGTCCGAAATCCGGAAAGGCTGCAGTCCGGACGATTCCGGATTTGAGACTTTGTACTGTATTTATTTTTTGGTTACCACACTTTCAATCCAGAAAGAAATTCTATTGCTGATCACATATGAATAGCTTTTGACCTTATTGTCACCAAAAACATCTCACTGCAGAATGTAGAAAAGGTGCGAGCATTGCATACTCCACAAATATTCTGACCCTCCTTCCTCCTTAAACATAAATGACTTATCAGCATTTTCCACTCTTTAGAGCAGGAATTCTTAACCTATGGGTCGTGAGGGCTTTCGAGATGAGTCGCTGAGTTTTCATGGAGACAGTTCGATTTCTTCTCTTGTAAACTTTTTTTTTGTGTTTCACACATTACAGAAAGTTAGAATTCAGTAAGTTAAAAAAAAAAGATAAAAGATAGTATAGCATTATTTTAGCTTCCCTTTTAATTGCCTTTTGGTCATGAATCCCAGAAGACGCCAGATAGTATGGTGCTGTTCTCGAAATCATAGATCTCCCACTTGACCACTTCAAAAACGGAACAAGATACCAAAATATGCTTGAAATTATTTCTGCCACAATTGGAGATTGCTTGCTTTAATTTTTGTGAAATTACTCCCAATTTTAGTTTACTAAATTATGTGTTTCCCATAATGGCAAAACAGCAGTATAAAGACCACGGGGTGGCTGATGGGGCTGCAGCTACCCCTGAAATGAGCAAACATAAAATACTGAGAAAAACATGTTTTCGTGAATAAATTCCAAAGTTGCCCTTGAGAAAGTTGAGGTTCATTGACGGACCCAAGGCAAACTGAATTTTCCCCCCTAATTATGTTTTTCTAATTGCAAAAATTTTGAACACAATTCATAAATTTCTTTTTCCCTGTTTTTTGTTAAATTTATTTTTATATGCGAACATTTTTATGCCAAAACAGAGGCCTCTAGATTTTGGTTTCACATTTATTACTGACTGAGGAATGATAAAACCTCAATACGTCATCAGGCCCGGCCTTAGAAATTTGGCGGCCCTAGGCAAAGTCAAAGTAGGCGGCCCTGGTCAAAATCAAGATAGGCGGCCCTGTACACATTTTCAAACATTAATGCCTCCATACACATGTGGTGTTGTCACTATATTATCACTTTTCTTTGGTTAATAATTAATTTAATTTACCTCTACCCAGAACGTTTTAGTAATTTAAGATCTTTCTAGTTAAAAATTTAAATAACCACTGTGTAATTTCTTACTTTTGGGGGGCTGTTAATTATTTATTTTGTTTTGGCAGTGTAAAGTTTTCTCTTTTGTTTACTTTTTTTGTGATTAAATTTTCTCTTCACTGGCCGTTTTTTGCCTTCAGGGTGTTTAAAATTAATGTTTACCTTTTAATTGCCGTTCTGTGGGTAATCAGCACTTCAAAATATAGTGGCTATACTTCATACCTCCCTTTTCATTAAAGTTGTTTTGATGGGATTTTTTTTAATTTTAAATTAATTTTCGTAACTTCCCGTAATCCTGCCTTTTCCTTTTTTTATTACTTTATTTCTCCGGTTAGGGGTCTCCCTGTGAATTTTCAATAATTTTTCATCTTTTAAGTTTTGCTTACGATTTCATGCTATTGCATCATATGGCCTGCCGGTTGCATCAGATCTCGGAGAGGACGCTAATCTTTCCCGCGCTTTTCCTCCGAAATTGTTCTAGAACATTCTTCCCCCTCCCAGGTCGGACTATCCCGGAATGACTTAAGGTGCACTCTCGGCTCTCATTGGCTGAGGGTAGCGGTTTCGGAGAGAGGAGGAGAGGCAAGCGCGCGATTTTTGGGCGGTTACGCTTGGAGGTGCAGACGATGTAGGTGTGATTTTTAGCTCTAGAAGCAAAAGGTTAATTCTTGGTCACCCAGGCTTGGGGAGATGCAAGACGGATGCTGGTGATGTTGCCTTAAGCAACAAGTTGGGAAAAAAAAAAAAAAAAAAAAAAACCCCGATGGTTCCTGAATAATTATTAATTTTTGGATGAAAGAGCACCCCAACGCCAGCCCAGCCCTGATGCCTCTTCTGCAATGAAGTTCTACTAGAAACTTTCACCTGAGTGCCCCGCCGATGGAGATGCTGAAATAGTGCGATTGCTCTCCACTTACCCACCCGAAGCATGTGACCATTAGCAAGCCGAAATTCGGAGCATGGATTTGCCGTTCCGGCACGTGTGCTGACGGTGATGTCTAGATGCCACCCTATTCCCTACCCTCTGATGGTTCTCCTGCGTGCCTGAAAATGGTGAGGTACTTTTATTCCATTTAAATTGCATTTCGGCAAGCTTCCCGGCCGTCTTCTTCAACCACATGGGACTGTCGCTGGGGCGATTCACAGGTGTCAAAGATCGAATGACAGACGCTGAGGAGAGCGGTGCTGACGTGGGCGTGCTTCTGCGCCATTTTTTTTTCTTTTTCATTTTTTCTTTAAATGTACCCCCCTCTTTTTTTTTCTTTTTTTGTTAAGGTGTCATTTTATTTCCTTTTTTTAAGCCTATTTTTTGTTTAAATTTCTTTTGACCATTAGTCATCCTGTAAAATTATAAAATAGGGATTGAATGTTAATTTGATGAAATGTACCATACTTTAAAGTGTTAATTCCTTTACAACAGTAGCATCTAAGCTAAATTTTTGTAAATTGTGAATTTCAAGCAAAACATGATTTTCTACTGATTTTAAATTTTTGGTTTGCAACCATGGGTACCCAGGGGTTAAAATTTGATATTTATTCTTTTTTTTTGAAATGTATGTGTATGAATTGCTCGTCCTGTTTAATTGAACATTGCCGGATCGTGTGGTAATTTGTCCAAAACATATGCAACTGATTTAAAAACCTGCTTTGTGACCTAATTTGAATGCTGCTTAACTATGATTAATATTTCTTTATTTTGTCTTTACTGAAAATGGGAAAATGCTGTTGAGTCATTCCTAAAGTTTGGAGAAGATCTTGGCACTGCATGATGTGTTTAAATTTTTTTTATCTATGTTTAATATGTTAATTGGTTAAATAAAATGTTTCAATCCCATCTTTTAGTTCTCTTTGCTTTGACAACATTCTACACTAAGGGCGGCAAGAGAAATCCTCTGTTATTTCATTATTCAAAACAACGCATTGCTGATTTTTTTTTTTTTCTTTTTTAACTGTGAAATTTAATTGTGGTGTTCCAAATTGGAACTACACCACAAAATGGTGCCGTGAAGGCCCTTGCCCTTTTACCCTTGTGTGTGTTGTCGAGGTAAAGCGAACTAAAATTTTGACATTCATAAATGTACTTTTCCATATCTTCTAAAATTTTGCAGTGAGTGTTAGAATTTTTTTAAGTCATGCCTAATTCGGGTGGTAACAGTGGCAATGCCACTGCCTTTCCAAATCCCTCTTTCATTACTATGTTACCTAATTTAAATGGTAACAATGTGACCACTTTTTTTGATTACTTGGTGCAGATAGCACCGTTGGCGTCTTGGACTGACGCACAGACCACCGCAGTGGCGAAATTGAAACTTGAGGGCTCTGCTCTTCAATTCTATGCCTCCACTTTGAAAGAGGTTACTTTTGAGTCCCTGCAGGAATTTAGGGCACGTTTTGAGGGCCATTTTACAGAGTCAAGTGACGTTGCTCAACAAATCGTGAACCTTACAAACTGCAAACAAAATTTAAACGAAACTGTAAGGGACTTTGCTACCAGGCTAGAGGGTATCGCGCAAAAGGCTCTTAAGTCTTCAGCTGGGGAAGAAATTCCAAAACGTTTTAGTGACAACATGCTTCTCTCGCAATTCAAGGCAGGGTTAGCTGCAAACATTCGTGCTCAAGTAGTGATAGCGGACCCAAAAACATGTCAGGAGGCCACCGAATTGGCCAAACTATTTGAGCGGGCACTTCAATCTTATGCCTCGGACATTAATGTAGTTAGTGCACGACCTACCACTAGCGACAGTGAGTTAGCGCAGTTTTTTCGATCCACTACGGATCAGTATGCAAAATCATTTGCCTGATCATTTATCTGAGCTTTTGACGAAACAAATGGAAGAAATGAAGGTGCAAATTGCATCGTTACAGGGCCAACGGAATTCTTTGCCACATAGGCCTTATGCTCCACAATCTCAGCGTTCAGTTGTCTGCTATTATTGCAGAAAAGTGGGTCATATTAGTCGGGTCTGTAGAAAAAAGGAGCGAGATATGGCAGCACAAGCTTCTGCTAATGCAAATCAGAGCCCATCAACTTCAAATCAAGGGCAAGCTCAGAGAACAAGTGATGAATCCAGTAGGAACCCAAACTAATTGAGGGGGGAGTTTGTACCGGATCGCAACACTCCATGAGTCCCCGTGTAGATCCATTCATTGATATGTCCCTTTTGACAGCTAATTTACCTATAATTTGTGTTAAAATTGAATTTCACTTCGTGCTCTCATAGACAGTGGAGCTGCAGTAAATGTAATTTTCAGCCATGTAGCTGATGTTTTGAAAGATGCTAAGGAATTAAATTGCCCAAATTTTCAACTTAGAGCTCTAACCGGTGTAGATATCAATACTGAAAAATTAATCGCTACCAATTTATTTATTTCTGATAAGTCTTTTGATTGTAAATTTTTAGTTGCTCGTGGTATTTTATCTCCAAATTTTGATCTTATAATTGGATTAGCTTTTCATGTAAATGTAAATAATGTTGACTCTTCGTTTATTGGCCAAGACATTTTGTTAGAACCTAATCCTAATTTAAATTTTGATTCGTATTTAATTGCTAACGTTGTTTCTAAAATTTCTCAAGATCTCCAATGTTTGGTTCAGGTCATTAATTTTACTTCTGAATCAATTCAATTAAATAAAAATATGAAACTTGTCTACGTAACTCCTGTAAATATTGAAAGGCCTGATGAAATTGTTAATGTTGTTGAGGGACAAGAAGAGAAGGAAGATGATTTTAGCCTATGGGCAAAAGATATTGACTTAACCCACCTTGACGATCAGCAGCGTGAGACCCTTAAATCTTTACTTATCAAATATAAGTCTGTTTTTTCTCTTACTCCTTCTGACTTAGGTGCTTGCTCAAAAATTAAACACCGCATTCATTTAACCGATGACGTTCCTGTAAGATCAAAACCATATCGTGTCCCATACCATCTTAAGCCCGAAATGCATAAACAAATTCAGACACTGTTGGATGCTGGTATAATTGAATCCTCTACGAGTAGTTATGCTGCCCCAGTGCTTCTTGTCAAGAAACCGGATGGTTCTTTTCGCCTTGTTGCTGACCTCCGAAAGTTAAATGCCAAGACCATCGCCGATAACTTTCCTTTGCCTAATCTTCAAGAAATGTTTGATTTCCTGTCAGGTGCAAAGTTCTTTTCTTCCCTTGATCTCACCTCGGGTTTCCATCAGATGCTCATGCATCCAGATGATGCACACTTAACGGGTATTGCCACTGAAGAAGGCCTTTTCCACTTTTGCCGGATGCCTTTTGGATTGCGCAATGCGAGTAGCAGTTTTCAAAGACTCATGTCAGTGGTGTAGTCCGGTCTCTCCGACTTTCAAATAGGAGTGTACGTAGATGATGTAGTTGTGGCATCAGAGTCATTTGAGGAACATGTTCACAGGTTAGAATTAGTTTTTGAATGGTTAAAACAATCCAATCTGAAGCTCAAACCTAAGAAATGTACTTTAGCAAAAGATGAAATTACTTATTTAGGCCATCGTGTAACACAAGGTAAGGTTATGCCTGATCCAAAAAATTTAGACACTATTTTAAAAGCAAATGTTCCTCGAACTAAAAAGCAAGTTCGCTCTTTTCTTGGTTTAACGGGTTTTTACAGAAAGTTCATTCCTAATTATTCTAATATTGCATTGCCTCTTACTAATTTGACGATGGATACTTGTAAGTTTGCATGGGGAGATCTTGAACAGGATGCCTTTGATCGTTTAAAACTTGCTTTAACCCAGTCTCCTTGCTTGGCCTTGCCAAATTTTTCCAAACCATTCTCAATCTGCACTGATGCAAGCAAACGCGCAATGGGCATGGTCTTAGTGCAAGAAGATGATTCGGGATTTCAACATCCTGTTTGTTTTGCCTCAAAAAAGTTCTCTCCTGCCGAGGTTAATTATTCAGTTGTGGAAAAGGAGGCTCTTGCTGTTGTTTTTGGCATAACACATTTTAAACAGTACCTCTACGGTTCTCATTTCACTGTATATTGTGACCAGCAGTCTCTTTCGCAGTTGTTTAAATAAGATCCCACTTCACGCATTGCTCGTTGGATTATGTCCCTGCAACAATATGATTATAAAATTATTCACAAGCCTGGTCGTCTTAACTTAATGGCAGATTTTCTTTCGCGTGAAGTTATTACTCTTAATTCCGAACCTTTTTCATTTCAAATTCCTAAGTTTCCTATGCAAGATATCATTAGACTTCAAAAATCTGACTCCTTTTGTCAAAAGATTGCTGCTTGCCTCAATAATGAGTCTCCTTATATTGAAAGATCCAATAAATTTTTCTTTCAGCAAAATGTTATTGTTTGTCAGCCTTTATATAGTAATTCGGAGAACGTTCGTTTAGTTGTGCCTCACACCCTCATCCAAGAAGTATTGCATTTGTGTCATGACAACAAAACTGTCGCCCATGCTGGCCTGTCTCGTACCTTACACCGTGTACGTCAAAGTTTTTTTTGGGTAGGTCTCTATAACAACGTAAAAAAGTATGTTTTATCTTGTAAGTCATGTTTGGAAAGAAGGGGTTACCACAAAAATCAAAAGGCTCCTGTGCAAGAGATTCCTGTTGTTGATCGCCCATTTCAGAAATGTGCAATTGATGCAGTGGGTCCTTTTATGACTTCTAGAAATGGCAATGGCAGACAGTTGGGTCCTGTTGGGCTGGTGTTTAGTCCGCTGTACCCCCTTCATTCATTGCTGAGTGCAGGGGAATTCAGGGATCATTCCTCTGTGTAATTGGGTAATTAAATTATGTAACTGTCTAAAACCAATTAAGGCAATTTGTCTCTCCTTAATTAAATACTGTTTACTTTTTAATTTTTTTTTTTTCGCTTCTTCACTGCTTATGTTAAATATGTATCTTAAAAGTTGTTTCAAAATCATAATTTTGCTGAGATTGTCTTGCCATGGTCAACACCCTTCTGAAATTTTGGCTTGTTGTTTTGTCAAAATTCTGGTAATTTCTCACCTGCAATGTGGTGATGTTGCTGTTTGAATTTCTGTGCTGTTTTACTTAAGATTGTGTCAAAAAATTACTAATTACGTCCCATTACCAAATGTGTCGTGTTATGGCTACTGATTCTTCGGACATTAAACATCTCAGTAAGCCACTTCAAAAATTGGTGTTCTGCCTCATCGTTATTTGGTGTTATGTACTTAAATGTTCTTGAGATCTTTATGTATGGTTAATATGTGTTTTCTGTTAAATGTGCAGAATGTGCAAGTAATGTTGTTTTTGGCTGGGTCTTTAGGAAAAATTGTCTTTTACTTTATTGTTTTTTACTTTTATGTGTTGCGTGTGTCAAATTTTTGTTTGTGTGGTATTAATAACCACGCTTAAGTTGCTTCCTCACCTATTGGTGGGATGTCAGAATTTTTTCAGTGCGCGTTATTTTGCCTTGATATTTTCTTCGCCACTGTGTTTGGTCCTGTGCATAGGTCAGTATAAGTGGTTATTTTATATGTGTTTGGGTTGTCTATACACTCACTGCACTTTTCTGGTTTAATGTATTGTTTACAAAAAAAAAAAAATTTTTTTTTGGGAGTAAAAATTTTTTTTTTCTCCGAACGGGGAGGATATGTGGTGTTGTCACTATATTATCACTTTTCTTTGGTTAATAATTAATTTTATTTACCTCTACCCAGAACGTTTTAGTAATTTAAGATCTTTCTAGTTAAAAATTTAAATAACCACTGTGTAATTTCTTACTTTTGGGGGGCTGTTAATTATTTATTTTGTTTTGGCAGTGTAAAGTTTTCTCTTTTGTTTACTTTTTTTTGTGATTAAATTTTCTCTTCACTGGCCGTTTTTTGCCTTCAGGGTGTTTAAAATTAATGTTTACCTTTTAATTGCCGTTCTGTGGGTAATCAGCACTTTAAAATATAGTGGCTATACTTCATACCTCCCTTTTCATTAAAGTTGTTTTGATGGGATTTTTTTTATTTTTAATTAATTTTCGTAACTTCCCGTAATCCTGCCTTTTCCTTTTTTTTATTACTTTATTTCTCCGGTTAGACGTCTCCCTGTGAATTTTCAATAATTTTTCATCTTTGGTTAATGATGAGTTGACAATTAAGTTTTAGCTTACGATTTCACGCTATTGCATCATATGGCCTGCCGGTTGCATCAGATGTCGGAGATGACGCTAATCTTTCCTGCGCTTTTCCTCCGAAATTGTTCTAGAACATTCTTCCCCCTCCCAGGTCGGACTATCCCGGAATGACTTAAGGTGCACTCTCGGCTCTCATTGGCTGAGGGTAGTGGTTCCGGAGAGAGGAGGAGAGGCAAGCGCGCGATTTTTGGGCGGTTACGCTTGGAGGTGCAGACGATGTAGGTGTGATTTTTAGCTATAGAAGCAAAAGGTTAATTCTTGGTCACCCAGGCTTGGGTGATGCAAGACTGATGCTGATGATGTTGCCTTAAGCAACAAGTTGCCAAAAAAAAAAAAAAACCCGATGGTTCCTGAATAATTATTAATTTTTGGATGAAAGAGCACCCCAACGCCAGTCCAGCCCTGATGCCTCTTCTGCAATGAAGTTCTACTAGAAACCTTCACCTGAGTGCGCCGCCGATGGAGATGCTGAAATAGTGCGATTTCTCCCCACTTATCCCCCCGAAGCATGTGACCATTAGCAAGCCGAAATTCGGAGCATGGATTTGCCGTTCCGGCACGTGTGCTGACGGTGATGTCTAGATGCCACCCTATTCCCTACCCTCTGATGGTTCTCCTGCGCGCCTGAAAATGGTGAGGTACTTTTATTCCATTTAAATTGCATTTCGGCAAGCTTCCCGGCCGTCTTCTTCAACCACATGGGACTGTCGCTGGGGCGATTCACAGGTGTCAAAGATCGAATGACAGACGCTGAGGAGAGCGGTGCTGACGTGGGCGTGCTTCTGCGCCATTTTTTTTTCTTTTTCATTTTTTCTTTAAATGTACCCCCCTCTTTTTTTTTCTTTTTTTGTTAAGGTGTCATTTTATTTCCTTTTTTTAAGCCTATTTTTTGTTTAAATTTCTTTTGACCATCGGTCATCCTGTAAAATTATAAAATAGGGATTGAATGTTAATTTGATGAAATGTACCATACTTTAAAGTGTTAATTCCTTTACAACAGTAGCATCTAAGCTAAATTTTTGTAAATTGTGAATTTCAAGCAAAACATGATTTTCTACTGATTTTAATTTTTTGGTTTGCAACCATGGGTACCCAGGGGTTAAAATTTGATATTGATTCTTTTTTTTGAAATGTATGTGTATGAATTGCCTGTCCTGTTTAATTGAACATTGCCGGATCTTGTGGTAAATATTCCAAAACATATGCAACTGATTTAAAAACCTGCTTTGTGACCTAATTTGAATGCTGCTTAACTATGATTAAAATTTCTTTATTTTGTCTTTACTGAAAATGGGAAAATGCTGTTGAGTCATTCCTAAAGTTTGGAGAAGATCTTGGTACTGCATGATGTGTTTAAAATTTTTTTTTATCTAAGTTTAATATGTTAATTGGTTAAATAAAATGTTTCAATCCCATCTTTTAGTTCTCTTTGCTTTGACAACATTCTACACTAAGGGCGGCAAGAGAAATCCTGTGTTATTTCATTATTCAAAAAAACGCATTGCTGATTTGTTTTTTTTTTCTTTTTTAACTGTGAAATTTAATTGTGGTGTTCCAAATTGGAACTACACCACACACACATACAAACAACATAAATGCACTGATACATGTATAATAGGTTCACTCATTGTGAAAAAATATTCACACACAGCGGCACACATTTTGGAAACCTCTGATTTAAGCAATAATTTTTTTTTTGCTTATTTGTTTAATTTATCTAGCTTAGGACCAATATAAAATACGATTGTTAAGCTTTAGTTTAATAAATCAGTTCTTGATTCCTTTAGGACACATTAAAATAATGCAAACAAAACATAATTTAAAAAAATATGAATAGAAATTATTAAATTTTAATAGTAAAAAAGAAGTATACATTTCTAAAAATAGCTAATTTACAGTTGATCGTGAATTGGCAAAAATGATTATTTGCTAGTTTGTTTTTAGGGTTTATATCAGTCAATCGTGTTAGTGTAATGGATTAGTGTAATATCAGTCAATGGAAGAATCTTCTGCTGGTTGGTGAAGACTCATTCCCAGAAATAATTTGAACTATTGGCTTTTATATTTACTCAGCTGAAGAATCAAAAACCAAATAATGCATTAAATCTTCTTCAGAAGATTGTTTAGTGGCATATTTTATAATGGGTTTTTTTGGGCCTTTATATTTGCAAATTCATCAATTAACTCCGCGTAATTGAGTGAACGCGCAATGTCATTTTCAATTGATATTAGAGACAATCCAACTAACCTTTCTTGAGACATATTTGATCTTAAGTACGTTTTAATGAGCTTTAGTTTTGAAAAGCTGCGTTCAGCAGATGCAACAGTCATAGGCATTGTTAATAAAATTCTCAGTATGATGCATAAATTCGGTAAAACTTCATCTAATCCTGTTTCAAGTAAATATTTTAAAGTACTTGCAGGAGACATATTATCTGCTGCGATGTTTCTAAAAGTACTGAGCTCTGTAAAAAGGTTCATTCCATCAATATCTTTTTCTGTGTTTTTATTTGTAAGCAGTCTTTCTGCATTCATACATTTGTCTTTCAAGTGCTGATCACTATTATTTTTTAAATCTTCTGCATCAAAAACAAAGCCAAAATTTTCTTTAAATTCTTTATAGTGGCTGAATCTGTTATTTAAAGAGGAAGTAGCTTGATCCAGTAAGGTGTTAAAAAAATTTACCTGAAAATGTTTTTCAGGGTCACAAACTGTTTCATCATCTGCTTCATAAAAAAACTGTTTACGAATGCATTTTCTTCTAACAGAGGATTTTGTGGGAAAAGCGATTTCCTCCGGACTCATTTCCAATTCTTCAGCTAACTGTTTTGCAGCTATTTGAGCACTTTTAAAGCCTGAGGTTCTGTAACTTTTCAGAAAAGAGCTTGTTTTTTCTAAGAGTGCCAGTGATTCCTTCAGTTTGATAAGTTCTGATTGCATGATTTTACTTGTCAAATTTACTTGCGATAAAACGTCATAACACACACACAACATAATAAGGAATGGGAACATAATAAGGAATAACTAATAAGGTATAACCTGTAACAACATAATAAGGAATAACCTGTAGCATGAAAATATTTGGGCGTCATAACACACACACAACATAATAAGGAATGGGAACATAATAAGGAATAACTAATAAGGTATAACCTGTAACAACATAATAAGGAATAACCTGTAGCATGAAAATATTTGGGAACAGCTTTTTCTAAATGACGGGTCTAGTTCTGCACAGCCGCGACAAGGCTTAGGCTTATTAGGCTAATAAATAGTAATCGTGGATGCTCAATTGCTGATCAGTACACAGGCAGCGGAAGGGGTTGTCACCCCACATACCATCACCGCTTTCAAAAGGTCAGAAAACTTTCTTTAGATGACCATTAGCGTATCATTAACAACTTTTTGAACAGGCGTTATCTATTTTGAGTATCTGTATTGCAGATGTACCGACAAAAGAAACCCCGATTAGAAAAATTGTGAAGGATGCAAATTATTTAGAGATCGTTAAAGAAGTTTCTTTCAAGAATCAGTCATTAGCGGCCCTAGTCAAAAACTGGGAACGGTAAAAAAAAACATGCATTTAGATTTTTATTGAAAATTATTTGATCGGCGGCCCCCTTTAATGGGCGGCCCTAGGTGGTCGCCTACTGGTAAAGCCGGCCCTGTACGTCATATGTAGAGTGAAGTACTCAGTAATGAGTCACTAAAAGAAAATAAGTTAGAGAGACAAAACATCACACATTACAAACTAAAGAATAAAGTTTCTTTGAAAGAAAATAACAACAGCTGAAGAGAACACCTTGATGCTGGAAATAAAGCAATTTTATCAGTGGAAAGGGCTACTCTTGCATCCTATTATGTATCATGGAGAATTGCAAAAGAAAAAAGACCACATATTATTGGAGAAGATTCGGTGAAACTAGCAGCAATACATATGTTCCGCATTACATGTGAAGAAGAATACGTGAAAAAATTCCAACAAATACTCCTATCAAATGACACAACATGGACACATATTTATGGTTTAGCAAAAAACATCAGAGTTATTTTATCCATTAAAACAAGTGGACAATTTAGTTTGCAGCTAGATGAAACTACAAATGTCAGTGACGATGCTCAACTAATTGCTTACATACACTATGCTGGTAACAGCAAAATGAAAGAATTTTTGTTTTACCACACACTCACCACCAGAGCAACTGGTGAAGACATTTTTAAGTTAATGAGCTCACATTTAAAAAAAGGAAGTATAGCCTGGGAACAGTGCATTAGTCTTTGCACTAATGGTGGGCCATCAATACTTGGAGCACATCAGGGTTTCTGTGCAAGAGTAAAACAAATTAATTCTGATGTAAAGGTATTTCATTGCTTTCTTCAATCTATATGGTTATCAGAAGATTTGAATATTGTTATGAGAGAGTGTTTAAATAATCAATTTTATAAAACCAAGATCGTTTAATAACAAAATATTTAGTCAAATTTCTTTAGAAATGGGATCTGAGTACACTGACTTATATCATTCTGAAGTCAGATGGTTGTTCTGTGGAATAAGAAAATAAGATAGCTTCATTCCCAACCTGTTTTTATAAGACTAGGGTCCAAGGCCCCAGGACTCGCTACGCTCGCTTTTCGTATGAGGCATTCGGCCCCTAATAAGGCTTATTTGTAAAAAAGACCTAATTTCAACAGACAAAACCCGAAGATTGGATCTGATAGAATGTTACTGAGCTACACATTTCATGGTTCTTTCATGTTCATTGATACATAAAAATTAACTTCACACTACAGTAGACCCCCTCCCCCTCAAAACACGAAAGATATTTTGTTATGGGAATCCGTGTTGTACGGGTCCTGAGCTATACTCCACCTGGAGTGCGGACTCCGCTTATAATCCCTGGAAAAATTATTTGCACTCCTCAGAAACACAATATTTAATGTTGCCATTCAAAATTTATATTAATTAGGAGCTAAAGCATAATAAAATCAGAAAATCTGTTTCAGCTGTATTTTTAATAAGGTAAAACCTATTGGACACCTTGCAAATTTGCCACCCATGGCGATTTTTCATTATTTGGCGACTTGCATACATGTAAAGTTAATAAAAGATACAGAACAAATAGGATAGCTTGCCATCAATGGTGACTTTTCATTATTTGGCGATTTACACATGCTCACAACCTATAATTACTCTTCATTTAAGGTTACCGGAAAACCGTTATTCATATTTTCATTTATATAATCATTTGCAGATTGGCGTACTTAGCACCACGAATTATACGATCTCGTCGCGCTAGCAAATATCCTAAGTGTATTTTAAAAGCAAAGTGACGGATAGTTAAAATCATTTAAAAACAGGTAAAAACACATTAAAATCCGTATGTAGCACTATCGGCGGCAGCCACCACCTTCTTCAGCACTGGTCTTGGTTCCAAATGGCTAGCTCTCTTCCTCAGCAGGGTGTTCCACCCAGGATCGATCTGCGCATGCATCATATCATTCACAGCGCCATCTGTGGTTATAATCTGTAGGGCTTCCATATTTAGGGCATAATGACTGTTTTTGTAATTGGCGAGTTTTTGGCTATTGTTAATGTTAGGAAAAGTAACTGTAAACCTTACCTTAAAGGTTCCATGACATGTGGCTGTGTTTTCTGTATTATAACTGAATGCTGTATAATTTAACTTTAATTATTTGCCTTAAAATCTAAAGGCACAGATAGCTCTTATTTTTATTAATTAAAGTTCTTACTTAACACTATTCTAATATCAACGCTTCAAACAAGCACCTAATTGCTGCAAAACGTTTTGCATAATGTGTTTCTGTTTTTGGCCGCTAGAGGCGCTGTACTCCCGGCGACTTGCCGCGGAGCTATTTTCTCCTTTTTCTTTTCACGTCACAGGTCCGCAGTCCTTGGTGACGTCGTTGCCTGGCCAACAGTATAAAAGTTCGCCGTTCGCCGCGATAGAGAGGGAGAGGAGGCGAAAAGGGTGATGCGACAGATGCGTGGAAAAGGACGCTCGAAGCCAGCCATGTGAGATGCTCTGAGCTGAGTCAAACGATTAACCTGGAGCCTTCCCGCCGCAGCTTCCAATAAAGCCTTTTTGATTATGCCACTACAAGCTTATCTCAAGGTGATGCTGTTCGACCCCGGTTCGATTTGTTGTCCAGAATGTCCGATGACACATAGATGCTGTACCACATCAAATACCTGTTTTTTTGTTTCCTTTGTTCATCCCCATCTGTATACATGCCTTCATGCTTCATTACTAAAATAAAAGAACTATCAAGGTAAACGCTTTTGTCATCTTTTACCTGGCAAGCCCTCAATTCATTTTTCTTACTTTCACTGCTCAAAATTTTGAAGTACAGTACAAAGCCGAAAATCCGGAATGGACGGGACTACGGCGATTCCGGATTCTCGGATTTTCCGGAATATTGGTCATTAAAAAAAAAAAAAGTAGGGGCTACGTCATGGATTACGGGGTCTCGCCGTGAACTATGTATTTTTATAACGTTTTTCGAAATCGCCGTGATCCGTAGGTTGTACTGTAGAAATTGTTCAATTGAATTCACTAAAAAAAAAAAAAAAGAAAAAAAAAGGCGCCCTACTAAATGCCGCGTATATATTGCTTGCCCAATAACGTGAACGTAGTCACAACTTAAAATTTAAAAAAATCTTCCAGTATCAAAGGATAAAAAGATATAACAGCAATTTTTATGGCCATCCCATGCGCTAAAACACTGATTGTGGGTGCGCAGACGTTCCCCCCTTCACCAGAGTGACTGGAGCCGGTTTGTCTGTGACTGGAGCTTTCGCTTTCCAAACAAGTTGTTACATTCTTGTCTTCGTTGCACGTGCTTACTGATATTTTTATTTATGCGTTTTTTTAAACAAGGCTTCCAATGGTATTTACGCTAATGTATGTTTTTACTGCAGACTTGAATGATGTTATAAAGAGTTTAATTAATTTCTTTGCCTCCTTAGAAAGAATAACATTAAATTAAAAATAATATCTCTACCGATTATTAAAGCTTAAATGCTTTACACTAACAGGAAAGTGTCTCCACCCCCCTTTTTGCATTTCTGTTTGGAAATAACAGTTAAATCTTTGGAATGCAAAGAAGGAAAGTTAGGTCACGAGTCAGAACCCTGAGGTTTTGGATATATATATATATATATATATATATATACTATACTATATATATGTGTGTGTGTGTTTGTGCGTGTGTATATATATAGATATATATATATATTGACGCTATTGTTATGATAACAAACTAGTCTAATGCTTGAGCATCCTGTAGTTTATTTATTTATTTATTTTTATTTTTTGAGGGAAGGGAAAAAAACTGAAATTCAAAAAATGTCCGGTTTTTTGGTCTTTCCGGTTTTTAGGTGTCCGGATTTTCGGCGCTCTACTGTATAAAACTCTGCTAAACACAGACATTTAGGTTATGGGCCTCTGCGATTTAAAATTATGTGAATATTATGTTATTAAGTATGTGCATGTATTCCTTGATTTTAACTATTTACAAAAAGATTTTAACGAGCATAAGAGGGCAGGCCCTGATTAGAAGCTTTTAATTATATAAATCTATCTGAAAAAAAAAAAAAAAAAAAAAAAA
This sequence comes from Cheiracanthium punctorium, assembly GCA_038373885.1. Taxonomy (NCBI): domain Eukaryota; kingdom Metazoa; phylum Arthropoda; class Arachnida; order Araneae; family Cheiracanthiidae; genus Cheiracanthium; species Cheiracanthium punctorium. The sequence continues at coordinate 275,620 of JAWZYV010011679.1, forward strand.
AAAAAAATAGAAACTATATCGATGCAAGTTGATAAATTGGGCTCTGATAACTATGAGACATGGAAAGAAGATATAAAAGTCTTGTTAATAGATAGAAATTGCTGGGATATTGTAACCGGCGAAGAAATTAGACCAAAAGAAACGGAAGTTAAAGAGTTGAGGGACTATAAAATTAGATACGGTAAAGCGTATAGTACCATATATTTAAATATATCCAGTGAATATAAGCCCCTCCTCGCCGGGACATATGATCCCAAGGAAGTTTGGGAAAAGCTAAAGAAACACTTTAAGCCCGAATCAAGAGCTCGTTCTATCGCTTTGACCGATGAGTTCTTTTCATGCAGAATTAACGACAATGAGGAAGTAGGATTATTTGGTGCTCGTTTAAAATCTATTGCAACGCAGTTGCGTGAAGCCGGTACACCATTAGCGGATTGGTACCAATCTTTTCAATTAATTAGATATTTACCCCCTGAGTACGCAGGGATTGTGCAGGCCATCTATAGATGGGATGACGATGAATTTAAGTTCGATAAAGTTCTAGCTGAATTATTAGCCGAGGTAGCCAGGTTGAAACAAAGCTTAGGCGACCGTGCCGCTATTGCTATGTCCAGTCAAGCCAAACATGAAAAACGTACCCCTCGTAAAGGAAACTTTAAACGTGAGACGAGGCACTGCTATGGATGTGGGAAAGCCGGACATTTAAAAATCAACTGCAGACACCCTCCTCCCCGAAAGCAAAAAGGATCTTATCGCCCTAAAAATTTTATTATTGAAGCTTATTCTAACCAAGTAATTGAAAATGATCGTTCATGGGTTTTTGACACTGCCGCAAGTAATCACTTTTGTAATGAAAAAGATCTATTTAAATATTTTACACCCATTAAGGGTAAGTCAATGTCTGTCGCCATAAATGGTATTGAATGTCCTGTCGAGGGGAAGGGAACCGTAGTTCTGAATTTCTAGAACGGAAAGATGAAACGTGTTTTGAGAAACGTTTTATACTCCCCTGAACTAAGACGCAATTCACTATCCGGTTCTATCCTCGATTCAGAAGGTCTTACCTTTAGAGGTGATCAGGGTAAAGTTCATGCATTTCTGAAAAATAATCGAAAATTATTCACCGCCTATAAGAAGCAAGGACTGTATTTTTTGTATCCCAAGTATGATAAATTGAAGCGAAATTTTAAAAATACTCACGAGAAGAAACCTGAAGCAAATGTCTCCTCTCCCCCTAAATCGGAAGATTTAGAACTCTGGCACCAAAGGTTCTGTCATATTAATTATAAGTCCATAATTGAAACTAGTAAATAAAACTGTGCCTTTGGCCTTCCTACTTTAAGAGCAAACCCCGAAATATCATGCCATAATTGTAAAATAGCTAAAACGAGACGTAAAAGTTTTAAAAGCATCATTCAATCCGCTCAACTAAACCCCTACAACTTTTCCATATGGATGTCTGTGGTCCACTCCCCAACCAGTCAATAGTTGGTCATCATTTCTTTTTAACAATAACAGACGACTACTCCAGGAAGACTACCGTATATCCTATGAGAAAGAAAACCGAGGTATTTGAGTGTTTTAAGAAATTTCAAAGAAGGGCAGAAAGATTTTTAAACACTAAAATTATTAACATCAGAACCGATAATGGGATGGAATTTTGTCATAACGAATTTAAAAGGTTTTTAGATGAAGAAGGGATTCACGCTGAAAGAACAAACGACTATACTCCCGACCAGAACGGAGTCAGCGAGAGATACAACTACACTGCACTAGATGCTGTAAAAGCTATGCTAAGCTCAAGCGGATTAAGTAACAGCTTTTGGTCAGAAGCACTACTTTGTTTTACCTACGTTTGGAACCGAACTTGCCACGCTAATCAAGTAACAACGCCTTTTGAACTTTTTAGTGGCCGTAAACCTTCCATTAAACACTTAAGAATTTTTGGTTCGAAAGTTTACGTGGGAGTACCTCGTCAATTAAGAAATAAACTTGACATGAGGGCAAAACAGGGCACTATGGTGGGTTACGTGATGCAAAGTCGTGGATATAGGATTTGAATCCCTGGCGATAGGAAAGTAATCGAGACTTCTAACGTTAGATTTGAAGAGAAAATACAAAAACATGAAAGCAATGGAGTCGTACTGGACCCTGTAAGTTCACCCAACGAGGATTCGGGGGATAGTGAATGTGAAGACGAAACACAGGAAAAGGATTTTATTTTCGACAAAAAGGAAGAAATGTGTTTAGATAAGCCGAGTACATCTGAGGAAGGGGAAAGTGACGAATCTGAAGGGGAGAGGGAATCCTATAGAAACGTAAAAACGCAGCTTAAAACAGTAAACTGGGTTAGAAGAGCAGTTCCAAGAAAAGACAAGTCTCGAACCGATATTTATTACGGAATTGAGGGCAGTAATGTCAGGGTAAGATCCCATAATGATGTAAAAAGCTACTGCAACAAACACGGGATTAAATATGATCCAGAAATGTTTTGTTTTAAAGGTAAAAATACATACTCGGGCATTGTACAAGATGAAACTAATGTACAAGATGAAGCTAATTTCTCAGATTCCTGACTAGAAGAAATTCAAATACCAAATAATTTTTTTCAGGCAATTAAATCTCCAGAGGCAGAGATGTGGATGCAAGCTATGAATGACGAGCTAGATATAATGAATGAAAGAAAAGTATGGGACTTAGTTCCAAAACCTGAAAATGCGAAAATCATCGGAAACCGATGGGTGTATACAGTAAGAAGAGACGCTAGTGGAAAAATCTTACGGTTTAAATCAAGACTCGTCACCCAGGGTTTTGGGCAAAGAAGAGGGGAAACTTACGATCAAGTCTTTAGTCCTGTTGTTAATTTTACTGTAATTCGTTTCTTTTTCTCATTACTAGTAGGTCACTATAAATGGAACCACTCTCAAGCTGACGTAACCTCTGCGTACCTGTACGCTACGATTGAAGAGGAAATTTATATGTTCCAACCTCAAGGTTTCAAGGAAGAAGGTAAGAAAGATTTTGTATGTAAACTAAATAAAGCCTTATATGGTTTGAAGCAGAGTGGCAGAGAATGGTTTAATGAGTTTCACAGAATTTTAACTGAATTACATTTTTTCAAGCTTGAGTGGACTAACTGCGTTTATGTTTACAACCATCTAGTAGTGTTACTTCTATACGTTGACGACATTGTACTCCTAGCTAAAACAGAAAAGGAAATAAACCACGTATTCGATTTATTAGAAGGAAAAATCAATCTTAAGAAGTTGGGGAAAACAAGAAAACTATTAGGCGTTCAGTTTGAAGAAAATGAAAATGGCTTATTTATACATCAAGAGGAATACATAAACAAGATTTACAACCGCTTTAAAAGTTTTAATATACCCATTTCATCCCTTCCAATCGCTCCGGGTATCGTAATGTCAAAAATGGACTGTCCAACTAATGCCGCAGAAGTTAAAGAAATGGAACAATTTCCCTATCGCAACATCTTAGGATGTTTGTCGTTCCTTGCAAGCAGAACCCGTCCAGATATTTCGTACGCAGTAAATGTTTTATCACAATTTCAATCTAATCCCGGATATAATCATTTCAATCAATTGTTAAAATTACTTGGCTACGTTAAATCTACTTCACACCTCAAATTAAAATTATCTAATATAAATCAAATTTCTATAAATTGCTACTCAGACGCTGATTTTGCTTCAAACAGAGATGACCGAGTGTCAATGGGAGGATATATTTTAATGCTGGATCAAACCCCCATATCATGGCGTATGTCGAAACAGAAGTGTGTCGCTCTATCTTCGATGGAGTCGGAATTTATCGCCCTGACAGAAGCCTCCAAAGAATTGCTGTGGATACAAAGAATTTATAATGAGCTAATAGATCTAAAATTACTTCCCAAAGACCTGGATAAAGTTACACTTTTTTGCGGCAATACTGCTGCCATAGATTTCAGCAACTCACCCATTGAGAACAGCCGGACGAAGCACATACATGTTAAGTATCACTTTTTAAGAAGTCTAGTTATAGATAAATTATTTACCTTAAAATATATAAATACAAAGAATAACCCAGCAGATATTTTCACAAAACCTCTTCCAAAGACTGGACTTACAACATTCAACGAAAGACTTTTTTGTTCAGTATCAAAGCCCTACTCCCACTAAAGGGAACCTAGGCAAATTTTTCTGAAAAGTCGCTTTTGACTTTCTCTTTTTGAACATAACCTTTTCTTTTGTCAAGTCGAAGACTCTCTATGAAAAAAAGGGGGAAAGGAAAAAATTTCTTGATCTTTCTGGGAAAAAAAGAAAAAAAAAAAAGCCTTGGTCAAGAGGATTTGTTCCTTTAATGGTGACTCGTCACCATCCTTTTTTTTTCCATTGTTTGTTTCTTTACTTTTACAGATGTAAGGAGTAAAGATCCCCACGGAGTATACTGTTCTGGGGGTCAGGACCCTTTTTCGCCCATTCGAGCAGCCTCAGCTACGTCTCGTGAGGTGACATTGTCATTTGCCAGAGAATATGGTGGAGAAGGTGGATTGTTCTTAGACGGTATATTTTCGTCATTCGTCACAGGAGATGTTATCTTTTAATTTTGTGAGTCCCAGTATGTTGAATGGAAGCTCCTATATGCCCACCTTGCTCTGTGAATGTAAATGGCTCAAACAAACTTTTCTATTTTTATCTCTTTTCTTAAGAGTTTTTTTTTAGGTGCACCTCACCCCTAAAGAAAGTACAAGCTTGTTGGTTTTCTTTGTAAAGTGAATGCAAATGTGCTTAATTGCATTATGTGAATCTTTTGAAAAGTGTTTTTTTTACTAACGTTTTTTTTGACTGGCCAGTCGTACTTTATTGTAGTCGTACTTTATAGTTGTCGTACTTTATAGTGTAACTATACGTATTTTGTACTAACCCTTGTGCTTTCTCATCTGTGTTCATCGCTATTTGCATAATATGTCTTTTGTTCTTTTCAGAGGGAAAAGTACTTACTCTCTTTTGAAAGAAAATTTTTTTTTTTTACTTGTTTGAAGCACTTCCTTTTGCCATGTCATGGAAGGCGGGCCATTGTTAGGAAAAGTAACTGTAAACCTTACCTTAAAGGTTCCATGACATGTGGCTGTGTTTTCTGTATTATAACAATGCTGTATAACTTAACTTTAATTATTTGCCTTAAAATCTAAAGGCACAGATAGCTCTTATTTTTACTAATTAAAGTTCTTACTTAACACTATTCTAATATCAACGCTTCAAACAAGCACCTAATTGCTGCAAAACGTTTTGCATAATGTGTCTCTGTTTTTGGACGCTAGAGGCGCTGTACTCCCGGCGACTTGCCGCAGAGCTATTTTCTCCTTTTTCTTTTCACGTCACAGGTCCGCAGTTCTTGGTGACATCGTTGCCTGGCCAACAGTATAAAAGTTCACCGTTCGCCGCGATAGAGAGGGAGAGGAGGCGAAAAGGGTGATGCGACAGATGCGTGGAGAAGGACGCTCGAAGCCAGCCATGTGAGATGCTCTGAGCTGAGTCAAACGATTAACCTGGAGCCTTCCCGCCGCAGCTTCCAATAAAGCCTTTTTGATTATGCCACTACAAGCTTATCTCAAGGTGATGCTGTTCGACCCCGGTTCGATTTGTTGTCCAGAATGTCCGATGACACATAGATGCTGTACCACATCAAATACCTGTTTTTTTGTTTCCTTTGTTCATCCCCATCTGTATACAAGCCTTCATGCTTCATTACTAAAATAAAAGAACTATCAAGGTAAACGCTTTTGTCATCTTTTACCTGGCAAGCCCTCAATTCATTTTTCTTACTTTCACTGCTCAAAATTTTTGAAGTATAAAACTCTGCTAAACACAGACAGTTAAAGTTGATTTCTATGGGGTGGTCCTGGGCTATTTTTGCGAGGGCAGTAGTGGTTTTATTGAATTTAATGTCAGTTTGATGTTCCTTTTTTCGGTCTTTGATTTTTCGTTTTGTCATGCCAATATAGCAGCCCTGTTTATTGGTACTATTGTCTGTAAAGCTTAGTTTATAAATACCGGGGGTTTCATCAGGATTGATATTATCTTTATCACTGCAAATGCGTTTGAAAATATTTTGATTGGGTTTTATGGGGATTTTGATATTTTTCTTTGCAGCTTCATTTGTGATTTTTAGGGCGGCTCCCCTGCAGTAGGGAATGGCATTGGTAAAATTTAGTTTTGGATTTTGATAGTTATTAATTTGTTCCAGTTTTTTGATTCTCTTTTTAAATAGGCTTTTTACTATTGAATTTGGGTATCCTGCATTTTTACATTGAGTTTTGATAAACTGGAGTTTTTCATTGAGGAGTGTTTCGTTTGAGCATACTGTAATTGCGCAATTGACATAGGATTGTATGGCGGCTATTTTAAATTTGTATGGAGTTTTTGAATTAAAATGTACTATTTCGTTATTATTGGTGGCTTTTCTAAACACTGTAGTTTTAATATTATTCATCATATCTCTATTGATTTTGACATCTAGGTAGTTAATGGTGGCATTTTCCTCTATTTCTATGGTGAATTGTATGTTATTGTCTATTGAGTTGATTTCTTTGAGGATATTATCAGTTTCATTTTTGTTAATTATTGCAAAGATATCGTCTACGTAGCGAAACCAAGTTTTTATGTGGTTGGATAATTTATCAAATATGGCCCTCTCCACTAGCCGCATTTTCCAGTCTGCTATGACACCTGATATCGGCGACCCCATAGGCACGCTTTTCTTTTGTTTGTAGAAATTATGATTAAACTGAAAATATGAGTTGTGAAGGACAAGATTAAGTACGCTATTTAATGTAGTGGAAGTAGAGCTATTATTAATGTTGGAGGTGATTTGTTTATTGATTATTGCATTCATTTCTTGGATATCTATGGAGGGGTAGAGGTTAGTAACGTCAAAACTGACGAAGCATTCCTGGGAGTTTATTGTAATATCTTTAATGCGTTGAAGTTATCTTAGCCTCAACTGAAGATTTTATTCAATGCATTAAAGATATTACAATAAACTCCCAGGAATGCTTCGTCAGTTTTGACGTTACTAATGTTGGGGGTAGCAGAGCCTGGTATTTTCAAATTTAACTTCCATTTAATTTTTACTATAAATTTTGATGTCAATTTTGTATCAGAGGTATTGCGTGGATCAAAATGAAGACAAGTTCTTGAATGACAAAAACAATTTATTTATGAAGAACAAAAGGTTCATCCAGTCATAAGACAGAAATACAAGAAAAACATTTGTTTCAAAATTTACCAGCATGAGCAGGATAGCCAGAAAAGGGAGGTACAAAAAAAACTTCTATTTTACTTGCAAAGCTCACCATTTTACTGGTAACAAAAATTGGCTTCCACTCATCTTAAAGCAGGTCATCACTCATTACAAGAGGGCTTCCACAAAAAACAACATAACAAGGCCCAGCCTTTCATTTGCCTTTTTCAGGCCTACCACAACACATCTGCACTGGGTTCAGAACTGCACTGTACTACACTGCTAAACAACCAAAACTAACACCTCCTTTTATACTACCCTGCCCATGCTTCACAAGCTCAAATTTGCATACTTTCCAAACCTGGAAAGAAAATTCAAGTCATTTCTGGTTTTATTTAGATGAGGTGACACATCAAAGATGATGTCACAGCTTTCAGCCAATGGAATAATTTTATTAACATTTAGTTATTATTAAGTGGCAACTAATGGTTTGTTTACATCTACAGTATGTCAGATGGTGAAGCAAGTTATTTTAGTATGATAATTTAAGACTATTTTAACTTTATATAATGATTGGAAGTAACTTAGAAGTAGTTTATTTTTACTTTAAATATACTGCCTTTAATTTTAAATGCTGTTTTAAATAAGTTAAACATTTTACAAGACTATTTTAAAAGGTAAATGTTATTTTAGAGCTTTTGTGTATAAAAGAAAACAGGCATATGCATAATAAAAATAAGTCTTATATTCCACAACATACCACAAAAGCATTGTTAGGACTTTGGTGAGGGTGAGGATGGTTGGAAAACTTATTTTGGGAAGGGAAACTTTAGATATTTTACTTTAGGGTTAAGGGAACTTTAAGTTTTTAAAAAATACTTAGACTTAATGAAAATAAAGTTTTAATATACTATAATTTAGCTAAACAGATAAAATATATTTAGCTTATTTTTACATATTCCAACAACTAACCTCTACCCCTCCATAGATATCCAAGAAATGAATGCAATAATCAATAAACAAATCACCTCCAACATTCATAATAGCTCTACTTCCACTGCATTAAATAGCGCACTTAATCTTGTCCTTCACAACTCATATTTTCAGTTTAATGATAATTTCTACAAACAAAAGAAAGGCGTACCTATGGCGTCGCCGATATCAGGTGTCATAGCAGACTGGAAAATGCGGCTAGTAGAGAGGACCATATTTGATAAATTATCCAACCACATAAAAACTTGGTTTCGCTACGTAGACGATATCTTTGCAATAGTTAACAAAAATGAAACTGATAATATCCTGAAAGAAATCAACTCAATAGACAATAACATACAATTCACCATAGAAATAGAGGAAAATGCCACCATTAACTACCTAGATGTCAAAATCAATAGAGATATGATGAATAATATTAATACTACAGTGTATAGAAAAGCCACCAATAATAACGAAATAGTACATTTTAATTAAAAAACTCCATACAAATTTAAAATAGCCGCCATACGATCCTATGTCAATCGCGCAATTACAGTATGCTCAAACGAAACACTCCTCAATGAAGAACTCCAGTTTATCAAAACTCAATGTAAAAACGCAGGATACCCAAATTCAATAGTAAAAAGCCTATTTAAAAAGAGAATCAAAAAACTGGAACAAATTAATAACTATCAAAATCCGAAACTAAATTTTACCAATGCCATTCCCTACTGCAGGGGAGCCGCCCTAAAAATCACAAATGAAGCTGCAAAGAAAAATATCAAAATCCCCATAAAACCCAATCAAAATATTTTCAAACGCATTCGCAGTGATAAAGATAATATCAATCCTGATGAAACCGCCGGTATTTATAAACTAAGTTTTACAGACAATAATACCAATAAACAGGGCTGCTATATTGGCATGACTAAACGAAAAATCAAAGACCGAAAAAAGGAACATCAAACTGACATTAAATTCAATAAAACCACTACTGCCCTCGCAAAAATAGCCCAGGAACACCCCATAGAAATCAACTTTAACAATAGCCAAAAACTCGCCAATTACAAAAACAGTCATTATGCCCTAAATATGGAAGCCCTACAGATTATAACCACAGATGGCGCTGTGAATGATATGACGCATGCGCAGATCGATCCTGGGTGGAACGCCCTGCTGAGGAAGAGAGCTGGCCATTTGGAACCAAGACCAGTGCTGAAGAAGGTGGTGGCTGCCACCGATAGTGCTACATACGGATTTTAATGTGTTTTTACCTGTTTTTAAATGATCCTAAGTGTACTATAACTGCTATAATGGCATACTTAACGCCGCCAAATATTTCTACTGGTAGCAAATAATCCAGCTGGACCGAACCGGCTTTAAAATAATCTGCATTTTAATTATTTTTCATTTTCAAGATATTAGTTATTCTGTTTTGGAAAAATGAATAATCGCTAATTCTAAACTCCTGTTGTCTAAGCGAACTTACTATTTGAAAATTTTCAACTTTGTGTAACACATTTTGAGTTACTTATTTCATATTATTGTAACCTATTTATAGAAAAAAAAACAGGTGATGCCTATTCTACAGCTTACGAAATATTGTAACAATAGATTAAAGCTGTTGTGAACTAATAGTATTTAATATATGTAAAAAAGACATGTGAAGCATATTCTGTAGCTTACGAAATATTGTAACAATAGATTAAAGCTGTTGTGAACTAATGGTATATAAAAATATGTGTAAAATTATGTGGCATACTTTTATGTCGCATTTTTGGGACACGTTTTTCATACAATTTTCAATATAGGGGGTGAGAGATAAAATGACAGTCATTAATAGATGGAGAAAATCTGCACAGAAAAATGCACAATTCCAACTGAATGAAAATTTCAAAACCTTATTCTCAGGTGTATTCAGCAGACGATAAATTACGATAAATTGCGCCAAGCATTAGAATCATCTCCTCAAAATCGCAAAAAACCGTTTAATTTTTAGCCAAATTAAAAAGTTGCACATTTTAGTCTCAGAAAATTTCTAAATATGTTTCTTTTGAGTATAAAACATTTCATTCCTGCTCTGATTTCCCATGCACACGTTATTTTAATTTAAAAACAGCCTTACAAATAATCTAGACACACACACACAAAAAAAAAAAAAAAAAAAAACGCTATTCTTTTATTTTTACTTCAAGAGTCTGAATCATTTAATAAACTTGCCGAATGTGGCAACCTAGATAAGCTTAAATGACGCTTTTTTTTTCCACTGTGGGGTTACAATTACGAAATGGCGGAAAGCAAAAATTAGCCTTTTGCGATACGTTTTTTTTATCGATATCGCCTAAAATAATTCAAATTTTGAAAAAATCACTTCGAGGTGTGTTGGGAACTGTTATGGAAAATTTCCGTACAAAATTTGGTAGGTCTACGATCACCGCAAGACACATTCAAATAAACTAACTAACAGTTTACACATTGTTTTATTAATATAGAAGAAAGATAGTTTTTATTTTGGCGTAAAATGGGCGTAATTCTAACTCATGTTTGTAGATTTCACGCGATTCTAGATACTTGGAAATGCTTTGTTGCAAAGGAATGAATGATTTTATGCCAAATCTGGCAACCATTCTGTTTATTTTTTCAGTTTTTTATTAATATCTTATAAAATAATTCGATTTTCGAAATTTAACTCAGCTTAGCAGGTTCCTCGGAATTTTTCGAATCTGTGGGCACCTTACTCGAAACTCAAATCCCCACGGTTTAGGAGGACAAGCTTTGACAAGCTTTGACAGCGCCAGCGGCCTTTACTTTTTTTTAGAATAGAGAGATAAAACCCCTGCAAGATAAAAACTCTGAGTTGGGCAACAACATAAGTGTAATAATTGAGAATATGGAGAAATTAATTACTGAGTTCGATCATTACATCCCGGAAGACTTGCTAAAATATAGCTGGGTGCGCAATCCATTTGAGATAAATGTTGAAGAATTTCCTGAATATTTTTCAGATGTTGTAGGCCTTCAAGAAGAACTCATTGAGTTTCAAATGATGAACCTTTACATCAAAGTTTTAAAAACCAAACACAGAGCTCATTTTGGATAAAAGAAAAATCCATATGTAATAAGGATGAAAATGCAAATTCAATTAAACTTTACACACACAATAATATCTTTTTTCGCATGTACTAGCACTTTCGGCCATGCTGTTGTGTTGTCAACACACATCCCTTAGGCTTTGAGATCATAAACAAACTATCCTCTCCCACAGGCCGGTTGCGTAGCAGTCGGGCTGCTCTGCCGAGTGCTTGTTTTTTCTCCCTAGTACTCCCGGGGAATTCGCTTGCCAGTTACTATAACTAGCAGTCCGTTGGCCGTTTGAAGTGAAGTGAGAGGAGAGCTTTTTTCAGAGTGTGCGGGAAATGAGGGCGGCGGCGTGGGCTCTGCTGGGAGTCTCACGTTTGCCGGGCCGTAAGTTTTTTCTCCTTATGTAAAAAAAAAGGTGATATTATTTAAGCTTTTTATATAATAATGAATTAAAGAAAAAATAATGATTTTCATCCAAAGAACTGCATTTTTAAAAAAGGGCTGACTATTTTTCGAAGTGTGAAAAGGAAGATGAACAAAGATAGTAGTTGTGCACCGTAAATGGATTTTTGTTCGAGAAAGTTCTCTTTGGTGACAGTGTTTCGGGTTACGTCTACATCTACTGTCAAGGAGAGGGCGCGAGCTTGGACTCACCGATTTGAATGAAATTTGGTACAAATATAGCTTACAAAACATACAATCACTGATGCAAAGTTTAGGACGCAACTCTCAGGCATTCTCAGGTAATCACGCTCTGAACATTCGAAAATCAGCGTATACAGTTTAAATACTTTTTTTATGCAGTACCAAGAGACCGACCGTGGTGTAGAGCGTATAATCGCTGGTTTGCAGAGCCGTTGATAGCAAGTTCGATTCCAGCTGCCGCTGTATTTGTTTTGAATGTTTCTTTTGTTATTTTAATGTCGAATTTAATTAAATAATAAAATAAAATAATTTTTATCATCAAACTTGCGTAATTGAATCGATTTCATGTAAAATTATTAATATAATAGGTATTTTTCCTCTGTGTGGTATTTACAAATAGTATAGCAATTTAATAAGCAAAAAATAATAATAATAAACAATTCAATCCTAGAGAATGTTTCATCAAGGAACAGATGCTTGGAGCATGTAAACATATCTAATTTTGTGAATGGCTGTATTACGAATAATACAACCATTTGTTCCATGATAAAAGATTCTCTAGGATTAAATTTTTTATTTTCATTATTTTTTGTTTATTAAATTGCTATAATATTTGTAAATACTACACAGGGGAAAAAAGCCTATTATATTAATAATTTTCATGAAATCGATTCAATTACGCAAGCTGTGATGATAAAAATAATTTTATTTTATTACTAGCTGCGTGCCCGTTCTCCGCACGGTAGTCAACGAAACTTTTTCTTACATGTATAGTTCAAATTGACTCCAGTGATTTGGAATCTAAAAATAAGCAAAATGATTTGACTCTTGGCGCAAAGTTGCTCATTAGTTATTTGTAAAGTTAGTATAAGTACTGAACTGAGACCATTGTTAATATTATGACGCAAGTGAAAATTCTTAATTTTCAAAATGTCTCATTTCTACATCATACTCTTTTTTAGATTGAACTATGCCATTAATACCTTAGATACTACATAATGTGTAGAACCGTTTTATTTTATAATTAAATAGTTGTGTACCCGCTCTTCGCAAGGCAAGAAGAGAACATTTTCCTAAAACGTGATCATAACTACTTGTGACAAAACAGAATCTCCAAGAAAAAAGAATATTCTGTTACAGTATTTTCTGTTGAAACTACCGCGGGATATATTAACGCAACGTAGAATTACTTAATGTTTAGTTAGCTGTGATGTAATACGGCTGTTGAAAAATGAATAGAAGACTTAATTTCACGAAATATTTATTAATGCGGTATATTGTGCTTTGATTAATATTGCCTTAGAATATCTACTTACTGTAACTTATACTATCTTTTACTGTACCAATACAATATATTTTCGTTTTGCAACCGTTAATGCTTAATTTAAAGAAACGGTTTAGATATTTGCCACGAATGTAGTCTTTTCCTCTTTGGTGATTCTTTGCAATTTATGCATTAGCATAAACGATAATCATTACACTTTATGGTTGCCACTAAATCAGCTCTCCATAAATTTCTACGCATAATTCTTGTCAGATTGGCGTATTTAGCACCAGGGCCCTATTATCGCACGGGCAAATCGGGACTTTGTCTAGGGCCCCCGGCTCGAAATGGCCCCCCAATTTCAAATTGTTCTTTTTTTATAACAAAATTTTATGAAAAATAAAAAAAAATTTCATAGGTGGGGGACCCCAAAATTCCTCAATGCCCGGGGCCCCCTGTAGGTCATAAGCAGGTCCTGTTTAACACCGCAATATATTTCCTGCGATTCGAAAACCTGTCCCGTTTAAAATCTCAATTGAAAATAATGCTGGATAATTCACTGGTGAAAAAACAGCATTCAATTCTTTTTCTGGCAACGTAAAATAAAATATCCAATTATTTGATGCGTGGCGTATGTTTTGCTTGTGAGTCCATTATTCCGATAAAGTTTCGAAAGGGGTTTTAAACTCGTGACATCACGCACACTTCACACGCGAAAACTCAGTTATTTTAAAGTAATTTTATTTATTTTTTTCAACTGGCAATTTTAATCATTGTTACTGTCTCCAAGACAACCAAACAGCAAGATATCATACCGAAATTTTTAAGCAATTGCTATTGAAATGAAAATCCTTCTTTACTTAAAAATTCGTAAAAAATCGCCGAATTTATATTTTCCTCTGGTTTCTCTTTTAAAAGAGGGCGAAATGTATGCTCCGTCATTTGACAAAATATAAAAAGGTTATGACGGATAGAATTCAAGATTCTGCAATTTAAAAAATATTTTACGAAAGTCAGCGTCAAATTTAATTTTATTTGAAAAATTCCCAAAAATCTGCAAATTATGTAACACAGACCGAACAAACAGTTTTTAAAAGAACATTTTCTCCTCTATCCGATTATATAAATATCGTTCTCTTGCGAGTGTAATTATCGGCGTTATTACGTATTAAGCGAGAAAAATCGCTAAAAATCGGACAAAACAAAATAAAACATTTTCTTAATTCGAATTTTGAAAAAAATCGCTCCAAGGCGTGTTAGGATCTGTCCTAGTGAAGCCGTATGCAAAATTCGGTAGGTCTGCGACCAACCGTCTCGGCGCATGCTCACGAATGTGCTGAAATCGTACATTTGAGTAGCTTTCTACTCTGAAAATTGCGAAAAATCGTTAAAAATTAGGGAACGGGTGGATTTCCAGAATTTTAAAGTAGCCTACGGCCTATGTCGTTTCACATGTATGTGCAAAATTTCAAGCCGATAGGTCTGACAGTGTGGGAGGAGTTCCCGGACGAACAAACAAACAAACAAACTTTCACATTTATATAATAGATTTAATTAAATTGGACATTAAAATAACAAAAGAAACATTCAAAACAAAGCCAGCGGCAGCTGGAATCGAACTCGCTATCAATGGCTCTGCAAACCAGCGATTATACGCTCTATGCCACGGTCGGTCCATTGGTATTGCATAAAAAAAGTATTTAAACTGTATACACTGAATTTCGAATATTCGGAGTGTGATTACTTGAGAATGCCTGAGAGTTGCGTTCTAAAATTTGCATCAGTGATTGTATGTTTTGTGAACTATATTTGTACCAAATTTCATTCCAATCGGTGAGTCTAAGGTCGCGCCCTCTCCTTGTGAGTCGTTGGAAATCTGTATATATTTTTCTTCTTCTAAGTGATATTACAGTGAGAACAGTAGCTAACACCTGTGCTTTGTGATATAAATGTAGTGCAAGAGTTTTATTATCCACGTGAAGAGCACATGGGTTTGTGCTATATCGCGCCGTAGGGATTTCCTGGCCCCTTCAAAGTTTATTGTTCATTCAGGAACCCTCACTCAAAACATTTTTGAGATCTACATTTAAAATGAAGTGTTTTGAAGCCTTCTGGGGTGGAATTGCAGCTGCAAAAATTTTTTTATGTATCAAACTTCATTCAAGTGCTATGAGTATAGCACTTTTTCAAAAAATTTTCTTTCTTTTTCTGTTTGGGGGCCCGTGCTCATCAGGGAGGGCCCGCCGAGGGCGGGGGCCCACCCGTCTGCAGACAGTCGGACACACTGGCCAGTCCGGGCCTGGGTATAAGTGTTCTTCAAATGTGTTCAAGATTGGATATGTACTGTTTTTATTCACCTGCCAAAGCTATATATCAAGGCGACTCTACATCTGTTGAATTCATTTATTGACTTAGTATATGTGTAAAATTTCAAATGTTCATCACAATTTTCTTAGCACGATCCTAGTATGCATACAATTTTTTGAGATTTCTCTAGAATATTCTTAGAATTACTCGGGTGTGAGCATAAATCTTTTAATTTTCATTAAGCTTTAGCATCACATCATTGTGTTCATTTTTTGTGCATACACATTAAGTTGTTAAATACCTAATTTTTGATTGTTTTGGCAAGTATAAATTTTAATGAATCTCAATTTTACTTTATGAAGTTTTCAACCTGGTTATGATAATCATGTATATGTAATTATCTCACCATGCTTTTCTTGCTATGGTTGTTTTTTTAATATGTAGTGTAATTACAATGAGCTCTAGTATTAAATAAATATCCAAGATTATAGAACTGTTTTCTAATTCTACTGTATGATCCGGCCCCCTCTTGACACATGCACATGGCCATCATCAGGTGTTTTAATGACTTGCTTCTCTTGTTCTTTTTATATTCAGCAATGGCCACAAACTTTCGTCAATGTGTACGTGTATAGTGCTGTTAATCGCTGTGAAGTCATTTATTATTTTATTATTTCTATTGCTTTTCGTTTCAGACCGTAGCTTTTATTTATGAAGTTGGCTATTGTCTTAACATTATCAAAATCGATGGTGAGGGGAGTAGTTTGGGCTAGTCTTCACAAGGTGGTACTTGGTTTTCAAGATCGTAGATAATTAACTTTTCATTTTCTTGGCTTTTTCCAGACTTTCCTCAAATATTTTCCATTTTCTTGGCGTTTTCCAGACTTTCCTGTCTGGTAGATACTTCGAACATCTCTTTCTATGTGTCATTAATTTTTATGTTTATTTTATAAGCACCAGCAGTTTCTTCTTTATTTATTAAGTCTTTATCACTTCTAATTCTTTTAGAAATATTCACACTTGGTTTTATTAGTATTTTGATTACTTTTTTATTGTCTGCCTGAGATATGTTTATGTACAGGATATCAGTGATACATTTACTTTTTTCTGGTTGTCTAATGTCAACTTTCTTATGCCATTTGTTTTTATAAAGCCTAGTAACTCATTTTTTTTTTCTTTTTTTAATAAAGTCAATTCTTTTCCTTTTTTTTTAAAATAATGTGACTCAGTGGTACAAATTTTGATGGCCCGATTCATGCACAAATTATTTATTCTTGTGTGAGCACATAAGGCCTTAACATTTACTGACTATGAGATGAAGTGTAATCCGGATGGGGTCATGGTCTTTATATTTTGCAAATAATTGAGGAGTTTTTGTGGCAGTATTGTCATAAGTAGGGGCACTGGTTTAAGGACAATTTTCATTCTTTAAGAGATCTTTTGTTTTACTTATGGGGATAGGCATAGAATTTTTTGTTAATTTATGAACATTGAAAGTTTTTATTGTTTCATTCATTTTAATTTTATAATCATCTTTATTCATGATTACAAGGTTTCCAGTTTTATCTGATAATAGACATATTAAATTTTCTTATTTTTCAGTTCTTTTAGGTATTCTCTATCCTCATTAATCTCGGCAGAAAATGTGAATTCCCTATATATGCATTAGAAAAATATTCGTAAAATATTTTACATAAAATAATACGTTACTCTAATAGCACTCTAACCTCCACCTATGACTAAGTTTTTAATAAATGCCTGCAACTTAAGGAACAGAGAAATATTGGTGAGTTTTATGTAACTAACCTTTACTCTTCAGTGAATGTTATAGAAATAAAAGGAATAATAAACAGTCGAATTAAAGAAATCTATCAGAATAAAGAACTAGCAGACACACTAATTAGTGCAAATAACCTAACATTATTTCTTATATTCAACGAACAGTTTTAGCATCAGAAAGAAGGAGTACCTATGAGCTCCTGGTATTGGGCATAGTTGCCAATTGGAAAATGAGATTAATAGAAAAGACAATAAAAACAAAATTAAACAAAACATTAAAAAAACCTGGCGATATTATTTAGGGGATAGTTTTGCAATAGTTGAAACTGATGATATATGGACAACCTATTAATGAACTTAAAAGCTATAGACATTAATATTAAATTCATTTACAAAACTAAGAACAATAATATCCTTAATTACTTTTATGCCAAAATAATCAACAATAATATGACAACTTTATTATTAAAGCATACCTGCCAACCTCCTTAAGCCAAAAACAGGAAGACTCGGGTTAAAAAAACAGAAGATTTCACAAAAAATCAGAAGATAAAAATAAAATTTAAAAAATATTTTAAGAACAGAAGACTGTTTTCCCCAGTGTATATCACCATTTCTTATTATTTTTTTTATATTAGTATTGTATAGAAATAAAAACAAAATTAAATAGCAAGAGAAAAGAGCTTACCTGAATTTTTTTTATATAAAATGAAAAAAGATGGAGTATTTTCACAAAAATAAAAAACAATTAAATAAATGTAAATTTGACTTTATTTTTAACCAAAGTATGTTGATAAATAAACATTAAGATTTTTTTTATCTCATTTTTTTTATCTATTCAAAGTAGCTTTTTTAGCTTTTACTAATAGTTCCTCCGAAAAATTATTTTCAAGCTTTAGTTTTCAATACTAACAAATTTTCTAACGATGAATCACTGAGGGAAGAACGAAATGAAGTTCTGTTAACTATCAATGGAAGATTTGCTTACAAATGCTTTGACCTCACTCATACTACAGTATTGTGCTGTTAGCTGTTGAAATGATTATCTTAATGAATCATTTTTAAATAGAATAATTAATTTACAATTTTTTCGCACAGTGTGTAATACAATTTAATATATCGACTAAAAATTTAAAAAAGACAGAAGATTTAGTCTTCTGGCAGAAGACCAGAAGATAGCTTAAAAAAACAGAAGTCTTCTGTCAAAACCAGAAGATTTGGCAGATATGTTAAAGCATGCCGAAAATCAAAAAACAATAATGAAATAGTCAATTACAATTCGCAAATTCATTTTATCTATTAAATTGCCGCTATACTTCTGTACATGGTTTGGGCCATTAAACTTTGCTAAACTGACATACTACTTAAAAAAATATACAATAACTTAGTAAAGAAACAATATAAAGATGCTGGCTATCTCAAATATCTAGTTACTAGGCTTCATAAAGATAGACTAAAGAGACTTGAGAAAATTGGCAGTAGACAACCAAAAAAAATTAAATATACCACTGCTATTCTGTACTGCAGAGGAGCAGGCATAAAAATGTCTCAGGCAACCAATAAGAGAGGAATCAAAATACAGATAAAACCAGGGTACGAAATTAGCAGTCGTTAGTCGTATTTCGCAACTGTAATTTTTGTTTTGACGACCGAGATTTCAGAACCAGTCGTCATTTTTGACGCCTAACATTTTGCCCGACACAGGCGACTAAAAAACGACTATTTTGGCATCGGCCAACTCCGGCGTCTTTTTTAATAAAAAATACCGCCAAAAACAAATATTTTGCGAATTCTGGGGACTTTTTTATTGCCTAGACAACTATTTTTCAAAATTGCTGAAAAAATATAGATGTAAATTTCCGTAAAAAAAAACTTTCTTTCATAAGCACCGCTCCATGGCAGAAAGAGAACGATCCTCTGCAGTCTTCTGTAGTTGAAAAGCGTGCAGAAGACCACTTTCTTGTCTTGCGCGGATGTGTAATCATTTAAATCACATTTCTTGTAATGTAAACAAATAGAGAAACTTAAAGAAATTTAGCCATAGTTTTTTAACTCCATGTATATTGATGAAGTTGATCGGAGGAAACTACGAGCTCGCGTTCGCCATATTGGATTCTTTCTGCGAATGTGTGTTTTAGCGGTAGCTCGGCGGTGTGGGAAGATGTGATGATACTTGATATCAATATTGATGGACGCGCGGGATCCTTTTAAATAAGGCAGTGTAAAAGTTATTTGGATAAGTTAATATTCATTAATTAAATATAATTATTTACCGCGGGAGAGTACAGGTTTGCGGTCCTGGATGACATCTTAGATTTTATTTGCCGCATCGCGTTGCAGCACTGCAATAACAGCTGATTAAGTGCAGCAGTTCGTGACTGAAAACAATACATGGATTGACTGCAATTAATTAATGCAATTTTCATGAAAAAACGAAAGATTTATTTATTTGTGTGTGTGCGTGGGGGGGGAGAGGGGGTTGACATTAGAAAAACGTCTGGATTTTGGGAAAATCTAAATTTCGGACTTCCAGCCTAAATTACGATAATTCAAATAAAAATATTATTTGAATAAAAATGTTATTTGATGGTTTAAACTTTATAAAATTTATCCTTTTAAAATAAAACTCCTTTATGAGATAATGTAAATTAAAAAAAACTTAAATTGAATTAGTTATTTGAAAATATTTATAAAAAAACTTTTTATTTAAATATAAAAATTTTAATATTTAAGATAAAGTTCAGTTTGTATTAAAATATGTTTTAAGTAATTTAATTAAAAATAATTTTTAGTAAGATAAAATAGCTATGTAAAATAATAAATCCTTCTTGGTGACATTGAAAGCTTTCATAGACCCTCTCCCAAATTCAGTTCAACCCACTGAGAATACAAATACATATTTTCACAATTTTAACATGTACTACCTGTTTGCTTACAGTGGTGGTTGATTGGGTGACATTTTGAAGCTAGTACACGTATACTGCATAAGCTTATCTACCATAGGCATTGTAGTTATATAGCAACAATTTATAAAATACTTCTACACTAAAACTAAAGACCATGTTCTTATAAAATGTATCATAATATTTTATTCTGGATGCATAAGTGGAAAGCTATAAAAATTTATTTTATATTTACCTACTATTTATTACTATCTTAATTTTAATAGTCCTGTTATTATTACTGTACATAATCATTAAGCCTACCTGTTTATAGTTTATGCATATAAACAAAAGTTTTCGAAACTGCACCTGAACGAGACAGTTTTGGCAACCGGGAAAAAAAAGTTAGGTGCCATTGACGCCTAGATTTTTGCTCCCAATTTCTCACCCTGGATAAAACCAAATATGAATATCTTTAAAAGAATTAGAATTAATTAAGACTTAAGAAGAAACTGTAGGAAATTATAAAATAAACATAACTTTAATGACACAAATAAAAATGGATTCTACATTGGTGTAATCAAAAGGGAAAAAAGCCAATTTGAAATTCGAAAATTAAGCACAGCACTGTCTCGTATCGCCAAAAGGAAAACACAACAATAGATTTAAACAACATAGAAAAAATAGAAAATTATCAAACTGAAAGTTTCCACTTTCATTGCAAGGCACTAGAAATAATTTCAGGAGTGGGAATTGGGTAAGGCTGATTTGGAGCAGTTTTTGGAGCAACAGTGTTGTCGAAGATTTGGAGCACTGAAGTAACAAATTCGAGCAAATAGCATTCTTAATCTATCGATAGAAAAATACCACTACAGTCAAGCTTTTAGTAAATTTGAGAGTATTGAATATTACTCAGATGAAAGAAGACCACTTTAATAAATAATAAGCATTTCAAAATGAAAAATTTAAACTTACTTTAACCTAATATATTATTAGATGCTACATTCAAAGATACAGGTAATTTTTAGCACCAGAATAATAATAAGAAAGACTATAGATTAAAAATTAAATGAAAAATGAATAGCTTTTGCAAAAATTTATTATTTAACTTTTCTCTTTTTATCTCCATTACCAGTGGCGTAGCCAGGGGGGGGGGGGGGAATAAGGCCCAGCAAGCGCACACACGTTTAAATTACGTATTCCCGATGTCGAAATGTCGAAAATAGGTCGAGGAAAAATTACAGCAAAAAATAGCGTTTAAAAGAGATCAAACATACATTGTGTTGTCGACGCCGTTCGATTTTGGTCAGGGAGGCGGCTATCTTCGACTGTTAATGTTGGTCGCCCTCAGGAGGTCTATGATCCGTCAATACATCGCCGATTTTCCGCTTATGGCTTTGGCGGTCTAAGAGACCCCCCCCCCCCCAGCCAGCCAAGAAGAAACACGCGATGGAGCATCGAGAAATTTTTTCAGCTTAGTTAATAGTCAGTTGAACGTCGAATAAACAGTGCAGGGGAGACAGAATTTACAGGGTCCTTTCTCACGACCTTTGACATGTCCACCCCAACCGTTTTCTCAGAAAACAGATGCTTTTTTTTTCTTTTTTGTGTGTGTATTCGTTCATGGTTCGCGTGGCTCGTACTTCGCAGTTTTTTATGCAAGGGCAGAACTCGCTCCAGCGTGTAGTCAATGGCTGAGCTCAGCTGCGCTACACAGAACAGTAAAATTTCCATAGTTTTAACTATAAAAGTGGATATTTTTCAAGTATCTCTTGGAATATTTTTCAAGTTCAATGCTAACACGATTTATCGTTAGCTTGGCATATTAATAAGTTTGTCTGGCTCTCTTTAAATTGTGTTGGCCGGTGATGTTATTAAAGTTTATCGGGGTAACTACAAATTTTAATTCCAGCCATCAAAATTTTAGAGGTGAGTTAAGTAATTATTTAACTAATAATTATGTGCTTTGTTTCTTTTATTCATTTTCTTTTTAATTGCTAATTATAAGTCTTCTTATTTGTATTATAGAGTGAAATATAAAGGTACAATTGGCATAAAATCAACTGTTTACCTTAAGCATATGAAATATTTTTTCTCATTATAAGCACAAATTTACTTAATGTAAACTTACTATAACAAAAGTCAACTTATTATTGCATTATGGCATAACTTACAATGAAACAGATTAAAGCACTTTATGCAAAGTTTTTTTTTTCTTTTTAAATTGTATACTAATATGTGTGCATTTAGTATGTAATTTAAACCTATTTGGAGTAGTGAAATTGAACAAATCAAAGAATTAAGAGAGATAAATAAAAAACTGTTTGTGTAATGAAGTAGACAAAATTTTTCTCGTGGGAGGGTGAGAGGGGGGGGGGGATTTGTAGATAGAAAACTTCTTCATATTTTATTACAGGAAAACTATAATAAACTATGGAGATAAAAAAGCAGGCTTATTCGTCTAATAGAAGTGGTTCCTTGACGATTTCGTCGAATCCTGACAGTTTATAAACGTAGTAATTATACCGGAATTCCAGACATTTAGAGAATATGTCAGTCACACACCATTTACATACGTCGTGAAAGCATGGAAATTCAAACTTCTTGTCGGGTGCACATGCCGTTTAAAAGGAAACACTCTATATTTCTAAATATAATACATTATACTACTAGTTGTTAGCTAATGAAAAGCAATTTTGAATTAAATGATTAGAAATAACAAGTTTTAAATTAACTTCTAATCGTTTAGATAAAGTTATAAAATTTATATTCATAAAAGTTTGAACATATACAAAAATATATTAAAGTTAAAATATAATCTTGATTTTTAATTTAACAGATAAGTAACTCGCACGAACAACTTATGTCACTAATTTACATTTTAAAGGGTTTCCATTTTTTCCCCCGGTACATTTTATTAATCGTTTTGGCTGTATTAGGTATTTTTAATAAAAGGGTGCAAAAAATTATTTAATCTACTCTTATAAACTATCTAAATATTTTCATATATTGGTTAAAAAGTAATCTTTTTTATATAAAATAAGTAAATTATATTTACTGTTAGTAAAATTGCATTTTAAACTGTATTCCTTACTTAACTAAATTTACTAATATTTTATTTAATTTTTAAGTTACTTTTTCACCATCTTTCACCAATATATGAAGATATTTAGATTGTTTATAACATTGAATTAAACAGCGTACCCACCCCCGCCTTTTATTAAATATACCTACAGTAAAAACAATTCATAAAATGTACCGGGGGGAAAAAGTAAACCCTTTAAAATGTAAAATAGAGACATAAGCTATTTATGCAAGTTACTGATCAATTAAATTCAAAAAATCAAGATTATATTTTTCTTTAATGTATTTTCTCTGTGTTCAAATTTTTATGAATGTATATTTTACAACTTCATCTAAACGACTAGAAGTTAATTTAAAACTTGTAATTTTTGCACATTTAATTAAAAATAACTTTTTATTAGCTAACAAACTAATATTAAAATGTATTATATAGAAATATAAAATGTTTCCTTTTTAAACAGCAAAAGTTCACAAGATCAGAACAGTTTGAATTTCCATTCCTTCACGACGTATGTAAATGGTATTTGTCTATTCTCTGAATGTCTGGAATTGCGGCATAATTACTACGTTTATAAATGGTCAGAATTCGACAAATTCTGCGAAGTCTTTAAAGAACGACTTCTATTAGACGAATATAAGCCGGTTTTCTCTGTCCTGTTGGAGCGATTCGACAAGGTATAACGTAAAATCAACCACTATGAGCTGAATTTTATAAACGAATTCCGAGAATCTGTCTCCCTTCGCCGTTATAGCGACGAGTGTTCGACCAATATCGGGGATTTTCTCTTCCTGGCGGTCACCCTTTTCCATTCTTACGCCGTAGTTAAGCGAGATTGTTATCTCTCACGGTCACCCCTCGCGGGTAATACGCCGTCGAGAAGTTCAGCGCTCGACGGGCAAACAGGTGGACATATCCAAGGATTTTTAACGTCGATGATTACGTCGACGTTAATTCGATGTATCGTGGCTGGCTGGGAGGGAATCACAACCTCCTCCCCCCCCCCCCCCCCCCATGAGGAACCCTATCTTGAGCGCAGTGCTAGCGATAAAATAATGATCAATGACATTTTTTCTCTTTTTTCCACTCTTCTGATTGGCTTGTTCTGGACCAATTACGTTCTTTTAGAGTGACGTAATAGTAACGTAATTTATAGAAGAAATGCTGCGGCGTTTACAATGTTTTTAAAGTTTTTCAGCCGATTTTCAACGAATAATCTTAAACATTATTTAGTAATAATTGTCTCAAAAGATGGCGCCACCACCTATCACGTACTTTTTAGAGGTGCACGGAGCACAGGGTAAACAAATCAGAATGCAAGCCTACCCCGTTGAAGAGTGGTTTGATTCAATGCTATGGATGGATTCATAAACCAACTGATGTCTCCTCAATAAGTAGTGTTAAAAAAAAAAAAAAAAAAAAAAAAAAAAGTGTTTTACGTCTACATTTTTTAACTATAATTAAATTTTAATGAATGTTTTAATATATATTTTTTGATGGGCTAAAGTCCTTAAAATATAGCAAGAATGCACTATCCTCGATTAACCACACCCCTGTCTTCCAGTGAGCGTCCATTGTTCTCAGGCCCGGACTGGCCAGGTCGGCGATCTCCGAGGTCCCCCAGCGACGCCTCCCGTAAATGGATATACTACTTTATTATTAGTAATTTGATATACATCAGAGTAATGTACCAAAGTAGTTTGATTATTTATTTCTTTGTAATCCTATCCTTTAACACAGTGGCTTTGCAAAGGACCCCAGAGACCACGCGAGGGATCCCCTGAAGAATCAGAATCCCCCCCCCCCCCCACACACACACACAGCTTTCTAAAAATAGTTAAACATGGTTTTTAGGCAAGTAAACCCACTTTTCAAATATTACATATCCTAATATTCTATTCCCTCCAAATTCATCAGTAAGGAGCCCCTTTTCAATAGCCGAGGACCTCCTTAGGAGCCAGTCTGGGCCTGATTGGTCTTAAAATACTGAATATCAACCAAAACTAGTCTGACTGCGGCGTTTCTTCCATAAATTACGGAAGGCAGTGTGCGAGCACGGAAACATAACGTATGGCGAGTTGGCGCCTTTTTTTTTTTTTTTTTTTTTTTTTAAGGCAGTTTGTAATGAGCAGAACAGCTGTTTTTTCTTTTGCCGCAGAATTGTACGATAAAGCACTTTTGTAGCAGCATAGTGCAGGTTTTAAGTTTTGGCGCGGTATGATGCAGACTTCCACCCCTGTAATTTCAACCCACGAAGCTGTAAAAGGCATAGTGCATGCTTTAATTGACGAAAGATGGTGCCACATGGTGCTTGAACAAAAACAAAGAGTCAAAGAAGACTGGATGGCAGAAGAAGCAATAACTATGGCTGCAGATAGTGGCCGACAAACGCTTTTATGCAATTTTGTAAGCATACAGGTTTTCCAGGTAGCTGCTTTTATCATTAAGTATTTTAGATTCAGGGTGTCTACTAAATTTCTAAAAATCAATTTCCTGACATTTTCCAGATTTTTTTGAAGATTTTAGAAAATACTTCCGGATTGCAGATGCATTTTGCTTCGAGAAATCCGTCAACAGCACCCCTCTTTTTTTTTTATAAAGATATTTTGTTACAACTTAAATGAAATAAATTTTCGACGGTAATATAATTATTGATGTGCACTTGAGTTAAATTTAAAACAAATTACTCAGGGTTTCAGTTAGGATATTAGTTGGTTCAGATTTAACCAATATTGACCAAAACTACTTGTAAAATAATAAAAAGCTTTGTAAAATAACACCATACAGGTTACTGCTACTTGTGCTACAGGTGGTACTTATGTAATATATCAAGAAAAATTTCAATATTTTATCACTGGTCATAGACAGATAGCTTTCTAACTCTTCCATTACAAGAAGCATCCCATCACAGAATGTACAAACAGGTATGAGCATTGTATACCTCACAATCATTCTGATTCATTCATTCTACCAAAACATAATCAGTGGGGGAGAATTCCCAAGAAATTTTTATATGGAGGAAAATTTATTCCTCTGGAGAATTTTCCTGACCTATTTTTCCATTTTCCAGTTTTTTTTTAGACTTTCCTGACCTTCTCCCCATTTTCTAGACTTATCTGAAGAGTAAAATTATCCTGGGATGCTATACTTCTGTAAAGGAAAATAATTTACCTTGAAAAATAATAGCTTAAAAAGATAATAGATAGATGAAAATATTTTTAAATTCATACTTTTTTTGTTCAATTTTCTTTTTTTCAGCTGAACACATTTCTAGAACATTTTTTAGGTCTTTTATTTCCAATATCAATCTATCCCTGTAAAGAGATTGCAGAAATAAAAGGAAAACAACATATAACCCAAATTTATTTTAGGATAAATTACTTAATTATTCTGTTTAACATTGTTTCCTTTGAAAGCTCAGAATGCATGTCATAATGTACGCAGTAATGGCAAATGCGCATCATAGGTTCGCTATCATTAGGCTAGGTTTCTGAGAATTGCCGGTTTTTGAATGTGTTGAAATCTTTTTTTAGTCAACAGCATAAGCGAAGAAAAAAAATGTAGAAAAAAAAATGAAGGGAAAATTCTTTTTTTCACTCTATGCTTATTGTCCCACAAAAAATACTTGATAAGAAAAAAATCATGTTTTAAAAGCATATATAGTGTTTAGAGCTATTCAGAAATATAGGAGGAGTGTTTTGGTACATTATCGATTTTATTATTGTTGTTTGATTTATATCAGCTCTAAACTATGTTTACTTAAATCAATGGGAACATCTGCCTCATTCTGAATGCATATCATTTACCAAAAAGGGTAAAGAGGCAGGATGATTTGACCATAGTTTGGAAGGCCTTTGATACCTTATTTACACATATCTATTAAAAAACTTTGTAGAGGAAAAAAAATTCTAAAACCATTGTCTTTTTGTTAATTGTTTTTATTTTACTATTTTTAACTCTACACTTGCTTTTAAAGCAATGAAGTATATTGTTTGGATTTGTTTATTCTGGGAAAGATCAGTTTACTAGATCAGTATCACTGTACAACATGCTTTCTGATATGAAAAGAGAACAGTGTTCTGATGAAAATGGGAAAGTCATATATTAGTATGTAAATTTTGGTTTTATTTACTTTTTTTTAAAGCCTGTGACAGCACAAATTTGGTGCAGAATTTGTTTAAAATTATACTTTTTGTATCAGGATGTATCAAAAGATTACATTTGGCACAATTTGGCATAGCACCATATAAAAATTGCCATAGCACCCCTGTATTATAATTTAATCTAAATGTAGGTCTACATATTTTACAGAATCTCTATTAACCCTTTCTAAGGTAAATTTATGTGCAGACAGTCGAAAGTACTTGGTAATTTTCTGCCTTATTTTTTAGGATTGATACATATATTTTTCCTCTACTTTAATATCTAACATGAAAATTAAAGAAACAAAGTTTTAAACAATCATACAAATTTTACAGGAAAATAAATTATTCAAAAATCGAAGCCAGAAAACTATTTGCTACTTGTATATATAGAAATATATTATTAAGAGCGATGGTTCTTGCATTAATTTTTTTGAATAATTAAACAAAAAATATCAATCAAAGGAAAGTTTATAAGCCAAATATAATTTAGAATTTACATACATGGAAAAAATAGCAGGTAGCAAAAAATAAAACCAAAACGATTCATACTACAAGATAGGCAATGGGTTTTAAAAGTTTAAATTGTTTGCCTTTATTTAAAAGTAATTTATCCATAAACCAAAGAAATATCTGTTTTTCTTACCCATCCTCTTTTAAATCATCAATAATTCTATCTCTCTTATCTACAATGCTTTTCCACTCTTCTAACTCTTCCTCCATCTCTGTGCAAGCAGCTTTCAGGATAGAATATTTCTATAAATTAAATGTATGCAAGTATAAAACATCTATTAAAAATACATTAATCCTAACATTAAAATAAATTAATAAAAATAAAAAATAAATCACCTTTTCAAGTTTAATATTTTCCTTATTTTTTTGAGTGAGTTCATCTTTGAGAGATTTAATCTCAAGTGAAAGATGTGCATTTGTTGAATTTCCTTCTTGCTTTTCTTTAATTAAATCCTAAATTACAAAAAAATATGATTCAAATACAGTAAGAAATACTACAAAAAGACACGATTAAAATATATTATAAAATAAGTATACATATGCAACACACGCACATACGCAGATTGACGAGGGGGGGTGACACATCTTACTTCAGCAAAAGTGGAAGTAAATTATTTCAAGTGAAGACAGCCATATAAACATGAGCCAAAAAAGTGTTTTTAAGATATGGTATGTTTTATTTTTAGCTTATTAAATCTCTTACCTAGTCATACCATATATTCTGACATAATTATAAACTAGTTAAATTCAAAAACTTGGTAATGAAAAGGAAACTAAATATTTCTTATTTCTTAAGAGCAGGCAATCGACCTTATAGGTATATGGTTTTGAAAATTGCCTGCCCTCCTACTAATACCTTCGAGAATTTACGAATGTTTAAATTTTTTTGCAATAACCAGAGCTGGCAGTACACATGTTCAGGTTAGCTCTTTTTAGTTACAAGTTTATATATACAGTAGAAGATCTTTATAATGCAAACCTCGAAACGCAAGGTTTTGCATTATATAGAATTTTGCGTTATATGGATCATTCACTTATAACATTGAACTTCCCTAGTAAACATATTAAAATATAGCTGGAACACATAAATATAATGCTTAAAACTTTTTTTAAATACAAATACTACTTTAAAAAACAAAAAAATGGAATTTATTTATTTACAGAAAAAATAAATAAATTGAAATTACCAAAAGCATTAAAGTTTATTTGTTAAACAATATATTACTTTTGATTTGTTTTAGAATTTGCAATCTCTCAACAAATAACTTTTCTTGTAGCCTTTGAACAGGTAATAATTTTACTTTGGTTATACAGTCTTGTGTTTCTAGGAATTTAAAATATTGATCTCTTATGGAAATTTCTTCAGATTCTGAAAGTTTTTCAATTTTCTCTCCAGCATTTGGTTCTGTTTCAGAATTGTTTTCCTCGTTTCGAAACAGAGGAAATTATTTCAGCACTGGTCAAATGATTAGCAATTTGTGACTTATCATCCATTACCAAATATTCAAAAATGTTTTCTTCATGCAGGTTTGCAAACCGAGTACATTTGTGCATACATTTTGTGCACAATGCATTAGTTCAGCAGTTCTCATTTTAACTAATGATGGCTTAAATCCAGTTCCAAAATTTAGTTTTAAAATAGTGTTGCATTGAGAAAACTCTCCCTCCCCTACTTCTCATAGACTGTTTAAAAGTATTTTACTGTCAATATTGAGACAAGCATATCGTCGGGCAGGGGCGTGTGCTCCCCCCAACTTTGTTTAGAAAACCGTTCATTTTAAAACCTTTCTTGCCAAAATTAAAGAAACATGGCTATTTTTATTTTAGAATATGCTATGTGTATTCCCTCACCCACACACATTAAAAACATTTTGGTGATGCTGCATATGATTTAGGAAGCCAAGTAACAGCATACGATTTAATATAGAACAAATCAATGTTTTTAATGTACAAAGAGAAATATAACTAAATAAATAAACGTCTGTTTGGGAAGTCAATGGTAGAGGAGGGAGAAAGAGAGTGGTTCTGTAGTGGAGGGAAAAAGGGAGAGGTTCCTTGTTTTTTTAAAGTAAACATTTCTTCCTCTTTGACCCAGTGGGCCAGCTGTTATGCTGATAATGCATAATGCATGCATGGGAGAATAATTGTTTATTTTAAGCTTGGCATGTTGTGGGATATATCTAATGTCTCAAAATTAATTTACTAGGAAAGCAATAAAAAACAGATTGTAGAAATTTCTTAATTGTGATTTTCTCTGTTTACATCCGCAGTGTTAATGCGGTTTATGGAGAATTGCAGCTTATAGAATTGCGGTATATCGATCTTCTACTGTATATATATCAGTTAAATATTATAAAATTTATTTATAAATGGGTAAATATTTAATGCAGTAAAAACAGGAAAGAGATAGAAATAACTATAAAAATATTGTATTATTGCTTTATTAGTCTTTTTAAAGAAATTGGGTTTTTCATTGGTGAATTTAATAAACTAAAAATAAAAAGCAAATCAGTTAACATATGAACCTATTACTTAGTGAACTAATGACAGGCAGTAAGATTCCCTAGCAACAGTTTTGGTCAACGTCTGAGTCCAGATCCACAGAAGCACTTGAAGGAGAGTTTGTTTACTAATTGAAATTGGTTTTTTTCCAGATGGCTTACACAATTTACCTCGAAGACACAGCCTTTCCAAAATGTAACTTATCCAAGATGGTAAAGATTGTGAAGGAGATCTCTTTATGTGATATTTGGAAGTTAGTGGGCAATCTGTTATATATTGAATGGGGAATGCTAATTCATTACACATGCAATATGGATTTGATACTTTGCCAATTTTCGAAAGATACGTATAGAATGGACCATGTGCTATGAAGAAAATAAATAGATATCTGTGTGATAAGCAAATTCCTTTTGAAACTTTGGGGAAAAAATTGTATGTAAGTCTTCCTGTGGAGATTGTGGACCATCTATTTTGCCATTCTGTAATCAAGTTGTTACGTAACCGTAATTTTAAGTGTGAGAGGGGAAGAAGAATTCTAAGCAGTGGAAAAGTCTGTGGTATTTAATGCTATTTGTCTGACCAATGAGTCAGCAAGCTCATTTCCAAGGATACCACAATGCGATTTGATCCAGTTAATTTTGATTGATTTACGTGAGTGATTTATTAAGATTTCTTCTTGATTTCTTCCTCTTTATTGAATTCTTTATTGTGGTATCCTTTCAAATTTTTTCAGCTGAGAGACTGTATGTATTACTGTTGATGAGAATGGTGTGTTTAAGAACCATTTTAATGAGTGTAAAATTGCCATAAGTTTTAGCTTGAAATATAGCGCTGTGCAAATTTAATTTTGCTTGCCATTTACATAATAAGTACAATTGTGTTTGTGGGAATGATAGAGAAGGAAGTGATTATTTTTTTATTAGTGATGAAGCTGGGTGCAGGGACCATCTGGAAGCTTTATGGTTGAAATCAGAAGGTAGATAAAGTGTGTCATTGATTACAGCTGGACAGTTTAAATGTGAAACCAAAGCAAAATTAGATTCTTTAGAGAGTGTCAAGTCTAACGGTACCTGTTAAAACCTCTAATGCTGAAGTGGGGGATTTTCCGTAAGCTCTTGAGATCATTAACAGTGAAGGACATCTAATTGATTGAATAAATTTCTTTAATGAATTAGATAATCTCGAGAACCAACAAGAGCTTGCATATGCGACTATTCGTTGAATTATTGTTAAGTACAGTACAAAGCCGAAAATCCGGAATGGACGGGACTACGGCGATTCCGGATTCTCGGATTTTCCGGAATATTGGTCATTTAAAAAAAAAAAAAAAAAAAAGGTAGCGGCTACGTCATGGATCACGGGGTCTCGCCGTGAACTATGTATTTTTATAACGTTTTTCGAAATAGCCGCGATCCGTAGGTTGTACTGTAGAAATTGTTCAATCGAATTCACTTTAAAAAAAAAAAAAGAAAAGAAAAGAAAAAAAAGGCGCCCTACTAATTGCCGCGTATATATTTGCTTGCCGCCCAATAACGTGAACGTAGTCACAACTTAAAATAAAATCTTCCAGTATCAAAGGATAAAAAGATATAACAGCAATTTTTATCGCCATCCCATGCACTAAAACACTGATTATGGGTGTGCAGACGTTCCCCCCCTTCACCGGAGTGACTGGAGCCGGTTTGTCTGTGACTGGAGCTTTCGCTTTCCAAACAAGTTGTTACATTCTTGTCTTCGTTGCACGTGCTTACTGATATTTTTATTTATGCGTTTTTTTAAACAAGGCTTCCAATGGTATTTACGCTAATGTATGTTTTTACTGCAGACTTGAATGATGTTATAAAGAGTTTAATTAATTTCTTTGCCTCCTTAGAAAGAATAACATTAAATTAAAAATAATATCTCTACCGATTATTAAAGCTTAAATGCTTTACGCTAACAGGAAAGTATCTCCACCCCCCTTTTTGCGTTTCTGTTTGGAAATAACAGTTAAATCTTTGGAATGCAAAGAAGGAAAGTTAGGTCACGAGTCAGATTTTACCCTGAGGTTTTGGATATATATTGACGCTATTGTTATGATAACAAACTAGTCTAATGCTTGAGCATCCTGTAGTTTATTTATTTATCTATTTTTATTTTTTGAGGGAAGGGAAAAAACTGAAATCCAAAAAATGTCCGGTTTTTAGGTGTCCGGATTTTCGGCGCTCTACTGTACCATGTTTTTAATATTGCTGTTGATACCCCACCATTTATTGATGAAAATTTGAAAAGGTTCTGTGTTATATGTTCACGTAACTACGCTCACTATGTTCACGTAAAATGAACATCCGAATCCCAATAAAACCTAATCATAATATCTTTAAAAGAATACGTTCCGACAAAGACAAAATAAACCCCTTAGAAACAGCTGGCATCTATAAAATAAACTTTACTTATAAAGACTCTAACCTACCCGTCCACTACATTGGTGTAACAAAAAAGAAAATTAAAGATAGGATCAAAAAGCACTTTAGCGACATTAAATATAATAGACAAAGTACTGCCCTCTCCCGCCTTGCTTTAAAAGAAAATATTGATATTGATTTCAACAATGTTAAGAAAACAGCCAACTACAACAATCATAGTTACAGTTTAAAATGGGAAGTGTTAGAAATACTAACTCAAGGGGGTGCCGTCAATGATACGATGCATGTGCAGATTGATGATGCATGGTCTGAAGTGCTGAAGCTGGGAGCGAGCTCACCAGTTCTGCAGATGGCAGCGGCCTAGTGCTGCCGAAAGCACTAATGGTTTGTGTTTTTAACCTTTTAACAGAATTTTAAGGCTTTTAATTATATTTTTAACTCTGGAGTAATGGTTCATTGAGAATATGTCTTGATCCTCAGGATCTGAACAAAGCTATTAAACAAGAACGGGTTCCAATTCCTACCATTGAAGAAATTTTACCAAAACTGCGTAACAAATCAGTTTACTCTATGCTACACTTGAAAGATGGATTTTTTTCAAATTGCGTTAGATGAAAACAGTAGTAATTTTTTCACTTTCAGCACATCATTTGTATGCTATAAATTTTTGAGGCTTCCAATGGGTGTTTCTTGTGCCCCAGGAATTTTTCAGAAGCAAAATTTAGAGAACTTGGGGGATATACCAGTGGTGTTGATTTATTTTGATGACATCCTTATTGCTGCCAGCTCAGTGCAAGAGCATGACAAAATTTTAGACCAACTCATCAGTCGAGCAAAACAATTGAATATTAAATTTAATAAACAGAAATTTCAATACAGAGTGAGCGAAGTTAAATATTTGGAGCATTTATTTAGTGCATCAGGCATGCGACCTGATCCTGAGAGAATTAAAGCTATTACTGAGTTAAAAGATCCTCAACGTAAACTTGAATTGCAAAGGGTGTTGGGCATCAGGGTTCGTGATTTTTAAAAAAAAATAAAAAAAATCGGATTTTTTTTATTTAAATCAGATTTTTTTGATTTAAATGGGATTTTTTTAAAAGATGTTTTAAAAATTCCTAATATGAATTTATTTTGCATATTATAAAAGTAGTATGACATTTTAAACAATATATATAAAATATATTTTATGCTATTTTAGCTATTATTATAATAAGTGCATAGATAAACAAATTTTAATATGAAACAATTTCTTTCTCTTGATCATATATATTATCAAGTAATGCTCCACCTATTTCTACTTTATTTGGAGCAGTATACCCTGGCCTTAAAGCAGAAATCATCTTTTTAAATTGGGGATGATTAACCTGATGAAAAGCAGAATTGGTGTCATAAATATATCTTGCCACTTCCTCTTATTTGCTTTTGAGTTTTAGTGGTCTTTATGACATAATCATTCATGCTGTTCTTAAGAACACCAACATCATTTTCTATCTCACTAATTTTTCTTTTCATAGGTTTGGCTGCCTCAGATTTTGTACAAGTTAAATTGTTCTCAACTGTTTCTTGAGGTTGATCACTATTAATATCATTTCTGCCAGAGGCGAAACATTTATCTACATGTGCTTTCATTCTGGCTACTAATCCAACTTTTCCACAGTTCTTGCATTTGGTTTTAACACCTTTTCCAGAAACTGTCTTCTCTTAATGAAGAGAATTTGGTTTGGATGTACTTTAATGAAAGTACATCCAAATATTATCTTTCTTAATTCTTGCCATTATCCTTGTACTTTAGCAATAGCTCTCTAAACACGGAATCCTAAACAAGCGTGTTCTAAAATCTGAAATAATTCTAGTAATGCCAATTTTCCTGATCAAATTTCTTTTGTTCTCACACTGTCACACTCAAAAGTCACTCTTTCACCCCCCCCCCTTGAAGGATTCCCTAAACCACTGCAGTGCCATCTAATGCTATTAAGAAATTAATTTCATTTGTTAAATTGAGTGTTCAAGATTTTTATTTAGATTATCATCATCAATCTATCAATTTAAAATGCATTTTTGAAAAATGATTTTAATCATTGATTTTTTTTTTTAAATCCCTTTATTTAAATCGTGATTTTAATCATGATTTTAATCAAGCTGATTTAAATCAACGAACCCTGTTGGGCATGATTAATTATTTGAGGCAATTTGTGCCAAATTTTTTTGACAAGACTGCAGTGCTAAGAGAGCTTTTAAAAAATAAAGTAGAATGACAGTGGTTGCAGCTTCACTCTGCAGCTTTCGCAAAGATAAGAGTTAGTTTTCAGTTTTCGGCATAGTTATGGCACGGTTAGTTTTCGGCACAGATATACCAAAAGCCCAGTTTTGGGAATCTTTGATACTAGCAAACCTATCGCCATACAAGCAGACAGTTCTAAAGATGGGTTGGGGTGTTGCTTATTGCAAAATGGGCAGCTAATTGCATTTGCCTCTTGAAGTTTAACTAGTGCTGAAAAAAACTATGAACAGATTGAGAAAGAATTTCTCAGTATTTTGTTTGCTGCTCATAAATTTCATTATACCATTTATGGCAGAGAGGTTGAAGTACAGACTGACCATAAGCCTTTACTTTCAATAATAAACAAAAATATTTGCTAATGTTTTATCAAACAGGCTACAAAGGATAAAAATTAAGCTTCTAAAATATTACTTAAATATTTACCGGGAAAATTTATGTATATTGCATATTTGCTATCCGCTCATATATTCATATACACACTAGTGAAGATAATTTTGACATAACTAAGGTTGTTCATACACTAACAAAACAACTGCAAATGTCAGAAAGTAAGAAAAAGGAGTTTCAGACAGTTACTTTAAAAGATGAAGGGCTACAGATAGTGAAAGTGTATTGGGAAAATGGGTAACGAATCAACATTGAAAAAGTTCCTAAACAAGCTAGATCATTCTTTAAATTTAAAAATGAAATAAGTGTTGAATATGATTTAGTTTTATTTTTAATAATAGAGTTGTAGTACCAGTAGCTTTAAGGAAAAACATGTTAAGGTTATTGCATGAAGCTCACTGTGGGATAGGAAAAATCAAAGGCTAGAGCTCGACAGGTAATGTTTTGGTCAGGAATTAACAATGACACAGGTAATATGATTTCTAGATGTATTGTTTGTGACATATACAGACCACAGACAATTAAAGAACCTCTAATTTCTCAAACGATTCCTGAATTGCCATACGAAAAGGTTGGTACTGACATTTGTGAGTAGGGGGTGAAAGCTATCTTATAATTGGCTGTTATTTATCAAAGATGGTTAGACATAATACTTATAAGAAACAAAAGTGCAATGAAAGTCATAAACAAATTAAAATCAGTATTTGCAACACACGGTATTCCCAAAACCTTAATATGTGATAATGTTCCTTTTAATAGTTTGGCAGTGAAAAAATTTTCAAGGGACTGGGGGTTCGAAATAATAACTAGAAATCCTTGGTACTCTCAATCTAATGGGTTTAAAGAAAAAATGGTAGTGGTGGCCAAGAGCATATTTAGGAAAGCTGGAGTTGATAAATTGAGTGAGGCATTACTGGAATTTAGAAACAAACTGATTTCAGACATAAATTTATCCCCGAGTCAAATGCTGTTAAGCAGAAATTTAAGAACACGTTTGCCAATTATGCAAACCGAGTTAAAACCAATTGTTAGTAATACAGAAAAGCGAATATGTAAGCAAAGAAAGACCAAAAATTACTATGATAGACATGCACAAGAATGACCTGAATTTGCTCCAGGGGAAAAGGTAATGTTAAGGGAGGGAAATATATGGGAACCTGCTTAGTTGTTAAAAAACATTCAACACCAAGATCATATTGGGTTAAAAAATAAAAGAAATAGGGTGATTAGGTGGAACAAGTGCCATTTGAGGAAAACAAAGAATCAGAAGGATGTAGTGTTCTCAGATTATGATTATATTGGTACTGAATATCCTGAAAATATTAATACTGAAAGCACAGTGTTAAATAATGATCCTCACCCTCAAAATAATGATTCTACAACTTATAAAACCAGAAGTGGCTGTCTTGTGCGATTCCTATCCAAATATAATAATTATGTAATTCATTAATACTTCTCTTGTAAAGAGGGGAAATGTTATATGTAAGTGGAAACAAGCTATAGCAAGTGAACTGAACTGAAAAGGACACACAGCGTGCACTTTGATTGCGGAGGCCGAGTATTGTAACTTGTTATTATGACTTGATAATTATTAATAAATCTCATTATGACTCATTGAGGAGTGACATAAAACAAGCCTGATGAATAAAATTGGGGAAAGTTGCAATTTCTGAATTAACTCTTAAAAAGCCTGACGAGAAAAATCCTGCAGACCAAAATAGGTTAAAAAAGCTTGAAACTCGAGCCAAAATCCTGAGACTTGGAAAGTCTGAACTTCGTAAGATAATTTTTGGAGATATTGCAAATTCTTTTTCTGCACAATTTTAAAGGACTTTCTGCAAATTGAAAAACGCTATTTGTAGGTTCCGAACTTTTTGCCTTTTATTAATTTTGATCGCGATAGTCAAAAGAAATAAATATTTTTTACAGGGGAAAATACTGTTTCTACTCTTAGTTTCTTGTATTCAGATTATCAGGTGTAGAAATTAGACTATTTACTCAGTGGTCCAAAAGAACGGGGACTCCAAAATTTCTGTAGACCATGCACATGTCAAACATTGGCCCAACAGCCCCTCTGCAGGGTCAAAGCCTGTGTTGTGTTGATTATTGAGCCCTAAGGCCATGAAGCTGTTTTCAGTAGTTGTGGATAAGTCTTAATTAATTAAACGCATTTTTAATTTTGTCAGAAGATAAATTTTATGCTATGCTCTCCCCTTAATAGAAGTAATTAAGTATTTATGGTACTAAATGTGTGTAAGCACTCTCCTAAGTGACAAATATTAACAATAATTTGGTTCAATATAATTTTAAAGGAATCTTCAATTTATGACATGTAGTAAATGGCGATTTGTTATAACCCTTCTGAGTGGACATTTTTTATATGTGTAAAATTTTTGAAGGAATGCTAATTTTTATTTTTTATAAACTAAAATATGCTACAATGGAAATTTTGTAAGAAAAATAGGAGTTTCTAGGTTTTTTTTTTTTAAATACAAAATTAAGTAATTTTGCTTAATAAATTCTCTACTGTTTTATTTTCCTAAGTATCTCTCCCTATGTTCCTTTTTTCCAAAAACATCCCAAGATACTTCAAGAAGATGCTTCGCCATCTTGTTTACACCCCCAGTGCATAAAGGCTGCTATATCATAGTGCAGGGGACACATGGAAAAGTAATCAACATTCCAGAGATCTGTGTCATCATAGGAGCAGATGAAAACAACAGTGCAAGAATACAGAGACCTGAATTAATTAAAATAATAATTATTCAGTACATCGTCATGAAAGGTGACGATACGATGACCTAAGTTCACCTCATGCATGGAAATAAGATTGTTTATGCAAAATGAGAGGTGAAACATTAAAAATTAAAAATATTACTGCACGAACTACTTTGCACATCGGAGGTGAGGTGTGATGCGGCGAGCTAACGTGCCGCAGAGAAAAGGTTTGGAGCGGGACTTTGAGGCATGCGATGAAAGCTGCCGGTATCTTGTTTTTTCCTCTCCCTCTCTCCTCTAATGTCTCACTTTGGGGCGAATAACATCTATGTTTCTCTTTCCTTCTTAAGATTTTTTTTCTATTTCTCTCCGGATCCGGTTATGTAAGTTTTAAATATTTATTTTATTTTATTTTCTGTCCACTCAGAATAATTTTTTTTACGGTTAACGATGTTTCTTTTAATATGAAAAGAAAAATTTTCAGCTCCCTAATATTAAGAGATTTAAGTGTTACACTTTAATTATACGAGATGATGTTATGTTGTGTTTTTTTTTTTTTTGTTATTGAGACATACCTCCTTTATTGTAAGATATAATGATAATGAATAAATTCTATTGGAGCTGATTTAATCGCCTGGTTATTGGAGTCAATCTCTCGGTCTATCAAGTTTTATTTCAGGATGTTGAAGTTTTAATTTTCTCTTAGGATGAATATCAAAATTTTCTTTTACAGGTTCGCGTTAATTAATTTCCTTTATTCTTCTAGATAACTGTTAACTTATCTGGTTATGTCTCAACACTAACATACTAACCACTTATGTTCATGACGGCCGTAATAAAAAGTTTCAGTATTTTAACAAATTAATCGTTTTCAAAAATAATTAATAAAAAATGCACCAAGATTTAAATAAGAAAAAAAAAAAAAAGTTGTAACACCTGCGCTGCCCAACCGTGCCTTCGAGACCATGGGCTCTGGGGTACGATGCATGTGCCTCGACCCGGTGGTCAGCCTGATGTGAAGCCCCGAGTGTTTGACCCCAAGCATGCTTGGTCCTCATCTTACCGACCCACTCAAGGAATGAAAGGCTGAGACCACCTCGCTCAGCCTGGAATTTGAACCCCCAGACCTGTGGGACGGCAGTTCAGTGTGCTATTACACCACTGGGATTCGGACCATATATAT
Source organism: Cheiracanthium punctorium (assembly GCA_038373885.1). Lineage (NCBI taxonomy): Eukaryota > Metazoa > Arthropoda > Arachnida > Araneae > Cheiracanthiidae > Cheiracanthium > Cheiracanthium punctorium. Next base: position 315,005 of record JAWZYV010011679.1, read on the forward strand.
GATTTAAATAAAAAATGCAAAACGACTGCTTACGATCGTGAAAATCTTTCTAATTTTGAAATTTTTAAAGGTTCTCTAATACAGATGAAATGTTTCCAGGAATGAGAATCTGTTCTATGTTCTACTGACTACAAGCATGATAGCCACTCAACTACGGTCGAACATGAAGAATGATTTTATGATTGAAGATTTGTGTGAATTTCATATAAAAAAGAAACACAATTACATTTTGCCGACCCAATATTCTCACTGTGTTTGTTATTTCACTTTCTTCATATAACATTATGCCTGCAGTGAGCAATATTTATATTACACATTTGCAGTATTTTAATTTATAATCTGATGAAAATTTAGACAAAAAAAAAATGTGATTTTGAATGTTTGACAATGTATAGGGAAGTCTAAAGACCTGATGTTTCAGATATTAAAAATGGTCAAATTCATGCCTGCACTGTTGAGGAGTTGAGGATGTTAGTTTTTAAAAAATAGGATGTTGTATTGGAAGACATACATCTACTGCATCTAATACTATACAAGGAAAATATTTTATTTCAGTTGAAAATAGTAGTGAGTGCAACAACAGATGCTTTATAGAATCACCATCAAACTGTACAAACCTCCAATTTATTTGCTTAAAAATTTGCTATTTTTTAATACTGCTAACTTTTGCAATTTTTATGCAAAAGAAATCAACTTTACATTTATTTTATGCAATTTTCAAATAATTGTCACTTAATAAATTTATATATGGTCCCTTAACTCATTAAAATAACACATTTTATTTAATATAAATTAAACTACTGAACATAAAAATTTGAAATTTTGCACAGCCATGTAATATTACTTTCTGCATCTTATTTCCATCGAAATTTGGCTAAGTCGTTGTTCATAATTTTTTTGAATATCAATTTAATAATCCATATAATTTTAATTAATATTTTATTAAGAATGATAATAATAGTAGATTGTGTTTAGGTCATTTCATTCTAATAGTACGAATAAAAATCAGCTTCTTATCAATAATTACATGAGATATGAATAAAAATATGAAAAAATATTTTAATATAAGGAGAGGGAGATTTTGAAAGCTTATAACTCACTTATTTTAAGTTCAAATTTATTGAAAATTGGTATCCAAGTTAAAATGAGCTAAATTTTTTTAATATGAAGTGAAATCTAGGGGGTTGCTATTGGGGGGAAAAAGTTAGTGCGAATTTTAATATGGAGATGGCCTCTTATGCAAATTTTATGCATGCAAACAAAAGTGTACATCAATCGTAAACGATTGGTATATGAAATTGCTGTAAGACGAGTGATGGCCAAATAAAGTACAAGTGGGTGGGGGGTTTTTCCGCAGCTGTAAATATCTTGTGTATCACAAAACATTTTTTAAAAAATTTCTTTTAAAAAATTTTCCCTTGAGATATAGGCGTTTGTTTAGTCTGTGAATGTGTAAAAATCATCAATTTAATTTTAGCCTCATTTTCTAAAAGCTGCAGAATTTTAATTTGAATTAGCAGGATGATTAGATAGGGCTTAATGGAAAGCTTAAAGAATGGACTTTTAAATGCAATTAATGAAATAGATTTAAGCTTGAATATAGTTTCTTGGACATCAAGTAGTCATTCACAAACTTATGTTTTTTGTTATTTCAGGTATTAAAAAACAAAGATACCAAAGATAGACTTTCAGTACCAAACCAATTTTTTTTCCTGTTACATTTACATATAATTATTATATGCAGAAAAAAAAAATGAGCTGTTACTGGTGTTCCTTTATAATGAAAAAAATTCTTAAACTTTCAAAAAACTGAGAAATGTGCTTTTTCAAAATGACATGGTACGAAGCACTTATACAATACTATTAAAACAAAACAAAAACTGTCCTGTTCCAGGAGACACACTTTTGAAGTAATACAAAAAGCACTCCTTGTCATTGAGACTAGGTTAACTTTTCACCCTCCAAAAATGTAAATTGAGACAAGTGATAAAAATCTTAAAATGACATGGTAAGAAGCTTTTATACTGTACTTTGAAACAAAAGAAAATTTGTCTTGTTATTTCAAAAGACAGACTAGATACACACTTTTGAAGATTCGATTTGTGTTTTGTGTTCGGGCAGATAATGAGATTTCCGTCATGTCCAAACGTGGCATAGTTTATGATCATTTGAGGGTTCTTGGGCTCGTGGACCTGGTCTAGCCTGCGGCTAGATTGAGTGGAATAAATCAACATGAAGAACAATAGTTTTATGCACAACCTCATTCAACTTGTGAGCAAAAGAAATTTAAATGCATGGTATCAAGGGCTTCAAGCAGTGAATTTTTTAAAAGTAATATAGCCTGAAAAAACAATATATGTAGACTAATTGATGGATGTAATGACAATTCTAAATGTGTATTTATTGGTTTCTTTGCAAATTAAGATCTTGAAAATATGGTGGCACACATAGGAAAGCCGATTAGGTAATTCCACAGCATTGTGAGTAATTATGTATGTCTGCAATAAGTTTGATTGATCATAACTAAACAAAAAATTGAGTTTGATAAATGGTTGTTCCCCCCCCCCCTTTTTTTTTCAATATGTTACATTGCATACAAAAAAAGAAAAACTGTTCATCTAACTCAATTTTTTGTGTAGTTATGACCAATCGAACTTACTTCCTTACTACCAGCATGACGTAAATGCTCAGAATATTGTGAAATCACCCAATTACCAAATAAAAGTTCTTGAAAATATGATGCCACTTGACTTATTGATAAGAGTCAATTATTAAAGTATACACCAGCAAACTGAACATCTAGTGCAATGTTTAAGACAATTGAAAATAAATGTGGAATATTTAAATTGAACTGATGGATTCCGATATGTGTTTTTCAATGTAAAGCTTGGTTGACATATAAATAGAATAGGCGTCATGAGCTACTAATGGCCAGTGGGCTGGATAATTGTACATTCCTGATTTAAAAGTTTTTAAAACATTTTTAATCAATTGATTTAATTCATGGTTAAAACCACGTTGATTGACTTGAATCATTGACACCCTGGGCTGAACAAAGGAAGAATTCAGAAAGATGCCAGGAAAATCACTCTCTCCCCCTCCCCCCTCCATAGAATTACCTCTTGCCTTTAAAAAAAAAAAAAAGAAAAAAAAAAAAAAAAGGAACATTGACAAATGAGTTTTTAATATCTGATAACAGTTTGAATGAGTATATCACACTCATGTTTCAAAAACAATGGGCATCCAACTCATAAGAATTAACTTTCAAATTTTTTTTTGGAATGCAGATATACATATAAAAATTTCCTAACTCAAGTTATATTGATTGATTAAATTTGACTTTTATACTTTCATCATCAGAAGTCATTAACATAGACTTATATTTATATTTTAGCACATATTTTATAATTTTACATACACACCATGTTCTGCTTAACAATTTCTTCATAGTGATCCTGACTCTTGGCAAATTTTTGAGTGACATCTTTTGAAATCTAAATGTCATAAAAAAAAAAAGAAAAAAAGAAATTAGTATTTTATAGCAACATTCAACAGTAAAAATTTTTCATATGCTTGTACTCTTCTATATTTTTAGAAGATTAAATTTTCAAAGCTTCCAGAAATTAAAAAATCTCATGTGGACAACACACGACTTCCTTGCATGTCTATTAAATAAAAAATATTTTTGGCGCACTTCTTCTAAACTCATTTTGTTTAAAAGAGATAAAATACTGCAGTAATACCAAGATTAGCGATTTCTATCCAAATATTTGAATATCGCCAAGCTGGGTTCAATTTGAAAGATTTGCTTCCGACACTTAATTTGGCGATATTTCACTAAAAGCCACCGAGATAGTTTGAGATTTGGGGATAGCCAAAGTACTCATTGACCACAGACTTTCACTAAATTGAATGTATCTATACACCTTAGTGTATTTAGTTTTTTGGGTTTTAAGTATTTTAGTTTTAAGTCATTTGGGTGACTAGTGACCCTGTCAATAAATTACCCAGTTGATTGCAATCAAAAAAAGAGATGCACAGTTAGATGTTACAATAGTTCTAAATACAAAATTTCAACATTCTACGGTTTAAAGTTTTAAAGTTATTATTTTTGGCGCTGAGTTTCGCAATATTTCAACAAAACTTGCGACAGTCGTCGACAAAGGGCGAGATTTTGAGCATGGACTGAACAATTACTGACTATTGCCATATTTGGAGATATTTTGAGAAACTCGTTAAGGACAATGACAAATGGTGATACTTTGGGCATGGACCAAATGACAGATATTTCAGTAAAACACGCCTAGGTCGAAAATGCACAGATTTTCGGCATGGACCAAACAATGATTGACTACAGATGTAATATATTGAAGATGTCCAAGACATTAATGTACTGGAATTCTTTTGGGTGGTCCTGTCAATAAATTCTCCAGTAGATTGGAACCAAAAATTGAGATGCACAACTAGATGTTACAACAATCTTATATATGAAGTTTCAACATTCTACGACTAACAGTTTTTGAGATTTGAAAGTTAAATACATACACACATACACCAAAAGTAGCCAAGCTTGGCGACTTTTGCCGTAATTCTTGAGAGAGGCACATGCCTGTGGTCGGATCATTACCTAACCATATGGTAGGATAGTATTGTGCTTGAAATGGATGAATTTCCTTAAAATTGCCATTGACCATAATGTGTTGGAAATCTTTTGAGAGTTCCTGTAGAAGAACTATAAACGATAAAGACACATTTTTTGATGGAGAAATTCATTTTGTAAACCTTAGCAGCATATATTACTTCTGAGTTGTTTGAAATAGCCTAATACCACTAAAATACTCTTTAATGAATTTCAGCTCATAGAGGGTAATGTATTAGAAATTTTTGGGCAGTCCTGTAGATGAACTATCCAGTCAATTAAAACTAAAGGGGAGGTGCACAACTAGATGTTAAAGCAACCCTAAATAGAAAGTTTTAACATTCAACGACCAATATTTTTTGAGATATGAGAGTTACATATGTATGTACGTATGTAGATGGCATGGAATACCATATGACAGGTCATATAAACCACCTGACAGGTCAAAATGAGTTGTACATGCATTTATATGAACGTGCATGTTAGCGTACGATGAGATGAATCGCAAAAATTGTTGAAAGTAAATTTAGGGGTAGTCAAAATCGGTTTTTCGTCGAAATCTGGGACCCGAAAATCTCCCGAGGATCACATTACTTCCTTATACCGAGTAATTTCATAAATAATGATATACTTTCCAACTTAATGAAATAAGGAAAGAAAATAGGGAAGACCTATGGATTACAATACACTTTTAATATATAGCACTTGGCGTATTTAAAGTCTGAAAGTGTTTCAGATTTTTAACTTTTTTTGTGTTCTTTCCGTTTTTTGATAAAGGTTAATATATTTAGAAGCTCTGCAGAATTAATATAGGATGAAAGTAATTAGTACCTTTTTGTAAGTTTTTATTTTATCATTCTTGGATGTTCCACTGACCCTAGGGCTGCTCCTGTTTGTAACCATTTTAATTTTAAATTTCCGTTAAGAATCAGAGATTTCAGTACCAAGGAAGCCAGTGAGAAACAGGATTCTCTCTGAACAAGATTTAGGATGGCAAACCATTTGATCGTCGGAGGCAGCTAGTGTATAAATAATTGAATGTTTTATATTTATCATATAAAATAACTGAAGTAGTCTACTCAGTTTGCCTATTAGATTTAAGGTGTCATTTCTTGACTGTTCAATGGAGTGGAGCAAAAACGGTCATTTTTTTAACCCTTTAAATGTCGCACTAGGATTCGGGAATAAAAGATACTATTGATTCATCAAAATTACGTTAGAATACACTCATAATGACTATAAAACAAAAAAATTTCCGAAAAAAAAAATCCTTCCCTGATTTCTTGGATGTTCCATTTTTGGAACATAGGTATATAATGCTATCTTTCTTCTTTATTTGCTTCATGTAAACAACATAACACTGTATGATAAATCTAAAATTTTATGCAGTAATAAAGGTTTACTTGATAGTTTGGTGTCAAAGGACTAAAGCAAAACTCGATTAAGAAAAAAAAAATGCACTTTGAAATTAGTATAACATTTTATAAGAAATGCAATTCAAAAATGTCAAAAGAATAATAAAAACAATTTCAGGCTTGCATACTTTTGAGTAATAATACAGATAATAAAAATAAATGCAATTCTAAAAATGTAAAATACCTTATCAAGAAAAAATAAAACATTTTATTTTTTAGAGGGTGCTTAGGATTTCAACTAGTAATATAAAAATTTTAAAATGTACTGAAACACTAATTTTTTTAAATCATTTTATAAGCAGTATTTCTCGTTGTCTATGATATGGTGGGGAAGTTAAGTGTACATGGAACCTTTTGTTGTATTCAAAACACATGTTTATAGGTTTTTTTTTTTTTTTTTTCCATACTCAAAAATGCCCTTATCATGTAGCTGCATAATGTGCATATGAATTTTTTGCAGACTTTTACCGATGGGCACGGGGTGCAGGTATAATGTTGATTTTAGGCTTCATCTAAAACAAATTTAAATTAATTTCTCTTCTAAAATTCTATTGCCCAAGATGTCTCCAGGTGTAATCAGCTCAGAACTACAATCATTTATTTAATCAGAAATGCACCAGTTTTCATCAAGGGGCAATTGACAAATATCTGTAATTGACTTATTTCAATCGTTCGATAAAGAATTTTTTTAAAAATCAACATTGTCTATAGCTAGAAATTTCTTAGACAGCACCATCTACATTGTTGCTACATATATTTTTAAAAATTTTTACTGAAATGGTCTCCAAAAAATGCAGAGCATAGAAAGCAATCAAGCATGTAACTTCATGTCACTCCCTCCCACGTTTCCTCTATGTAAAAAGGACTTAAAATAAATAAATAAATCTGAAGAACACATGTTCATTGCTAACAGAAGAAACAAGCGGTTTTCTGAGCTCAAATCAAAATAATGCAGCACTAACTAACCAGTTAAAAAGGTGAGAGATAAGACAACTTCTTCCCCCCCCCCCCCAAAAAAAAAAAATTCCTGCCTACGCTACTGCTATCAGGATTAAACCGAAGTCGCTTTTTTCGCAAAATGCTACAGAAAATCTCTGAAACGCAAAAGAAACAGAAGCTAATTTCACTAAAATGTGTACACAAATTCTTACTTCTTGCAAATTTTTTCACTTCTCTCCTAACTTCCTGTGCACTATTCGGAAACACAGTAGACATCCACAATTATCCCAGTAAAATTCAGAGTTCTAACCATAAGTATTTTGAGTAAAAATAAATTTAATTGTCTTAAAATTGTATTCATTATACATTTTTAGAAAGTGAATATATCAACCTTTCAAGTATATTAGGCAAGTTGGAGTGTATAGGCTGATTATTTTACCAACTATGCGAAAAATTCCAGAGCTGGGGCTCGAACCCAGGACTACCGCTTAACGTGCGGGTGCTCTACCACTGAGCTACTCTGGGACGATTCCCAGATGAAATTTCTCGCTTTTGAACCGTTGGCATTTATCATCTTCCTCTGCAAACCACAGATGGAACAGATGAAACAATTAATTCGCGACAACTCCATTACGCCCCGGAAGTTTTATACATTTTTAGAAAGTGAATATATCAACCTTTCAAGTACATTAGGCAAGTTGGAGTGTATAGGCTGATTATTTTACCACTATGCAAAAATTCGCATAGTTGTAAATAATCAGCCTATACACTCCAACTTGCCTAATATACTTGAAAGGTTGATATATTCACTTTCTAAAAATGTATAAAACTTCCGCGGCGTAATGGAGTTGTCGCGAATTAATTGTTTCATCTGTTCCATCTGTGGTTTGCAGAGGAAGATGATAAATGCCAACGGTTCAAAAGCGAGAAATTTCATCTGGGAATCGTCCCAGAGTAGCTCAGTGGTAGAGCACCCGCACGTTAAGCGGTAGTCCTGGGTTCGAGCCCCAGCTCTGGAATTTTTCGCATAGTTGGTAAAATAATCAGCCTATACACTCCAACTTGCCTAATATACTTGAAAGGTTGATATATTCACTTTCTAAAAATGTATAAAACTTCCGCGGCGTAATGGAGTTGTCGCGAATTAATTGTTTCATCTGTCCCATCTGTGGTTTGCAGAGGAAGATGATAAATGCCAACGGTTCAAAAGCGAGAAATTTCATCTGGGAATCGTCCCAGAGTAGCTCAGTGGTAGAGCACCCGCACGTTAAGCGGTAGTCCTGGGTTCGAGCCCCAGCTCCGGAATTTTTCGCATAGTTGGTAAAATAATCAGCCTATACACTCCAACTTGCCTAATATACTTGTATTCATTATTTATAGTGTTAGTTCATTTGTTTGTTCAGTTTGTTCATTCATATCTTTTCAAGCTAATTAAAGATACTGTTATCAACTTTTTGGTGTAAACTGACATTTTAGCATTTTGCTAAAGCATTTTTCTCCATTTTCACTTTTTTTTTTTTCTTTTTTTTTGCTACACCCTATTACTAATTAATATGTACAGATAAGATTGAAAAAAAAAAAGATCATCAAATACTAAATATGTCAAAACTACAGTGATCTTAATTTTTTACGAAAACAAAATTCTAATATAAAACACTTATACCTCACAAGTGTAATGCATAGCTTTGAGTTGCTCTTCATGTTTAGCTTTTTCAATCTGAAATTTGATTAGAAATAAATATAAGATATAGGTTACACAGAAATGAAATTTTATGTTACTCATATATTTAGTTAATAATATAATTTCTTATACACAAAATTCCTTATAAATAAAAAAGTTCAAACAGAGTGAGCAAAATAGGTGTGCTGTCTCCCAAGTTTAGTTCCAAAATTACTGACTGACATCATAAAAGTAGAAAAAGACAAAATTAAATATTCAAATTAGCTTTTCTTTTTACTTGCTAATTATATTTCATTATTATCTCAAATATCATTATGTACACTTCTGGGGTTCATACTTGATTGTTGGATGTAGTTTCAGTTATCAGAAGTGCTGCATAGAGAAAATTGATCTATTGTTTTAATGTTTTGTAAAAAGCAACAGTAAGTAGATATAAAATAAAACACTAAAAAAAACTTTTATATTAATTTCTATACTTCTAAATTTTGCATTTATCGGTGAACAGTGCTGTAAATAGAAGATTTACTCAAGGCAAACCTTAATTTTGGCAACCCCATCTTTGGTACCATAATTAATTTTGGAGACCCCTCTCAGTACGGCACAGGGAAACATGCCCTGTTTGCCTATTTCAAAATTGAAAAAGAAACATTAACGGTCAATTATTATTTTACAACAGTTAATGCTAACATTTTATATAAATGTACAAATTTTCTTGTAAACTTTAAGTAGTACAGTAATTTTTCAAACACTAAGTTATGTGTTAAGTTTTAGAAGTAATACTAAATGTAATAAAATTTGAAATATCTTCTCAAGGACTAATTACTGAGGTGGCTAGTCTGAGCTGAGGGTACCCAAATTTTGGATGCATCTTAATGGTGTATTTCAAGAAAGTTACGTGATTTTGGACCATAAATCCAGAAAAATTAATCATGTTACGCACTTTAACATTAAAAAAATGTCTCTTGTTAAGCTTTATTAAACACTGAAATAATTGGTAAACCTCTATCAATAATGAAACTTAAAATTCTTAAAAATCAAAAATTTTGAAGACTGTCACTTGTCAAAAAATCTTGCTGAATAGTTCCATGTTTAAGATTTTTTTTTTTTTCTGAAAGTTTCATAAAGGGCGCAGTTTTTTAATTTTCTTCACCGTGTAGTGCATGTTATAAAGAATCATCCTGAATTTTTTTAGAGTTCCTGCAACAATTAGTTTAACTAAATGCACCAAAACCGTGATGCAGATTTTATTTACATACACCTTTATAGGAGAAAAAAAAAAAAAAAAAAAAGATACTCATTAAAAAAAAATTTTACATCTAAAAAGGTACAATTTGCATTTTTAAGAATGTAATAGAGGCTAAAAAAAACAGGACTTAGGTGCGAAATACTTTTTAGTGCTGTAAAAGTAACGACAAAATGAGTATCCGTATGTATTAGTTACTTAGATATTCGCTATTCGTTACCAAGTATTCGTTACTCGTTACTTTCGTTACTACTAATAGAATCGGTAATAGGGTGTTATATAGTGCCCCATAACAACACATCCGGGACAGTGTTGTTATGGGTATATGCCGCCCATACATAAACCCATAACCAAAAAGAATTTTTTTTAGCGAAGTTGTACAAAGTTGTATTTAGAGCTTATTTTCTCTGATTTACAGATTGTTTTTACACATTTATGGTTTTATAAAATGCTAAATTATCCGAATTACTGAGTGCACACAGAAATCTTCCAAAGACATATGCCATTCTTTTTTTTTTTCTCAACCCCCCCTTTTTTTAATTCTGAACGCTGGTTTAACCTGTTCATTCTTATCATAAAAAGTGTAAAGGAAAGCTTGTGACTCGTGTTTTTTCTGGGAGCGGGTTCTCGAATACTGAGATCCAGGGATTGGGCCACATATATAAAATTCACAGGGCAGGGGATCTCAGTATGATATCAACTACTTTGCGTCTCTAAAAGCATAATATCTTTTTTATTTGTGAGTTCTTATTTCATATCAAAAACTTTTTTTGCTGGACCATTTTTCGAAGTAAATTAAAAATTACCATATTTTAAATTAAAATTGTTTTATTCAATGAGAATTTCCTATTTTTAAGATATTTCCAGTTCTATTTCTGCACTTTTGGGATGAAAGGGGTTAGCCCCTTCTGTGGGTGCATATATGAGAGCATTCTTTAAACAAAAATTATCACTCCTTTCATACAGAAAGAATGATTGCACCGGGCTATGCGTATTCCATGAGTTCATGGAATAAAATGTACCATAAAATAGGGCAGATGGCCCCCTAAACGCTGACATTTTAGAAACATACTGAACTTCATTGAATTATTTTAATACCAGTGGCTTACGCAGGAGTGGGCATAGAAATCGCGGGTCGCTCACAATTTTTTATATATTTTTTAAACAATTACTTAAAAAATGTGTTTAGGTTTCCATGCTAAATATTTTTTTTAGTTCCAAATAATATTTTAAATAATAAAAATGTGTGAATTCGTTTACTTTATAAAAATATATTTTTTAAAAGGTGCATTTAAATAATTTGTTATTTATTACTCATATTTCGATTCTAGCTAAAAAAAAAAGAAAAAGTTAAGTTCGCAATCCTGCTTCGGAACCACCCTGAAAGAAAAAATTCTGATTGCACCACTATTTAGTACAAAAATGTTAGAAAGCCCGAAATTAGCACCCCTTACTAACATGCTTCTCTTATATGTATTGCTCCTCTACAATTATAAGAACACCTCCTTCCCCCCCCGCAAAAAAAAGTTCAACTGTGCATAAGAACATGCTATACACCGGATCCTATCCTCCCATTGTACGACCCATATCAATAGAGCAGCAGATAGTATATCCATCTCCATAACTTTAACGATACATACGGATTCTTCCAAACCTCATCAAAACGATACCATCCGGCTCGGCACAAACGAATTGCAACCAGAACATACTGCTACTCAAATACCGAAAATGACTTTTCCCTTCAAACAGCGAGAATCCATAATACTTCCGGTACCTAGTAACGGAACGGAACATACTATTACTCAAATACCGAAATTCATTTTCTCCCACCCGCAGTCTTGTATTCGAAGTTCGAACCTGGTCGATCCGAAATGCACACTCGAAAGTCATTTTCCCCCTTGAAACCGCGATCCGATATCCAGTAACTGCCAGTAACAAATAACAGAAGATATTAGTACTCGATTACTGGAACCTGTTTCCCCCCTAGTTCGCCTCGCCTGGCAGTCTGTATTCGAAGTTCGAAGCTACTCGATCCGAAACCTTCGGATCAAGTAACGATATCAACCGAAAAGTAACAATTTGTTACTTCGAGTCTGAGTGATTATCCGTATCTTAGTACCGAATACATGCGGTTTGCTTCAGCTCTAATACTTTTCAACAGGCGCAGAATTGCTTTTATCTGGTAAATTATTGCAGCCCTCATAATTCAATGCTGTTTGCCCGACACTCAAAATGGCGAATTCTAGTCTCTCTGTTGGCTTTTTTTTTTACCTATCTCCGTGCCTATCTCTGAGCATAGGCTAAGAGTAATCAAAAGCATCACTGGTGGGAGCTGCATCTTGAACAGTTCTGTCCAAAAAATTTTCCAGATATTTTTATACTTTTGGGGAGATTTTTGTTATTGCTATGTGAAGCTCAATGAGTGTGTTAAATGCAAACATTACAAAAAAGAAAAAGAAAGAACTGAATTTGTACTTAACTGGGAGTGCTGCAGTTCTACAGTCCCTATGTACGAGTTGTCACTAGTTGAATGAAATTGTCTGAATTTCTCAGATACATTCTTACAAATTTATAAGTTTATTGTAAATATAAGTAAAAGATAAATGTCAAAATACAGTAAAACCTGTCTAAAACAGACCCTGCATGAAACGGAAACCTGTCTTATTGGGAAAAAAAATTTAGTCCCAGCGGCGATTAATGTTTTTCAATGTACGTTAACCTGTATGAAACAGAAACTGCTTAACACGGAAACGAACTCCATATTTGTCTATTTTTAGAACAAAAAAAACCTGTCAAGATGGAACGTCCTATCTTTAGCACAGAAAATTGGCAAGTTGCCAACAAACAAGAATCCAAAATGAATCGCGTAATAGGGAGGAGAAATACAGTATGGGTTTTTTAGAGCATTTCTGTGTTCTGATGTTCATAGTGATTTGACAAAAAAACAACAACAACAAAAAAAGTGGTGAAATGGCTGACTTTTGTAAGAAACATGTTTTGAGTTTAGACTCAAAGGTGAAAGTAATTGATGCCAAGGAAAAAGAGCATTTAAGCGTAATGCAAATAACAAAGAAATTTAATATAGGAAAGACTCAAAATTACGACATAATGAAAAGAAAACATGAAATTAAAGAAGCCTGGCTTAAAGGAAATGGAGAAATGAAAAGAAAAATGCGCAAGACTGGAAATGAAGAAGTCAATGAAATGGTTTGGGAATGGTTTGTTGATGCCAGGTCCCGAAATTTACCCATATCTGGACCTATGGTACAAGCCCAAGCTAAACAAATTTCGGAAAGACTTGGGACAAAGATTTTCATGCTTCAAATGGATGGCTGGAAAGTTTTAGGAAAAGGCTTGCGATAAAATTCAAAGAAATTTGTGGTGAGGCTGCTGATGTTGATCCAGAAACTATGTATGACTGGGGAAAAAAAAATTGCTAAAATTAATTGAAGAACACGATTTGAAAGATATCGCAAATGGCGATGAAACGGGCTTATTTTTCCCGAGCAAAACTTTGTGCTTGAAAAACGAAAGCTGTGCAGGTGGAAAGAAATCTAAGGAACACCTAACTGCATTTCTGACCGGAGAAAAAGAAAAACCATTGGTCATCAGAAAAGCAGCCAAACCTCGCTGTTTTAAAAATCTTGAGCTGAAAAATCTCCCAATTGAGTGGAGGTTGAACAGAAAAGCTTGGATGACTGCAAAAATTATGGAAGAGTGGTTAATTGGTTTCAATTTTAAAATGAAAAAGCAGAAAAGGAATGTTTTATTATTTCTAGATAATGCAACCTGTCACCCGCATATAGAACTTTCAAATGTAAAACTGGCCTGGTTTCCAGCAAACACTACTAGTGTTACCCAGCCTATGATCAAGGCATAATTTGCAACATAAAGACAAACTACACAAGTTTAATGATGCAATCATCATTAGCAAACATGAAAAGTGTATCCAGTCCTTCAGAGTTAATTAAATCTATAAGTGTTCTTGATGCTGTATTGTGGCTTGTAAAAGCATGGTCAAAAGTCACTAGTGAAACTATAAGGCTCTGTTTCGTGAAAGCAAATTTTCCTGCGGAAAGTAGAGTCAATGAAAATGCATGCAATTCCGAAATTGAAGCTTTACAAGCAATGCTAGATGAAGGTGAAATTAAACTGAATGCCTTAGATTTTGTATTATTAGATGACAAATTAGCCACTGAAACACCATTTGGTGAGGTTGAAAAACTTACTTAACTTTTAAACGATACAATTAACGATAATAACAGCAGTGAGGAAGAAGAACAAGTTACCAAGACTCAAGATCTTGTAATTAACTCTTATCCGGAAGCAATGTGTTGCATAAGGAACTTATATGAATATTCTGTCTTTAAAGACGACGCAGAACTACTAAATATTGTCAATAATGCAAGAACTACTGTAGGAAATCGCATTGCGAATGCACCGTTAGTGCAAAAAACAATCTTTGATTATTTAAAAAAATAATTAAAATTATTATTTTCTTTTCTTTTGGAAATTATGCTCTGAAATTAATTTTCATTTATTTGATTAAAAACTATTTTCATTATGAGGGTTTTCCTGTTTTTAAAAGGTATGCGAAATTTGTTCTCCCTCTAATTTTTTTTTTTTTTTTCCCAATTTAAAAGTGAGTCCCCCTCTATGAGACTGAAACCTCTCTAAGACGGAAAATTTTGTCGGTCCCTTGACGTTCCATTTTATACAGGTTTCACTGTAGTTATTTAGATTATTTATGTACTTTAAACTCTAAACTATCTCATCTTACATCTTTATCATTGAATAATACTAAGAGAATAAAAAGTTACCAATACAAGCTGTTGAATTTTTTTTTTTTTTTTTTTTTTTAAACTCTGAAAGAAAATATGACACCCATTAATTGGGGTAAAACCTGTTTAATTTTGAAAAAGAGAAATTTTCTTCCCTTTGCAATATAAAAAACTGGGATTTCCCAAGTTCAGCTGAAATTTTATTGGATGCCATCATGCATTTTCATCCAGGATGAAAATACAAAAACAGATTGGACATTTCCTACCAATGGGGACTTTTCATTCTTTGGCGACTTAGCATGCACATAATCACAAATCATTTCCCATTATGATTGTGTTACACCTTGTAAGTCTACCACTGTGAAGTAGGGTGGCCCTTAACTATATGCAATTTTATTAAAGTTAAAATTTTGCTGCTCCCAACCCCTAATCCTTTCCCAATCAATAAAAAAGGGGGGCTCTGTAAAATTTAAGCTTAATAGGAGAATTTTAAGGTGACCCTCAAACGCCTTGCAGTTTGAACATAGTGTATGCAACAATTAACTCTGTTCAAAAACTGATCTGACAAACTGATCCCTGATCCGACAAACTTCTTATTTTCTTCGTATATAAATTGAGGTGGGCATATCCAGGCAACACCAGCAAATGTTTAAAAAAAATTCTGAATCACATTTCTCAATAGTTCGTTTAAAAAAATTCTGGAATATCATGAAAATTTTATTATTACTACATTATTATTATTTTTTACAGAAGCACACTTCTATAAGAGAAATGCATTTTTATTTAAAATAATGATTTATATAAATATAGCTAACTAAAATATAAACAAAGCATAATTTGAACGAACATTGAATTTTGCATTATTTTTCCAAAAGAGAGGATTTGGTGGCAGTTGTATAGTTTTTAAATGTTTAACAACGATCTGCAAAAGAAATTGTTTCTCAGTTTCATCTTTTGTGAGAATATTTGTTATTATAATTCTGATTAATTTTGACACCTCTTTCTGCAACGTCATTCACAACAACTAAATTCTGAATTTTTTCTATTCCACTTTTATAATTAGGATCAAATTTCCTCATTGAAGGATATTGCAGTGGAAATCAGTGCTAATAGAAAATCTTGTGAAGAAAGACTTTGTACCAAGCGTTACAAAAGACGAAAATACGTTGTTTATCAAAAAAAAAAAAAGCATTTCAATACAGAATGTATTTCTTCAACTGATTTATTCTTATTCCTCTTCTTCGTCTTTGCCTGCTTTTAGCATAGTTTGAGCCATATTTGTTCCAACTGATGTTGGAATATTCTCATTAAATGATAGAACCACAGTTTCAGGAGCTAAGTACCAGAGATAAATTTTTTTGGCAGTAGCCATAGAAATTTCTGGGTCAATATCCTGATAGTATATCAGTTGACGCAAGAATATAGGAAATCATGATAAGGTGCTTTAATTGTGTCTGATGACAGAAACCAAGTTCGAAAATCCACTCTAGCAAGGAAAATGCAGATTCTTTCAAAAGAGTTTTTCCTCCTTGTCAGATAACTGAAATTGATTTTGAAACATCTAAAATGCATGAATTGCTTTTTGACATCCACATAGCATGACTTACAGGTCCTGGTGTACGAAACAATATTTCATTCTTCGGAATGCCGCCAAGAAAGATTGTTGTTAGCTCCAATAATTCTCGATAATCATCTCATTGTTGTTTCTGCTTGAATATGTTGAAGAAATTCAAGAATGGTAGAGCAGACATCATGAGGTATATCATTCCTACCAGTTATGTGAAAGTTTTTGTCCACTTTTGGTCCAGGTTAGTTTAAATCTTTTAAAAAGTGCCATGTCTGGACCAGATGTTGAACCGAAGAGTGAGTCAAAACAGCTCTTCAAAACTAATTCAAAAATGTTATGAGGTATAATAAGTCACGATTGAAAAGCTTTTCTAGGTTTATAAAGACACTATTCATTTGACCTGTGTTGCTTTCTATTGTATGACAGCAAAATGCATGAATTTTGTCTGTTACACCCCTCCCCCCCCCCTTTTCAACTGCTTGATAAACAGCCATTACCTGGCCTTCTCCAGAAGAAGCTGATATTTCAGGAACTCTCAGTATTATTCTAGCCCTGAAAAGTTACAATTATTGCAAGTCTATCGACCTTTTCAATACCTGCAAGTGTTGTAGGGTGCCTACCACAGCACAGCCACAGAAATAGTTGCTTTAGTAGCCTTCAAGGCACAAAATAGTAGCCTGATAGTAGCCTTCAGGTTACAAAATAGTAGCTTTTATGGTAAAAATAGTATTCTTTTAAACAATCTAAACAGACTGAAATCTTCTAAACAAAGTTTTAAAAATGTTAAAAACACATTTTTGTTTTCTGAAAGAAGTTTATATAATATTTGGGAAAATTAAATTCATTATGTATTACTCTAGCATATGTTGCTTGCAGCTTAGTTCCATTTCCTTAGATGCAAAAGTTCATAGAACATTATAAAGTAGACAGTTTTAATGTCTTTTCAAGTATTTTTAGTTAAACATAAAATGCAAAACACAGTAGAAGCTCTCAAAACTACATATACCAGAATCAACAAGCATGCGGATTATAGAATTTTAGATCATGGAATTGTTAACATAAATTTTTATTGAATAATATGAATTAAAAAATAAATACTCAAAATAAAAACTTGACTCTTTTTAAAATTAAAAAAAAATCTTTTTAAAAATGGAAAAATATGCATTGTTTAAAAGCAGGCAGCAGGTGTATTAATTTCCCTGAAGCATACATTACCAATAATAAAAGTCAATAGTGTTACTACAATTAAGTTTTGCATTTTGTTGGATGTAAATCGGTTAACTAGAACGCAAGATAGGAACATTTAATATTCACATAGGATACCATCAAAATTGGGGGTTTCTTGTTATATATTGGCGATATCGCTTGGCTGGGTTAAGTTTTGGGGGCTTATTTTTTGCACCAATTTTGTCAATATTTTGCCAAAAACTCACCAAGACTGGCGATGTCTGATATGACTTAAAAAAAGACCTGCAATGTTTACTTAGCCGCTTAGCATAACACAAATGATGCAAGGAAAATGATAGAGAATTTACTAGACAGATTTTGCCAGATCTTTTGAGAAAACTCCACAAAAAGTATAAATACGTGAATAGGTCATCCCACTGTTTCAGTCTTGAATTGGCTTTTCTACCAAACGCTAGCTATTAAGAACATATCACTTCGCACAATTTTGATGCCAGAGGCACCGTTGCTTTGCCAAGCTGTATTTTAAAATTTGTTTATAAATTCAGTATTGTTGTATGCTGTGGAGCAGTCAACGGTTCGGCTTGATTTTTCTGATATTTTAGCAAATGGACCAATCATGTAGAACGACAGTTCTACGAGTGACGAAGCCAGCCCCAACCAACCAACCGTAAAACTTTGAGGCACTTATATTTACAGGTAACGTTTCTATTTTTAAAAGTTCTTTTATGGATCTCGGAATCCGCTTTAACAAATTTTTTACAATTAATATATGATTTTAATCAGTGCCAAATTCGATGAGTGACGTCGCCGGTTAAGCTAGGAAAACTCGTTTTTTTAAAATTTAATCCAGTTCAAAGAGGGAACTATTTAACCCGCGTAAGAAAATACGGAAAATGTTCTTGTTTCAGGACTGTAAACAAGGCAGGGAGTGTGAATACAGTGCTGCTGCTGGACGCGAAAAGAAAATATTTTTTAAGGATAAGTAGGCTCCGTGACAAGATTTGAACAAGTTAACTTATATCATAAACCAGTTTGGTCCTAGACAGCTACTACGTTTAGCTTCCGCTTTCTGACCAGATGACTTGAATTCTGTCCCCGACGTCGCACTTTTGCGAGATGAGCTTTGTGTTACTGTCGTTTTTGTTTTATTTCATTTTAAAAAAATAACAGATTATTATATACTTTACTTATTTTTTCTGTAATTATTTTGCTATAATTAATAATTAAAAATAGTTAAGACTTTGAATTAAAAAATAATTAATTTAAGTATTTTTTAGTAAAACTCCTTTCTAACTTTTTCTTTAAAGTACTTCGTTTCTCTATTATTTTGATAGCTATTTCTAATTAAATTAAGTCTTTATTTTTCTAATATTATTAACTCTATTTGGAAAATTCAATATGTAATTAATATTTCAATGAATTTTTTTTTTCTTCAAAAAGCTCACATAATTAATAATAATTATTACCATTTAGTATTCAAAGGAAAATAAATAGTAGTTTTACATACTAACTAGTTTTAATAATTATTCTTTTACTCTTCATGTATATATAAAAATTATTGAAATTATTGAATTATAATTTTAAGACCAATATTTTTTCCAAATCTTAAGTTTTCTCACTTTTATTTTGTATTCCTTTAAATACCAGATTTAAAATTTTGTTCAATACTTTTCAGATAGAAATTTGATTAATTAATCTAAATTTATATTAGATTAGTTCATCTAAATGTTCTCTAGAAAAATGAAATTATAAACTGATAAATAAAAACTTTTTAACAAAAAAATTAAACCGCCGAAAAACTCAAAAGCAAAAAATAATAAACCTTTTCTTAATTAACTTTAATAACTAAGTTCTTAAACTAATGTAAGTATACATAAGTAATTTTGAGTCGGTGCCAAACAACCAATGAACAAAGATCACTAAATTGCCTAAATCTCTATTATTAACAGGAGTAATTTATTGTTCACACACAGATTTTGAGTTGTGTATTACAAAGTAGACCTCTCTGCATTTCTGCGAAAGCTCGTTGATCGTGAGAGACGTGAGGAGAGCGCATTTTTTGGAATGTTAATGTTTATCGCCGCAGATTTCACGTTGCAATTTCAAGATTTGGTTATTTCTTTAAATTTAAGGTAATTTAGTGATCTTTGTTCATTGGTTGTTTGGCACCGACTCAAAGTAACTTAGGTATACTTACATTAGTTTAAGAACTTAGTTATTAAGGTTAATTAAGAAAAGGTTTATTATTTTTTCCTTTTGAGTTTTTCAGCGGTTTAATTTTTTTGTTAAAAAGTTTTTATTTTATAATTTTTTGTGGCTATAAACGCAAATTAACAGCTTAGTGACGTCAAATTGAGCAAGCGAATTCTATACATTCATCTGTACGTCACACAGTAGCTAGAATTAAAAAATAACTATTACGCATGCTCGAAAATTATAGAAATTTCGAATCTTTCAACAGTTCTGAAATTTCCAATTTGCAATATTTGACGCATTATCATACCTCCAAAAAAAAAAAAAAAAAACGTCGCCAAGTGGTACACATTTCTTTATGGTTGTAAGTCAAAACTACCACCGGCAGGGTATTTCACTCCCGCTGAACATCGCCCACGATGCCGCCAGAACCAACACTAAATGAACATCAAAATGTAAACAGCACCGGATACGGAACATAGACCAGTTCTTTTTAGCTGCATGAATTTTGAAAAAAAATTAACAAATTGAACTTCGGAAATTTTAATAACATTCAAATACTCTTTTACGAAATGGCAAACAAAAACAAAATGTGTGTGTGGGATTTACACATTCGCATGCGTTAACATGATTTATTCAAAATTAAAGCATCGACGCATATGTACGTAAATTCAGAACTACAAAAAATCTTAAAAGAATCGTTTTAACAAGCGAAAACAAAATGTACACATATGTACTGTGTACTGTGAACGAAGATGTATAGGTGGTTTGATGTGCAGTTTTAAACGGTGACGTAAAAACGTTGCCAATATCCCTTGCAATGGACGATATCGATACGATGCTATTTCAATCACGTGTCGGTGGAAAATACAAATTTGAACTAATCAGATTAAAACATGAAGTGTCAACTGAAACTACATTTTAAGTTGATTTGTTGGAGGTTACGTGTTGGCTGAAAAATGACGTCACACGGACACCGTCCATTTAAAAAAAATCAACTCTTCTGGTAATAGCATCTAACAAATATCGATTCAAGAGCTTATATGCCTCGTTAGAGCTTCTATTTTATTTTACGAAAACTATAAAATTTAAGGAATATTGAATTTTCACGAGGAAAAGGAAAAAGATCACTAAACGAGCTGGCAATTTTAAAAAAAAATAGCTATTTAAAAGTCATATTTTATGCGTGTTCATACATTACAATCAGTGAGTGAAAAATCAATCATCCCCTGTTTTCCTACCCTTAGGTTTGGAATTTGTTTCCCAAATCTATATGGGACCAACTTTGGGGTATACTCTTTCCAATAAAAAAAGAATTATCAAAATCGGATTACTCTGTAAAAAGTTATGCATGGTCATACATAAAAAATAAAATATACGCGTCGACTTGAGAACCTCCTCCGTTTTTCGTCGGTTAAAAAAACAAACGAACATATTATGAAGTTAGTTTTCTAAAAAGCGACATAAAACCAATTATAAACAATAATTTTTTGAGTAATTTTCTATTTCATTAATGATTATAGTCATTAATTAATTTAATCAACAATTTTGAGATGTATTATTAATGTGGTGTCTGCACCTACACTCTAAAACCCAACTCCATGTCCTTGGACTTAACAGTATACCGCGAGGCAATGAAGACCACTTGGAAATGCGCGCTGTTTTGTGAGCTTACCGCGATGTGTGGTAATATGTAACTAGAATGAAAACCGTGTGTATTTATGTTTATATAAAGATGTGTGATTCGGAATATAATTGCCTCTTTTCTTACTCCCTCATACTCAAACACCCGGAACCTCGTACACCTGGCGACGAAGACAAGAACGAAAGTAAGAACAATTTGGATATTGGGCAATGCCCGAAGATGGCTCAAGATAAAAAGTTTTAGTTTCGTTTATATCAGAAGTAATCAAATGGAGCAGAAATTCGAAGAAATATTAAAGCAGAATCAGGAACTGATTCAGGCCCTGAAAGAGAGAGAAAATCATTCTGCGCAGAAAGATTCTGTCCAGTTTGAGAAATTTTAACGAAGAATATGAAAATTTTGATTGTTTCTTCGAAAGATTCGAAAGTTATTTAGATGTACAAAATGTACCTGTAGATAAGAGATCTAAGGTTTTTATTTCCTCTCTAAGCCCGAAGTTATATCAATTACTTAAGAATTTGCTGGCTCCTAACATTCCTTCTGATCAAAGCTTAGAAAAATTAAAAGATGTGTTAAAACAACATTTGACCCCGAAACCATTGATTATTCCTTCCCGTCATAAGTTTTTGAACCGTAAACAAAACGAGGGGGAAAGTATAAGTAGTTATATCGCAGAGCTTAGATCGCTTGCAATTAACTGCGATTACGATACTAATATGCTGAATATTATGTTACGTGATGTTTTTGTAAGTGGATTACGCAATAAAACAATTCTGGATAGGCTATTTGAGGAGGATAATATTGATCTTGAAAAAAACCTTACAAATAGCAATAGCTATGGAAAAAGCATTTAAGGGGGCAAATGATGTAATGGGCCGTGGAATAAATGTTGTGCACATAGGAAAAAAGCAAATGAACAGGAAATCAAGCTCAGTACAGAAGCAAAAGACAGATTTATTTTGTTCCCGGTGCACAGGGACAAATCATACTAAAGACAGATGTAGATTTATTTCAAGTAAATGTAATTTTTGTTCTCGAATTGGCCATATCCAGAAGGCCTGTTTTGCAGCAAAAAAGGCGGGTGCGAAGCCGGTTAAACAAAAACAGGTTAACCCTTTAAGGCGCAGTGTTCCCTCTCTGGGATCACCAAACTCTGACATTTTGACTGTTGCCAGTCACGAAGAATAGATTGGATTTCTATAAAAATAGTTGCGGGTGACATAGCTCCACCAGAACCCTTTACTTTTTAGTAAGTCCTTTCCCGAAAAAAAAAAAAAAAAAATTGTCACTTATTTTTAACAGCACTGGCATTTGCTGGAAAATGGAAGAATGCGAAAACAGCTGGATCGATTGCCCAATGCTGAAACAAGGGCAGCCGTTGCCATCGCTCGACTTAACTACCAGCAAGATGGCGGACGATCGAAATGTTCATCGCGTTCCACAGATCTAGAGACCCTTTTTTAACGACAGCGACCCCCTTTTTAACGAACGCTGGCTGTGCGCGAGCACAGCCAGCTGCATCAAAAAAGGGTCTCTAGATCTGTGGCATGCGATGAACGTTTCGATCGTCCGCCATCTTGCTGGTAGTTAAGTCGAGCGATGGCAACGGCTGCCCTTTTTCAGCATTGGGAAAGTGTTGCGCCTCAAAGGGTTAAAGAGGTTGTTGAAAACGAAACTCCAGCAGTGGCGGCCGGTGGTTAAAAATGTTAGTGCAGCCGGAAACATAGGAGCCCCCCCCTCCCCCTTCCTCCAGACAGGAATGGAAAATCTTTGTTACTGAATTCAAACGCTGGCTGATTAAGCCCTCCCTGAGAAAAAAAAAAAAAAAAAAGGAAATTACATAAAAAATGTAAGAGATCCTAATTTACTTCCATAAAATGGACATAAATTTCAACTAGCCGCTCTTATCCTCAAAATTGCATTAATCTGTGTCCGATTCGAAGTTTCCTTTTATTTTCTTTTGTAATGATAACATGAGAAGAAAAGTAAAAAAGAGAAAACTTACTTATTTTTTATAAGTCAAATCAATCCTCCTTTCTTTTAAACTTGCGAATCGGTCAGTGATCTCCTCATAAAAAGGCGTTGTTTTAATAAGTTCATCAATTATTCCCCGTTCGATTGACAGCGTCGATAATGCTGTCAATCGTTCCTCGGACATGGAATTCCTCAAATAATTTTTAATTCTCTTTAGACAAGAGAATCCAAAATCATTAAAATAATTCAAAAATCCATTTGCATGTCGAATGGAAGTTTCATCCATATTTGGATCAGATAAAATGCTTTCGAAAATTTCTTTTAAGCCTTTCCATTCACCTGTTACCACTCTTAATATTTTACTATTAGAATGCCATCGAGTGCCAGTGCTAGTTGGTATTATCCGTGCAATTGTTGAATTTAGTAAGTATGTCCTCTTCGCAGAATGATGGAAAAATGAAGGAATTCCACTTAAGTTTGCAAAAAAAATTCGACAGTCAGATATTATTTACACTTTGTTTTAAAATTAAATTAAGTCTATGGCCGCAGCAGTAAACAAATAATGCTTGTAGAGCTTGCGATTTAATTTTGGTTTGCAAGCCAATCAAATGTCCACGCATGACACTTGCTCCATCGTAGCATTGAGCAATAAGTTTTGTGCGATATTCAAGAGGTCCTAAAACCGTTTCTAAAAGTTCAAAGAGAGCTTCTGCAGTACGAGATATACTAACATCAAAAACCCTAAAAATCTTTCAACTACCAATCCGTTTGAAGAAACATACCTCACAATAATAGAGTATTGTGATTTTTGGGAAATATCTGTGGTATCGTCTACTTCAACAGCAAAAAACGGAGATTCTGAAATTTCATTTTTTATAAATTCATGTATATGAGAATATAAACACTCAATCAATTCATTTTGTATAGTTTTTGATTCACCTTTAAAAACAGTTTTAATATTTAAATAATGCTGTTGTAATTCTATCGAAGCTTCAGATATCAATAATTTTAAAAGCTCTGTAAAATTTCCCCGGTTTAAAGAATCTTCTCGCTCGTCATGTCCTCTAAATGCCAGTTCTTGCTTAACTTAAAAACAATACTGCTTTGATGGGTAACTGCATGAAGCGTCTATTCAGGTTTACCTTCTTGTTAAATTCAGCAATATAAAGTCGAGAGTTTTCCTTTAATGCATCAGCAATTTGGGTCCCACTTCTTAACAACTCTTTAAATTTTAAGGAATTTTTTAAATGTTCGATTGAGCCTTCATGTGTTTTCCGTGCTCTTGTGATGGTGGTTAAACCATCATATCCAGTACCATTCCAAACGCTCTTTTTTATCCCAACGATTAAACACGGCCAACAAAACATTTTTTGTAAATAAAAACTGCCACATAGCCACGAGAATAATGAATACCAAGATGACTGGAAGCTACGACCATGCTGAGACGAACCTGCTGTTTTCTTATGAATGGACAATTTTGGTGTCGGTCTATCTTCTTTTAGTAGTTGTCGTTTATCATCTTCTTTCAATATGTTAAATGGAGTTTGAAGCAAGACACAAACTGGATCATAATGGGGCTGCATGTTTCAAAACGGTTAAATCATAAATTTCAATAATACAGTAACAAATAAATGTAAGAACTTTCAACCTTCCCAGACAAAAAAAAAAATTTCCTTCCGTTAGAATGGACAAGAACATATATTCTGTGTGTCGTACCCCCTCCCTCACTTTTCGTCAGAGCCAATCAGTTTGTCGAATTCCCAAATGCAGCCGGTGCAAGGAAATCTTTTATGAGCTGCATCTTAGCTGCGTTCGCCCAATACAGCCTATGCTGGAGAGATTGCTTACGTAGTCGTTGTCATGGCAGCGGTGCTGCCAATTTCTTTTCAGACCTCATGGCTGTACCAAAGATTTTCCCAATTGAATTGCGGGAAGATTAAAGCACTTATTTTCTGAATGAGCGATCCGACCACAATAGGTTTTTTTTTTTTTTTTTTAATTATTATTATTATTATTTTTTTTTTGAGATTTTTTTTAATTTACCGTAGGAATTCCATAATTCTAATCCGAATTTAGGAAAATTAGTAGATGCTGATAATTTTCGTTATGTTTTCTATATGTTTTTTTTTTTTCTTTTTCTTTTTTTTTTTTGAGATTTTTTTAATTTACCGTAGGAATTCCATAATTCTAATCTGAATTTAGGAAAATTAGTGATGCTTGGTGATAATTTCAAGTGCAGCCCGGCTGTACTTGCTGTATCCCACGAGCCACCACTGAACTCCAGTCCCGTTATTCGCTTTGAATTCAAGTGAAGGGACAATAAGCGAGGAAGAACCAAAATGACCGCCGATTATGATTAATTTGAAAATTGAGAATAAAAATTGCTCAATGGAATTAATTGCTCAATGGAGCATAAGGAATTTTAGGAAAATTTCTAATAAGAAAATTCAACATACTGAAATAGTTTTTAAAACGTATAAAGGTGACTCACTGGTACCTATGGGGTATGTCACCGTAAGTGTTGAATATAAAAATCAGATTTTGATTTTAAACTTATATATAGTAAAAGAGAATTTGGACACCATTCTCGGTCGCGAATGGCTTTATACAATCAATTTGGATTGGCATGCTATTAAAGCTGTCAGGGCTACAAATAAGTTGAATTGAAATGAACTTTTGGAAAAATATAAAGAAATTTTTGATAATACTCTAGGTGAAATAAACAACTACGAAGTCAAATTAGAGCTGAAACCTGACGTTAAAGCCATATTCTGCAGGGTTAGGTCAGTGCCATTTGCGTTAAAGGGTAGAGTTGAAACCGAAATTGACAGACTGGAAAAGGAGGGTATTATAGAACGGATCGAAAGCTCGGAATGGGCAACGCCGGTAGTTCCTGTAGTAAAGTCAGACGGCAGTCTACGGCTGTGTGCAGACTATTCGGTAACCTTGAACCCGAATTTAATTGTGCCACAGCACGCCTTGCCAAGATTACAGGAAATATTTTCAAGTTTAAATGGGGGAAAACAATTCTCAAAATTAGACTTTAAACATGCTTATCTTCAAAGAAAGTTAACCCCGAAAGTCAAAGACTGTTGACAATAAACACGCATAAGGGATTATATGTTTGTAAGAGACTTATGTATGGGTTAAACGGGGCCCCTGCAATTTGGCAGCGTTACATAGATGGATTATTCCAGGGTATGGAAGGCGTTAAAGTGTTTATGGACGATGCTAGAATAACTGGAAGCGATGAGATGTTACATTTTAAAGCGTTAGAGGAATTTTTTTAAAATGTAAGGAACATGGACTGAAACTTAATTTAAATAAAAGTCAGTTTTTCCAAAATGAAATAAATTTTCTAGGGCATAAAATTGACGCGAACGGACTCCATAAAACAGATGAGAAAGTTTCAGCAATTTTGAATGCTCGTGTACCAAAAGATGTACAGGAGGTAAAAAGTTTTTTGGGACTAGTGAATTTCTATGGCAAACTTTGTAAAGATTTAGCTACCATCGCACATCCTCTTAATAACCTGACAAAGAAAGACGTGAAATTTAAATGGTCGAAGGATTGACAGGTAGCCTTTGAGCAAATTAAAAAGGAAATATGCTCGCCAAAGATATTAGTTCATTATGATCCAAAACTCCCCTTAACTTTAGCAAGTGATGCATCACCAGTTGGTATCGGATGTGTGTTATCTCATCTTTACCCAGATGGATCTGAACGGCCAATAGCTTTCGCATTAAAAACTTTAACCAAAACAGAGCAAAAATATTCACAAATCGATAAGGAGGCTCTTTCATTAATCTGGGCAGTAAAAAAATTCTACTTGTACTTGAAAGGGAGAAGATTCACCTTAATAACTGACCATAAGCCTTTAGTAGCGGTATTCGGATCAAAGCAGGGATTACCAGTGTTGGCAGCTAAGCGACTTTTACATTACGCATTGATATTATAGTATTTTCAATTTGATATCGTATTTCGAAGTACTAATGATCATGGAAACACAGACTTCTTGTCCGATTACCAAAGACCTCGGAAGAATTGGACGTAAAAGATGACATAACAATCTTTCAAATGACCCAAATTGAAATGCTACCAGTCACTGCAAAGGAGTTGCGTCAGGAAACATGGAAAGATGATGAACTGGGCCCACTTTTAGAAGCCTTGCGTACAGTCCAGAATTTGCAAGGGAGAGAAGCCCAATATACCATCGAAGACGGATGTATCATGTATGGACACAGAGTTTGCATTCCAAAGAAGTACCAAAAGAAAGTTTTAGAAGAACTTCACCAAGGACACTTGGGTATGGTAAAAATGAAAGCAATAGCCAGATCGTTTGTGTTTTGGAATAATATCGATAAAGATATCGAGGAAGCTGTTAGAAATTGTACCGATTGTGCCAGGCACAAGGCCGACCCAGCAAAAGCTAAAGTCTACTATTGGGAATATCCTAGTAAACCATGGGAATGCATTCACATCGACTTTGCTGGGCCTATATTTGAATATATGTTTCTAGTAATTGTTGATGCGCACTCGAAGTGGCTAGAAGTATACCCGATGAAAGTGACTACAACTAAGAAAACAGTTGAGTGCCTCAGAGACTGTTTTGCAAGATTTGGACTGCCATTGGTTCTCGTTAGCGACAACGGCCCCAATTCTCTTCACACGAATTCCAGATGTTTATGCAAAGCAATGGTATAAAGCACAAAATAGCGCACCATTTAAGCCTTCAAGCAATGGTCAGGCCGAGCGCTATGTCTACACTTTGAAGCAATCACTGAGAGCAATGCAACAATATGACGGTAACATCCAACAGAAATTGAGCCCCTTCCTACTTCAATACAGAAAAGCACCGAATGCCACAACAAACTATAGCCCTGCTATGTTGTTCCTGAAGTGAGATATTCGAACTAGAATAGATTTGCTTTTGCCTGAACTACAGTCGAGAATTCAGGATAGAATTCGGAAGGGTGTCTTTGAATTTAAAGATAGGAAATTTGATGCCGGTGACCCTGTTGCTGTGAGAGACTACAGAACAGCCAACTCTAAGTGGAAATTTGGGAGAATTGTCAATAAGGATGGCAGAGCTCACAACAGAATTTCAAGGCCAATTCCGGGTAAAAAAGGAGCTATTTTAATCATAAAAAGGACCAAAAAGGAGCTGTTTTGTCTGAAAAGGGGACCAAAAAGGAACCAGTTCTGTTTGAAAAAAAGCTCATACACAAGAAGGAAATTATTTATAAACTGACACACATACAACTATATATATCTTAAAAAATTTAAATAACAGAAACACTTCAGTTTTTCTAACTAGAAACCAGACTAATTCATAGCAGTTATAATTTGTATACACATAAAATATCTGCTTGTATCAGGGATGAGATTGACAAAAAGGAAAAAGTCTGAAAGAATGTAGGAACAACATTTAAGCAATACAATTTTGAATTTCAAGTTCAATAAATATTGTAATTGCTTTTTTTTCCATCTACAAAACCATTTGATTCCTAAAGCTTTAGTTCTGGCACATTTACATTTTTCCATGAATCTTTCCTGAATCAAGAAACAACTTTCAAAAATGGGCCTGCATGATCAGCAATTCTTAGTAAGAAATTGTGCTCCATTAAAAATTCTGTATAAAGGGATTTAGCATTTGTAACAGAAATGTTGTATTGAAATCTCTTTCCTAAAAAAGATTCAACTTGTATTTATGAAATAAATTTGGAATACCCCATCACAATCATGTTTCTTTACCAAAACTAACACATTTAATTTGATTCATAAAAAAAAGAGCAAAGAGTTTGCAGAAATTAAATGTAATTCTTGAATTTTTATTAAACAAATCAAAAGTAAAGACTTTTGAGTTATGATAAGGCGACAAACACATTAAAGTGAAGCTTTTTGCCTTAAACAGTCCAGACAATGCAATATTTCATAAATTAACAGGGAAGAAGATGACAGCATATAACATCACATGTGAAAACATTTCATAGTCTAATAGATAAAAAGTTTGTAATAGAGTGACTTCTGAATGACTAGAATCCACAGCTAGCACCATGGTAAAGAGAAAAAAGGGACCATTTCTGCAAAAAAAGGACTTCTAAGGACCTTGAACAACAAAAGGGACTTCAAGGGAAAAAAAGGACCATTTGTGAGGCCTGGGATGGTGCTCTCCATTATACAGTCAACGTCAAGGGTACTATAGTGCGACAACACATGGATCAGATACGCCCAGTGGGACACAACGTGGAAGAAGGGGACTCATCACCCGACGCATATCGCGGATTTCCAACAACTACTACAGGGATCAAACAAGATACCTCCACCGATTCTGGAAGCCCTGGTTCTGAGATCCCGGCCAGTGAACCGGCTGTCCCATCTACGCCAGCAGCCTCATCGGTGGATGTGCCGAATCCGAGTTCCCCATTGTCAACCCCACCTCCTTCAACTCATTCAAGTGGTCCAACAGTACCTACAGATCAGAGTCCGGTACTTAGACGTTCTACAAGAATACGAAGGTCTCCCAAGAGACTGGATCTATAAAGGGGGAGGAGATGAGGTGTCTGCACTTACATTCTAAAACCCAACTCCATGTCCTTGGACTTAATGGTAAACCGCGAGGCAATGAAGACCACTTGGAAATGTGCACTGTTTTGTGAGCTAACCGCGATATGCGGTAAGATGCAACTAGAATGAAAACCGTGTGCATTTATGTTTATATAAAGATGTGTGATTCGTAATATAATTGCCTCTTTTCTCACTCCCTCATACTCAAACACCCGGAGCCTCGTACAATTAACTTAGTTAAAAACTTATAGTGTATCATAATATAGTTAAAAATTTAACTATAAATGTTTAAATGTAAATTCAGTTTAAATATTAGCTTTAAACTGAAAGCAAACATTGCATTAATAGGTTACATTGCATTAAAATAATAGAACGAGTAACTAGATTATCATTAATTAAGAACAAGATTATTAAATTAATAATTTTAACGAAACTAAACTGAATGCAAATTAATGAATCACAATGCATTAAAAACAATAGAACCAATAGTTATATATTGTTGTTGTTGTTCTAGAATTACGGCCGATTAGCTACATGTAGGCTCTAAGCCGAGAGGTGGGGTGCCCTCTGTGAGGGTCTTTCTAAGGGGTCCTAACCCGGATTTACGCTAAGTTTTGGAGGAAACCACGGAAAACTCCGAACGATTAGGTCGGCGGACGCAACCTGGTTTCGAACCAGTCACCTTCCGTCTCCCAGTTCAGAGCGCTATGCGCTCGGCCACTGATGGGGCCCAATAGTTATATAATTATAGTAAAAAAGTTAACTTACGTTTAGCATTAAACTGAATGCAAATTTATGAAATAAAATCAAAGATGGCGGCAAGGATACTAATCTGTACTCGACCCAAATTATAAATAGAAAATTACTCAAAAAATTATTGATTACAATCAGTATTATGCGTCTTATTATAAAATTCTAACAAAAACATGTCAATTTTCTGTTACATGTTACAAAAGAACTTGCTGTGACTTTTTTAATCAAATACTCTAATACTGCTTGAAAATAGGTTTGTGTATTTATTTACATAGCTTAGTGTCAAGGAAACTTCTGAAATTCGCCCGTGAAACTAATTTATTATCTTCTGACCATACCCCTAAAAAGTAATGATATCCCCATGCAAAAACCCTTAGCCGGTTAAAAATTTGTGACACAGCATTTTACTTTATAGATCTATGAATTTTAAATATGGGTCTTAAAAATAATGATATCAAATTTTGAGTGACGCCCTGCTGGGATTTTTAAAGATTTGCTTTTAAATGCCATTACTGTTACTTTCGTTTTATTTTCTGAAGAAGATTTATGCATTTAAGCAACGCTTTTAATTATGAAATACACTGTCAAATATATCACACTTTTACTGAGTCTATATAATGTATTCAAATGAATTTATTTCAATAATTTAATTTATCTTTTGCGTCACGCTATCCAAAAGGGCAGGTAAAATTTACATATATATTCAGTTAGTGTCTTAGTAACCAAACTAAGTGAAATGTATGTGAAAATTTTGCTTGCCCTTTTGGATAGTGACGCAAAAGATAAATTAAAATATTTAAATAAATTCATTTGAATACATTATACAGACTCAGTGAAAGTGTAATATATTTGACAGTGTATTTCATAATTAAAATCATTGCTTAAATGCATAAATCTTCCTTAGAAAATAAAACGAAACTAACTGTAATGGAATTTAAAAGCAAATCTTTAAAAATCCCAGCAGGGCGTCACTCAAAATTTGATATCATTATTTTTAAGACCCATATTTAAAATTCATATACCTATAAAGTAAAATGCTGCGTCACAAATTTTTAACCCGTTAAGGGTTTTTGCATAGGGATTTTATTTACTGTAAAGAAATTGCATTATTTGAGGAAGTTGCTCTGATTGATGACTAGTTATCTATAAAATTACTGCTTGTAAATTCCTCTAAATTATGCTTTGAAGATTGTTTGACAAGTTTCTAGAAACAATTATATGTTTGTGTTTCATCCTGAAATTTCAACTTGCAACTGAAAGCTTCTACAAACCCGACTTTAAAGCCTACTCTCTAATACGAATCCAATAATTCAGCAGAGTTTCTGCAACAAAGTGAATGATATACACTGTGTCATTTCGAAAGTCGCTTTTAGAATTTGGAAGTTTTGACGTTTCTTTCATTATTGAAGCAAATCTTTTACTGAAAAAAACTACAATGGAGCGACACAGGTGGTATGAATCTAGCTTATCTGTTCTTGCTAGATATTTCTCAAAATCTACGGACGGACTGTTGCGCTACACTCAGTGTTTATCATATTGGTGTGGTTGACTGAAATGTTCCTAATTTTAAATGCCCTAAATTGAAACGTTCTAGGTAAAATACAGAAATTGCATTGATACTCCTAGAAAAATAGTTGCCATTTTCCTCAAAATAGTTGCTTTTTAGCTGTTTTTACATGCAAATAGTCGCCTATTCTCGATTATAGTAGCAAATAGTCTCCTTTTAGTAGCCAATAGGCACCCTGGTGTTGGTAGCAGCTTTCCATGCCAGTACAGCACTAGTTCTTGAGAGCTGTTTAGGTTAATTTGGTGTCGAATTTCTCTGTATCCTTCTTCTCTAAATTTTTTTCTAAGGCCTTGAAAAGAAGAGCGATTTATTACTATGGTTTTAGTATCACGTCCAAAAGCATCAGCTATTATACCAAATGCATTATTATGTAAACTGAATTTCTATCACTGATTTTGCATATGTTAAAAACTTTCAGGCAGACGGGGAGGAAAAAACTGCAGTCTATCTGGAGTTACTGGAACTGTTGCTGTTGATGCCGTTATAAATAATTTAAGAACGATCACAGAGGAATCATCACTGTTGTTATCACCTTCACTACTTTGTGTTGAGTCATCAGTTTTTGATGTAAAAAGCTGATGAATAGGAAAATGTTTTTCCATTTCTTCTTAAGTCCTTTTTCTGCTGATAGTTTCCTCTGCAATGTGCTTCAGAGCAGACTTCGTGCCGATTACAATCGACCGTAATCGGTGATTAAAATAATCTTTAAAAAATGCTATGACAAAATTGTATTATTATAGAATTCTTTTGATAGTTGATTTCTCTAACATCAAGATTACTGTTATTTTACTAAATTAACATTCACTAGTCACAATCTTTTTGGAAATTGTTGGTAATCGTAATCGTAATCCATATCATTTCCTGTAATCGATTACAGATGATCGTGTAATCGCACGAAGTCTGCTTCAGAGCTCTTGGAAAACCGTTTTGATCACTGGTATGCATTTTTGTGGCCAAAACTATATTTAGAACACTCGATTTTTTACCTTAGATTAAAATGATAATAACAAAAAAATGCCTTGTACTCATTAAGTTAAATAAAACATGCAATAATTTTCAATATTTGCACTAACAGTAGTTATATATAAGATAATTAAAATTAAAAAACAATAATGAAGAAAAAATGATTTTTTTCGAAGCGATTTCAAAACTTCATTGGCAATGAGGGTAGCCTTGTTATTGTCCAATTGAGCTAAAATTTTACAAAGAGCTTTTTTTTTTTTTTTTTTTTTAATGATTGAAACAAGATAGGGGGTTCGGAGCAAAATTTTTAGTAAGTTGAAAAATAGGGGCCACCGTACTGTGAAGTCTACATTTACTTCATAATCAGTGTTCCACACAATGGTGCTTTTGAAATGTAACTAATTTTAAACATATTATAATAATATTATAATTATATATATATATATATATATATAATATATATATATACATATATATAATTATAATATTAATTATTTTTAATAGTCACATTTAATTGTTTTACAAAAATTAACATATGTAAAAACTCATATCTATACTACCAGATAATATAATTTATTTAAATTCTAAATTGTCCAGTGAAAAACATTGCATCTTTCAAGTATAAGTAATAAAGAGTTAAAAAAAACATTCGTTTTCTTCCCCTCACATCTGAAACCAAGGTAAAGCAGATCTCAATGAGATCTTTTATATATATAATTATTCTAACTCATAGTTTTAAATTTTAACCCTCCAACAAGCTAACACATGAAGACAGTGCTCACAACTGTTTTTGTTATATACATTACTTGTAACGCAAATGCTTGCCAACAGATGGCAGTGTCTGCAAACATCTAAACTAGAATAAACAGAATGCAGCCGCGGACGGTTAGTCAGGCAGTTGCTTCACGTGCTCCAAATCAAATGTCAATCTTAATGAATCATCTAATAATTCTATTAATTATGCTTTAATCTTATACTACAGTGGACTCCGCTTAATGTGATCGCGATTAATGTTATCAATCGCTTATTGTTATCGAAATCACTTGGTCCCAATTTTCTCTATTCATTTGTATGTTAAAATTATCGCTTTATGTGATCATTACATCGGTTAATGTTATCAGTTTTCGAACCTCATTTTAACTGGTAAAAGGAATATTCCCAATGTATTCAGAAGGAACCCATTATTTTCTTTCCCTTTGCTGTTGTTTGAATTTCCCAGAATTCTCCCTCTTCCACCCAGAGAAATGGGGAATGAACAAAGGAGTGAGGAATTACACTTTCCTGGAATTCCCCCCTCCACGCCCCTCCTGCTGGTGGTCAGTGGTTGTCAGATAACCGTTTTCTGGCCCGTTTTTACTTGCTGGGCATTGTAATCGAAAAATTTATGGCTTTCCTTATGACCAGTTGGAATGAGCCGACAAACGGTAACCCATAAAACCACACCCTCTCATGATAGATAGACGGAACGGGA